>JASMMZ010000001.1:11113647-11230238 GCA_038502455.1 Anisogramma anomala
CCCCCCCCCCCCCCTCGGTCCGAGACGGATGAGGAGGATGATGATGATGCGTGCGCGCGCATACACACACACACCCTCTCTCTCTCTCTCACACACACCGGGCAAATGCCCGTGGACGACTGGCTGAACTCGGGCTGAACTCCTCTGGCAGCGAGCGGGACTTGCAGCTTGCTTCATTGTGCCGGGACGAGCTGCTGCGCTGCCCTCCCTTGCTTGATGTAGACGTGAACATGGGACGCGCGCGCAAAAGGCTGTATGTAATTGTAGGAGCAGTATGATCCAGCGTGGTCTCGCGATCACACATGACATCGAATTCCTCGGCGGTATTCAACATCTATTGTGCCAGTCATGTAAACATGCCACTTTCTGCACCGTTGCAGCAGAACCTGCATCCACCATTTGCGCATAGTGCAGCATGACAACTCGCTCCACATAATGAAAATATATCATCCAGTATGCGAACAGTAAGGCATGAAGCATGTCTCTCGCCTATTCTATTGCAAACAATGTTTCATGTTCACTTCGAGTAAGCGAGTGGCCGCGAAACAGGGCCGAGTGCGCGGACGTGGCGTCGTCCAACTTCCGCCCAAACTGGCATTGCCCATCCTCTTACCCCACCGCCGACCTTGTCCGGTCAAGCGCAGCGGCCAGCACGTTGGCAACCTCCCGCGCCATGTCCGACTTGCGCCCCAGGTACCAGAGCGCCTTGATGCAGTCCTCACACCTCTGCAGCCGGCCGCGCTCGGCCGCGCGCCCGGCATCCCAGGCGTCTGCCGCAAGCGGTCCGTCCGCCTCCAGCAGCAGGATTGCGGCCTTGGAGAAGGTGCGCATCAGGATCATCGTCCACGGCTCCGTCAGCAGCGCGCCCGCATTGACCGCCGGGTGGAAGCTGACGAGCTGGCTCGCGCCGCCGTGCAACGGCGTGCTCGCGCGCGCGAGGTCCGACACGAGGCGCACCGTGTCGGTGCGGATGCGCGCGGCGAGCGCCTCGTCGCGGCGGTTGCCCATGCCGCGCGCGTCGACAAGCTCGACCAGCTCCGCGAACAGCAGCACCCCCAGCAGCCAGTGGCCGAACAGGCAGACGTACCAGCTCTGGATGCGCGCCGCCAGCAGCGCGTGGTGCGCGAGGCAGTCGGCGAACAGCGCGCTGTACAGCGTCTGCCAGTGCGTGTAGACCATCAGCGCGTCCGCCACCGTCTCCTCCAGCGCGCCGGCGCTCGCGTCGCGCGCGACCAGCGTCTGCAGCCGCGTCACTTTGCGGTAAAGCAGCACCTTGACGGGCGCGGCGTCGGCGAGCTCCTGCGCGATCGCGACATCCGTGCACGGCCAGCGCAGTGGGGCCATCTTCGTCTGCTGGTCCTTGACGAGGATCACGTTCCACCGCTTCGAGTTGTCCCCGTCTTGCACCTGCGGTGCCGCGGCCGCATAGTGCGACGCGGTGGTGAGGGCCAGGTTGCTGCTGTCCTCGTCCGAGACGGTCAGCGGACGCTCGGTCATGGCGGACGAGATCGTGTCGAACATCACGGCCAGCCAGAAGAGCAGATCCATCGTCTTGCGGCACTCGGCATCGTAGGCGCTGCGTTGCTCGCTGCCGTTCCTACTAGTGGTGGTGGTGGTGTTACGGCACTTGCGCAGTTGGCGGTCGTGCAGTTCCACCCGTCGCCGGAGCACGTGGAGGCGCCGCGTCGCGCGCTCCAGCCAGATCTGCTGCGTGTCCTCGCGCAATATTTCCTCCACCAGCTCGGACGTGTCGCCAACAGGGCCGCTCGCGTCCGCGACATCCACCACATGGCTCCCGCTGCCGTCCTCGCGGTACTTCTGCGTCAAGCTGAAGATAATCTCGGCAAATACAACGCGGAACGAATCGATCTCGCTGCACGCGTCGAGGCTCGTGCGCGCCTGGTTCCACAGGCTCTTCTGCAGCGTGCGGTCCAACTCCTCGCCCGGGCAGAACCCGTCCGGCGGGCGGCACTGCTCGCCGCTGCTGTCGGGCGGCCACACGGCGCTGCTGCGCCGGGAGGCCTGCGACCACTGCGCGGTGAAAGCCATCACGGCGGCGTTGAGCGCGGCCGAGACCTTGCGCTCGGCCGCGGGGCCGAGGCGCTTGATGCCCAGGAGGTGCGCCGTACGGTCGAGCTTGACGACGCGCATGTAGACGCGGTTGGACCAGTTGGGGCCCCATTCACTCTGCATGTCTTCGAAGGCACCCCAGAATTGGTGTGGTTGGGGGGTGGTGTGAATGTTGGTGCTGGTGCTCAGGCTGGTGGAGTGCGCGGGTAGGCTGGGGGTGGAGTTGTAGGGACATGTCTGCTCCGTTAGCCAGCAGCACAGCGCGCCTTCTAGCACGTCTGTGTCACGATCGGGAGTCAGCGATTGGCCAAGGCAGGCGAGTGCAATGGGCTCTGGCACATGTCACAAGCAGTACCGGAATATACTGCATACACTCATGGCTCGAAACCCAGAACATAGCAGGAAGAGGCCAGAAGTAGCACACACAGTACGTACCGTGGTAAATGTGCATCATGGTCTCACCGATCATGACGCTGTTAGTGGACCGCGCGAGGTGGTTGTCGATGAAGACGTCCCAGGAGGGAGTGGTCTGAGTCTGCGCCATGCTGCTTACGACTTGTACGGGAGAGTGGGTACGCCGGCGCTTGCGCATCTGGTTGCTGGCGATTTCAAGCCCCGTGTCGTCGTCGGCGGACATTTGCCCCGGACTACCGGTGACTGTCGCGATGGGCGACGACCACACAGCGCTGTCGAGGGCAGCTGCGTGCGCGTAGCCGCTGGAGTGAGGTGACCCGGCAGAAAAGGGCGAGAGGCTATAGTCGAGGACGCCGCCAACGTCCATGTAGTCGGAGCTGCTGATGGGAGGAGGGGTGACACACGCGCTGTGGAGGCTGAGGCACGGAGGGTCGGGCATGCCCATGGAGGCGGTGGGAGTGTTTAGTGGGCCGTTGGTGAACACGACGCCTGTCACGGGATCGGAAGCGGGCACCTCAAAAGCATCAGACGGAAGCGCCGAGGGGAAGGAGCAGCCGTGCAGGAGAATCTGCTGGTCATGGGCTGGGAAGGGGTAGTCATGAGCAGCAAACGTCGTCGCCGTCGTCGGCATGGACGGCTGGAGAGGGCGCAGCGGCATCGTGGGCGAGAGCGATCCGGCGGACTGGGCATCAAGTGGCGGACGCGGGTTGGTGGAAGACGTGAGGGATGCATTGCTGGCGGTTGCTAGCCTCTCCTGGCGCTGGATCTGCTGGCTCTGGACCCATTCAAAGGTGCAGTGCTTGTTGGTCCGCACGCAATTCGTACACGGCCCAAGCAGATGGGTGTGGTCATCGTGGCGACCTGCTGCTGGACTTGGAGCTGGAGCTGGAGATGGAAGACGCCACGTGAGTCTGGGTCCGGCCTGTCGTGTATGATGGGTATGATGGTGGTTTCGGGTCCCGGTCCGACTCTCCGCGAGCTCTAGCTCTACAAGCTCTCGGAGCTGCAGAGCTGCATCACGATCACGAGCGGATCCGCTCGGCCAGCTCTCGTAGCGGCTCCGGGACTCGGGAGGGGGGGGATGGAGTGGGAACATGCCTGCCTGACTCGATGGATGCGGACTCGCCTCGCTGACCTCGCTTCCATTGCTGACGTGGCTGAGCCGAGTCACCTCGTGGGCGCGCTCGCGCTGGAGCTGGCGGTCGCGCAGCCAGACGGCATCGCAGGCCCGCTTGCCCCTCCTGCATTGGTCACAGGAGCTGTTCTGGCGGCGGCTGGTGGTCATTGCCAGCTGCGGTGGGCAGTGGACGGTGGACGGTGGACGGTGGACGATGGACGGTGGTTGGTTGCTTTGCTATTTGGCCAGTAGGCGCAGACGGGAACAACCCTGATGCCCTCGTGCCCTCCTGCAATGCCCTGGTGGTGGGTGCGCTTGCGGCAGCAAACACGAAATGTTGGGTGCCAACGGGGTGCCAACGTTGCACCTGAGCTTGCCTTGGTCGGCCAACGGACACGCGACCTGGAGTTTAATTCGTGACACCATGTACTGTACTTTGGTGTTGTGGATCCAAGCCAGTCCGGCCAGAGTGGTCCCGGATGTACCGGATCCGGAATATGTCGGAGCCGACTGCAGCACGCAGCACAACTGCTGCGACCATCGTATATAACCAATACGCCTCAACGTTATTCTTCTTGATGTTTGTTTTGATACAAAACGTTCTGACAACTTGAAAGGCCATCATGATAATATTAGTGATTTGAACCTTGGGTTAAAAACTACTTAAATTCATTAAAATATATATATATACTATACCTTTGAATTCTGACTTCTATCTCCTTCATAAACAAATTCACGTATATTCATTATGTGATATTAGCATATCATAGTTGCATTTTTCTTGCAAACGGTCCGCGATTTTCGTTTATACTATTAAATATCGTTTTTTTAATAAAGTTTTACTTCAATTTCGTTAATCAAACACATTTCACTTTTGCTACGTATAAACACTAAATTCGCTTTCAAAACCTATTACTTTATACCATAAGTCGTGTTCCGTACTATGTTTCAACGTGAAAAAGATTTAACATATTTTAGTTATTTCAGCTTCGCGTATCTTATGTATCTCAATAACATTTAATCTTTTTTTACTACTTTTGTTACTTGAATCGTTTTCAAGTAATTATATTCGATAACGCCGTTCAAAGTTTTTCAATCCCTTACTCCATTCGGAAATACTCATCGCATTCATTCATGCTATTTATATTTGCTGTCCTAATATATCTAGAGTTTTCACGCCTTTTAACGTAAAAATCCTTCACTTTTTACTACACTATTCAGCCTTATATCATATGATTTTATAGTGTAAAATTTTAAGTTACTTCTTCAAACGGTTATCGGCGGTTTCGTCGATATAATCTGTAGTTTTGAAGATTTGATTATACTTCGAGTATCCGTTTAATTAATATTTTTAAAGGTTATACCAATAACTGTTAATATATATATATATATATATTCCTATAGTTGGTAAGTAGCTGTAGTATGTAATTGTAGATATTACTATATATCCTCATAGATAGTATACATAGGCCAAGTAGTAGTGCACTGTATTGTAGGATCACTCCTATAGGGTGCACAATAACGTATCACGCTGCAGGCTACACTTTTGCAAAACGCAAAGTGCATCATGCATGGATCGGTCTAGAATGCCTATTCCAAACCAACGACAATGCGTGGATCGGTCTAGAAGGACTATTCCAGAGTGATACACTTTTGGTGGAGGGCTTGTAAGCCCTCACCTATGGCGTACACCTCTAAATGTTTTTTCTTAACTTATCTTTATACTACAATTACCAATTAATTTAATTACTCTTTAAAGACCTAATATTTACGAAAATATTATAGGTTTAATACCTTCTCGATACTAATTAGTAGCTAATTCGATTGACAATAAATAACCCAAGGGAAAAAAAGATAAACATACGTTAAAATACCTATAGCGGGATATTATAATGGTTTTAACTATTTGGTTTTGGACACTATGAAAACAAAGTAATTAAATAAAAAAAGTTTAATACGATACTATTAATTCTTATTTAACGTTTTATTTACTAAAAGCCCTGTTACGTTCTTATTAACCCTTATTTGGCGTTCTGACGTATCCCGGCACTTTTTAAAGAGCGTTTTATCATATACCAAGTTACTTAAGTTAAAACCACCAAGTTTGGAAACCTTTCGTTAGAACCTGTCCGGTTTCCAATTATTTACACCGATCGCTTTACTAACATTGATTATATACAAATTTTTAAACCGACCGCCTTAATAATATCGGTTATATACCAAATAACTAAATCGATTACTTTACTAAATTCGGTTACGATATATTAATCCAAATCGACCATTAAATACCAGATTATATAACGTATCTCCTTATAGTTACACCCCTTACTTGCATTGTTCGCCTTATACTTCCTCTATCTTATTTACCTTCCCGTATTCGCTTTATGTATTTCAAATTTATTTCTATAAAGTTTAAAAAAATTTAGCCGTTTGCTTAACGTGGCGTTACTAAATATAGATAAAACCAATTTAAAACATTTAACTGTTTTGTAATTACACTTTATAAATTTTCTATTTTTGGAACGTATTGCTTTAAACGTTAAAATCTGAACGTATCTAAAATTTCACTACGACTTTGAATTACTTACTTAAACTATTTCAGTATATTAAGTATATATAAAAACCACCTTAAAAATGCCTATAGTTATGGCCCTAAAACCAATATTACTAAAGGAAGCCAACGCCTACTTCAACCTTGTAATCGAAAATAGAGGAATTAGAAAGGCTATAATGTACGAAATCGACCTAAACCTTTAGTATAACATTATCGATTCACCAGTTAAGGAGCTTGACTTATATACAATAAATATATATATATTAGCCGTTATATTTCGCTATGATGAGGAGAAAACCTCAAATTTAAACTTATCGAATAACTTTTATATGAACTTTTTAAATTCAATGTTATATATATAATAAATAGTAAATCCTATTATTGCCAAAGATTTGCGGGTCCAATTACGAATCAAAGGTATTAATACTCTAAGAGGTAAAAATAGCCGCTTTATAAATACCTTGTTCGAAATAGTATAACTTATTGACGTACTGGACTGGGAGGATAGAGTTTTGTACTTACCTGAATTTGTAAAAGAATATTACCTTACGAAACAAAAGAAATCATTATTAAAACGACGGGGACAAGGCGTAAGATGACCTAATTTTATACCTGTATTTTAAACCAAAAAAAGGGACCCCGAGAAAGAAAAACAACCACAATCCTTATCCACTATATAAGTATAATACACCACTGTATAGGTATACACTTTAAAATAAAACTGAACGTCAAACCACTTTCCGAATACAAGAAATAACCCTATCAACTACGAAAGAATCGGCTAGTATATAAAGAATAACCCGATCCTTGATTTGATAAGAGGTATCAAACGTTAATACGTACCTTACGAACCAATGTTTATAAACCACGACCTTTACCACAACCTTTTACCATACTATTTCCCCACGAATAAAAACGACTTTATAAAGTTAATGAACTTTATTGGGCTATAAAATGGGGATAATAACTATAACGGTAAACCTTACGACGTGTTTAATAATAAGATATGTATTGGAATAATATTACATGCATTACAGTAGGTTAATTTTACTTGTAGTTAAGTTAACTGTACTGCAAGTGTATTGCTTTGTAGAGACTTACCGCATTTGGTGTAAGTTGAGTGCAGTATACTGCACTTCACTCTAGGGTACGGGCCAAGCAATTGACCATATAAATTACAATGCGGACCGGCTAGCAGTCTGCCAAACCTAGAATAATACATCCACTATCTAACTACTACAATACTACTGTTACTTCGATCAATCGAATCAACAACTTTTCAATATCTAAGGCCTACCAACACTAATCAGTGCTTACTTGCTAGTTTAAGCACAGATAAGCTAAGTAGAAGAAGAAGCTACTTTCCAGTTGTTATACTTTGTAGCTATGGTTGTTATGGTATAGGAAAGATTCTTATAAAAAATCTTTATTATTACTGCATCAGTTCTTAATGGCAGGAAAACAGAGAAGACTTTTTGGGTTGCGTCAATTCTTAACGGTAATCTGGAAGTAAGTGACGGTATCGCTATTTGAAAACACCAAGAAATCTTTATTGATCCTTCTTGAAGAAAAGCGTTGAGATTAACCAGTAAAAGTCTTAAACGACAAGTTAGAAAACGGCTAAGTTATTATTATTTAGGGTGTTATTACTGTAAGAAAAACGACTAAGTACCTACGCCAAATAACCTCTATTGTTAACAACGACCTTCGACTTTACGCCAAGTTACCAAATCGTCAAGTTCCTATACAACTTTACGCCAAAATACCAAGTTTCTATACATAAGATCACCAAGTTTCTTACTATAAACGCCTGTCAAGATGTCTGCCTTTAGTGTTTACTTCGAAGTAATCGCTATCCTTATCCGAAAATAAATAATTAAAGCCTTCAAATATGACTTTACTAAGTTTTACGATGACGACTTTTGGGCGTTAGATATTGACGAAAAATCCACCGAAATTTTTTTTATTAACTTCGTAGGAAGCTTTATCATTAAGTATAGCACTAGTTAAGACCTTGATTATACCTTTAACAGACACCATGAGATTTTTAACGACTGGATAATGAATAAATAGAAAGCAATTTAAAAAGGGGTCAAGTTAAGACTTAGATCCGAATTAGAGGAACGAGGGATTTTTATTTAAATATAAGGTGTTATAATGTTAAACTATGCTTTTTTCGACTTAGTCCAGCTTGACGAATGCCCTTAAGACCTACGGCCTAAGGGAAAAGGTATTGAGGCACTTTAACGTCCTTATATACGTTTCAGAGGACCCACAACTTACCTTTAGTTAAGTTAAGCCTTTTTACGCTTTGGTCATGAGGAACTTGTTGACCTGCTTAGTAGTTTAGTACCACTACATGATAGCGCAGAATACGCCTTTGGCGGCGGTAGATTACGCGAAGCAGCGGCCGCTAAAGCGGCCAGAGGTATTGACGTCAGTGCTTTACACCAGTTGATTGAGCAAGATCGTTAGGCCTACTAAAACCTTTAAGTGCCTATCGTCCCCTAAAAATATATCTATAAAACTCTTAAGGACATTTTCCCTTTAGATATATCTATATGCGCGAACCTATTACAGGCCCTATTACAGGACTTTATCCCTCAGGTTAGGCGATTAGTAATTAACTTTAACACTGGGCTTCGGAACCTCTAAGATTTAAACTGCTAGGAAACATTAACTAAGCTTGTGATAATTATCGCGACCTTATTTTAAAACCTATTAAGATGGTTAACATTCATTATAAGTTAATAACGGATTTCGCTAAGATTTGTAATAATATAGAGAAGTATAACAGAAAGTTTTACAATCTTTTCGATACAAACATAATACCTTTCCTAAATATTTGCAAGTGGATGAATGTTTTATCTTTTGGTTTTTACTTACTATTTCCCAGAATTTTTACAGGTTATATTAAGAATTACTACTTAACCTTCATAACGAACGCCATTACATTTCGCTATATTTACGATGGCTTAAAAGGAAACTTTAAGTATAAAGTCTACTTTACGTAATAATATACAGACTGGGATACCACGTGGTGGACTATAATAATGGTAAAGAAGAAAGAGGAGGAATTTCCGATGGATGTTTATAATTAAATTCTTGATAAGCTGATGATGTGTTAGGAAGTAATGGGGAAGGCTTACATTGGTAAAGCTATACTTCGTAAGCAGGTACGGGTAGTTGTTACGGGAATTAGTAGGTTCAAATACGCTTTATAACGCCTAGATACCACCTGTAAAGGCTTTTTTAGCTAGTTATGCTTCTCGTTTGCTATCGTAATGGTACGTACACCAAATTCTCTCGGTATGTATTTCTAAGTCAGCAACTTCCTTAACGTTGATAAAGAAGACTTTGCGATGATTAATTACGTTGACCGTAAATAAGGACGCCTATAACACCTAAGGTTAGGTTTATTAACCTCAGCCACAAACTGGCGGCAGTACCTACTTTAGCATTGACAAGATTTAGGCGAACCTATTAACCTTAAGTATTATCGTCATAATATTGATAAGAGATGTTGAATTTGTGGTAAAGCCGGCTATTGGTTAATTCGTTACCCCTTCGCCGAGCGTAATGATAGGAAAGTAGTATACTATGTTTAATACCTTATTACATTGGGATAAAATTACTTGGACCAGGTGGCAGATACTAAAGACGATGAATTAATTAACGCCGTTAATGTCATTAAGTAGATTAAGTGGTACGAAGATATTACTTTTAGCACGGCAGACTAGTAATTAACCGACCATGCTTTTTTATATCGTTTATATAGTAAAGACTTTTACCTTTGCTTTAACCATATTATTAACCCATTATATACCTTTAACCTTCGTAATCATTACGCGGACTATAATTTTTAAGGTATTATGCCGGACATTAGAGTAGTAAAGTATTTAATAGGGGGCTATTCGTAGTATGTGGTATTGCAGAGGGAAAGCACTATAGCTACTAAGATTAATTGTTACAATATTGTCAAGGTTAAAATTAGCTTTATCTCAAGTGAACAACTATCGTTATTGAGAATAACGGTAGTTTAAATTGTTATAGGAGCGATTAAGTTCTATATTTTTAAGTTTTCTGCCCCTTTTTCACTTTGTTTAGAGGAAATAAAAACTTTCGGAATTAATGTGGACGTTAAAATAGAGGAATTGATTAAAAACAGCTAAAAGTTTTCATTCGCCTTTAAGTAGGGGTACCTATCGTTTTATTTCTAAGATCCAGAAGCAATAGTATTAAACCTAACGAAGTCGAAGATATGTTAACTATACCAGCGTTTTAACTACCCAGTTATTAATAGATTATATAAAGTCTCAAAGTTTTAAGGGCATAACAATGTGAAATACTTTGCCATAGAAACTATTTGAAGGCTTTGATACTACTAACAAACGTATCACTAAACTGTACAGAGATTTAAATTTACATTAAAAGATGATAAGAACTTTAATTATAAGATCTTTATTAATGTGTTTTACTTGGATAATAAGCCTATTTTTTACGTCGTTGACTTTACAACCTCTTTCGACAGAGCTAAGCTTTTAAAGTCCTTTTAGGAAAAGGATAAGTGGGAAACATTGATAATGTTATGAATTAATACATACCTGGGTTTACCTAACGTCGTCGTTTATAATACCGGTATTAACTTTACGGTAACAGAGTTTTAAGAAGATGTTAAAATAATAGGTATTTAGTGTAAATAGGTACTTATAAAAGCCTACTGAAGTATTAAAAAGGTTGAAGGGGTATACACCCTACTTCGCAGAACGTATAACATCTTTACGTTGGAAATTAAAAGCTTTACGGATCCAGAGGCACGTTTATAAATGGTAATAAAAGGCCTTAATGATATCGTAAGCCCTAACAGCCTAGTGCTAACGCTATTGGTCTTTGGAACATACCTACACCTGATGAGTAAATCTCTACTTTCGACAAGTACTTAGAAATGTGTTACAGCTTACAAAAAAACTTTAAGGGAATTACAAAGGGAGTCGACACGCCACCAAGATAATAACTCCCTTAACACCAGAAACGGGCCTATAACAATCGACGTGTTCACTTTGCTATTACAAAGTAAAGTCCTCATGTAGAGGGAGCATGGTAAATCGGAGGTGCCGTATAAGATATAAAGTATTACAATTTCTAAAGTGGTTGTTAAAACTACTAACAGTTTTATATTCTTTCGAATTAACCAGTTCAAGCCTTATATTAGGGGTACTAAAGATAAAGACCTTTAAACTTTACAAGTAAAACGACCAAGATAATACGACCCTTTTTCACCCATTATTAATAAGCTGATGAAAAGCTGCTGGCATGGACAACCCACGAAAAAAAAGGGATATTAATAGAGAGAAATATACACCGAGACGTATTTATAATATTATTTAGGTAAACAAAAAAAAAAAGGATAACGAAAACTTAGCAGTAAAATTTAGAGTATAAGGAATTATCAAGAATTTCGGTAAACCTTTTAAAGAAAGCGATAACATCCATATCGATGGCCTATTAACTAGAGGTGTGGTATAATTTATGTCGAAAACTGAATTCAACTTTTAAAACCTAAACGTTACGATTTTTATTTCGAGGATGATCCACGAATTTAAAGGAAAAACCACTGGGCGGCCGTATAAAAAGTCACGGCTAATTTCTTAAGAATACAGCGATAAAGGTAACTATTAGATCCTTACGTAGTTACCAACGACTTAAAGAATTAGCTCACGTTTGGTAATTGCCTTGGTAACAAATTTATTAATTAAAATTAGGGTTAAATTTACACTTCATATCCGTAATATTACGTAAGCCTATATATAGTTAACAACGAATCTACAGATGATTATACTATCAAAGTTATTATAAGAACTCTGTGTCATTTACCTGTTAGGAATGGTAATGTGGTGTGTCAAACTACTATATGAATTAGTTAAAGCAGGCGTTTTCTGGTTTCTAACCTATTAGTCGCACTTTAAGTCCCGGTTAATAATAAAGTTTTCAATATACGATTCGTATTTATTAGTAACGTAAGAGAAAAACTTCAGTATAATGGGTATGTAAACTAACGATACTCTTTTCGTCTGAACGACTAGCTTCATGGTATAAAAATATCAATCAATCGAAGACTTTGAGTTTTGAAATTGTAAACCGGTAACGAAGTTAACAGATAATAACCAACTTGACCTTAATAGATATTTAATTTGTATGCTTAATGTTAATACCGGATTAAGCTTTCTTTAAAAGGGCTAAGACGCTATTTTTGCTACAATCGACAAGATTAATAAGGTTAAGGCTTAACGGTACTTGGAATAACATGTACAGGGTAGTTATATTGCCCCCTTATATCAACCGAAAGCCATATACGACCTATCTATTACGGCATAAGTATAAATACCAATAACTAAAGACTTTAATCGACTAAATAAAAGGTTGGAGTGGTAGATGCGAAACTTGGATCGCGGGATTAATATGGTGTTAATCGACTTTTAAAAGGCTAAGCTAATAATTTTTACGGACGGGTTTTTTATAAATAACACTGACTTGTCTTTATAGATCGGCTCTTTCATAACCCTCATTAACGAAAATAAGTGGGAAAACTAGTTTAGTATTATTGGAAATCTAATTAACTGGATTTCCATTAAGTGTAAAAAGATTACACGAAATGTATTAGCTTCGAAGGTCTACAGTATAATAGCGGGCTTTAACATAGTTATAACGTTATGAAAACCCCTTAACCTTATTACCAAACAGCTAAAGATTCCCTTTATCCTGGTGGTGATCTATACCGACTCAAGGAGCCTCTTCGAATGCCTTTTAAAGTTTGGAACCACTAGTAAAAAGCGTTTAATAATCGACGTAATGGTACTCCGCGAAGCCTACAAAAGGAGGGAAATTGAAGAGTTCCGATAAATCAATAGCAAATATAATCCTGCAAATGCTATAATGAAAGCCACGTCAAACAAAGCCCTGGAAAGGTTTGTAGATAGTAAAAAGCTAACTATACGCATTAAGGACTATGTAAATAAACCGTCCAGAAAGTCCAGATTACGTAATGGTGCTGGCAGATTGGAAGACTGCCAGGGGATTAATGATAGCGACCTGTTTGAATGATATAGTTGAAGTTGCGAAAGTTTGTGACGGAAGAACTTTTTGTAGGAGTTGATAAACTCGAAATTCAGGGCAACGGAGTAATTAAAGTTAAATGGAGTTAATTCGCATACAATTGGGTGTAATACAGTATGGAATTAAATCGGAATTAACAGAGGGTAAGAAGCCGCTATTTAACGCTAACCAGAAAAGATTAATTAATTATATTGGTGTACGCGCACAAACTAAAAAGCCGCCAGTGTTAGAATAATATTACGTACAGTATATTAGATCAACTTTACTTGTAATAAAGTTGACTGTATTATAAGTGTATTGCTTTGTGGAGAATTACCGCATTGGGTGTAAGTTGAGTGTAGTACGTTACACTTCACTCTAGGGTACGGGCCAAGCAATCGGCCATACAAATTACAATGCAAACCAGCTAGCAGTTAGCCAAACCTAGAACAATACATCCACCATCTGACTACGGCAATACTACTGTTATTTCGACCAATCGAATAGACAACGTTGCAATGTCTAAGACCTACCAACAATACGCGTTATATTTAATACGTGTAAAAAATTAAATATTAAATTATCCTCATTTTATATGATTTTACCTGATATATTTTCCGGATGAGCTAAATATATATATATATGTATTACCTTACGATGGTAGACATATTTACGGAATATTTTAATTATTTGAAATCTTACTTGAATACAGAAATTAACTATAGACTTTAGAATAAAGAATAAACCGGTATAATATAGGAATCTGTAGAAAACAATGAAATAACGCCGATGAAAACTTAGAAAAAATCTTTACCGCTTTTTTAATAAATTTTCGAAAGTATTAGGTAATCTTTGGACCGGAACATAAAGGCAATAAACTATTCCTTGAAGTAATAATAAAGGTTTATTGTGAGAACCCGGATTTAAACCTTATACGTTTTAAATTATAAAAGGATTTAAAGTTTTTTTTCATAAGATTTAAAGTATCGTTCAAAACTTTTATACGCTGATGAATAAGTTTTAGATTAATATTTATAATTGATCAAAATAAAAGCGATATCTAAATCATTGAAACAAACCTCATATAAATAATTTACTACGTTTCAAACCGAATATTTAAGGTTTACTTAAGGAAAAACGAACGACTAAAGTATAGGTACTAAGGGAAAGAAAAACTGGTAATAAGAGATAAAAACAATCGTTCGAAAATGGAGAAAACGTATTAAAACCATAGTATTATTTTCGAAAAGATATACAAAGCTTTATATGTTTGTAAAATCGATATATCGTATACGGAAAATTCGGTTATTAATTTACAAATCACCTCATTTACGTGTAAATTCTGATTAAACGATAATTTCAAACCGAGTGTAATTTTGAGAATCGGATAAAGTCTAATTTTATAATATACATAGCTGAATATAAAGGTATGGATAACGGACTCGATGTATATCCTTACGAAGATACATCCGGGAAAGACGACCTTAAATAAAACGATATCTACTTATTGGCTTACAATGATAAAAACGTTGAGCGTGTTTTTACTTTCTTATAAAATGCCCGTTTTTATATATTACAGGTTTAAATTACGTAAACAAAGTATTTTCAAACCTTTTCCTTTCTTAGTTTATATTAACTTATTTCTGCTATATGAATACCGGGTTAAACTTGGTACTACGATCGAAAAACGCCTTATAATTGATATTAAGGATTTACGCGAATCATATAAACGCCGCCAAATTAAGAAAAAAAAAACGGATTGATGTAAAATCAAACCTAGAAGAAGCAATAAATAAGGGTGCCCTAAAAAAGGTATTGGAGGTACTTATATTAACAAACACTTTCTTCATTGATATTGTTAGCAATGTTTTACCACTTTACCAAGGCCGTTATTTTACGTATTTTCTTTTACACGATCATACCATTCCTAATATTTTCGAGCAGTCTAAAACTTGCCATTCGCTATACTCTCTGTATTTTATAACGGTGTATACCTTATACTTAAAACCTTTTTACGAATTCTTTTTTCTATTTAAATAAACTATTTCACACCGTTCCTAATATACTATTACTTTTTGGTTTATAAACTTTAACCCTACTAATTTTTCATACTCTACCTTTTTAATATTTTATGACTTAGGCTACAATTTTTTTGGAAAAAGAAATGGTATTATTATATATCATACTGCATTGCAGTTGGGTGCGCCAGCCTGGCTAAAAAGGGCAGATATTTACTTCTGGAAGTAGAGGGAAAGGACGACGCTGTCTCGTCCCTTCCATCCTTCCCGCTGCCATCCCTTTTTATACTAACGCTACCACTATCACCGCTATCGATGCCGCCATCGGCGCCACCAGGAAGGTAGCTCCGTATCTTAAGTCATATATCCTTAGGCAAAGGCGCGGAAGGGTCTTCACCCTCCTCGCGGCGACGTGCGATAACGTCGTCGAACTCACTTATATAATACATACGCAAGCTCCGTTTCTAGGCGGCGATAACGGCTACCGACTCCTTAATCCACTGGTTAACGCCTATTACTAATTAGTATAGGCTTGTTTTTATTATCTATAAGAATAGTTACCTTTGGAAGAATTTTAAACGATATATTTTGAAAGTAAAAGATAAGGTTCGCGATTTGAATTAAAGTTTTTCAAAAGAACTTACTATAAAGTCGGTAGATACGTAGTACGGCTTTAACCAACGGCCCCAAAACCAACGAAACGGAGGTGTATCTGTTACCAATTTGCTCGTAACGATTGTAACGGGCCGAATGACCCTCATTTTTGTAATAATCGTTGATAAACTTATCCGCGACTGCGGACATAACACGCGGTACGCAAGGCGTGTGTATTAACAGCCCGGGGCTACGGATCCGAGTACACCACTTTAATACCTTACGAGTTAAAAAGGCCTTGCAATGTACCCTAGCGATACGAATTTTGAGGCGACAGAAAAGGTCCGCCTCGACCGCCTTATCTCAATGGATATTAGTATACTGTAACATACGGAAAGATTAGACAATATGAACTGCGCCATAGCTTTGCTAGGCTATGTTTATGGCAAGGAAAGAGGGTTCCCACAGATAAGCGGGTTTTTATCCGTAGGGAAAGGGTAAAGTTTATAACCTTAAGAGCTCCTCGCTCCTCCCCCTGAAAATTGAGGGGGGGAGGGAAGGGGGAGAAAAAAGGAAAAGGATAGAAGCTATGGTGGCGGCGGTAGGGGGGGGGGCGAAAAGGAGGGCTAGGATAAAAGTAATGTTACCCGAAAAGGTAGGGCTATTATTAGTGGTAATAGCGGCGGTGCGGCTGGCGGCGGCGGCGGTCTCTGTGCGTTGACGTTTTTACGTTAAATGGAGCCTAAAGGAGCGGTTTTTATATGGCATCTATTTACGGATGAAGTTAGGATGTAAGGATTAATTAAGTAATCTAGCTATCGGAACGGCTTGAAATAAGTAATTAAAATAGTAAATTAAATTTATTCATACCAATTAACTACTTGAAACTTACATTAACTATAGGTACGCGCTGTTAAAAGGGAAAAAAGAGGGTTTATCCTAGCTAATAAAGATATATCTTTCTATACTAACCCCAAAATACGTAACGACGTAATTACTATTACATAACCATACTCCTATAGCACCTATATAATTACAATCCAATATGGCACAACAACATATCCCATTAATAATCATATCGCCACCGATTAACTAAACTAACCAAATCTTTATTATATTTACTACCGCAGCCAAAAATTACCAATTTAAACCTTTATAATTTTTAATCCAACTACATTATTTCCACCGCGGCTAGAAACTATGAATTTAAACTTTCATAATTTTTACTGTAACTATACCATTATTACTTAACTATGAAAATAGACTATACTATACTTAAATTATTACTAATAAACTACGAGTAAAAACTACACCATAAGAAAACTATTATTACTTGAAAACGGATACAGCCTGCAATAGAGAAAAAATAAAAGATTACCTATATAAATAAATATATATATATATATATCCCTATAGTTGGTAAGTAGCAACAATACGAAATAAACCCTTGCATCAGTATATAGTAACATACCACTCTTTAAGGTGTATTTCTACAAAAGTACATAATAGCGTACTACTGCCTGGAAGTGGTATTTGCGGAGTTTACGGTAGCATGCCACTGCCTGAAAGCGGCATTTGCAGAGTACAAGGTAAAGTACCACTGCCTGAGTAATAGGTTTATAACCTCTCTTCTAAGGTGTGCACTTTCTGATGCTTCTCTGCTTATCTTCACCACTACAATACCAATTTTTACAATTACTCTTCTACTATTTTACGTTCACGTCAATAAGTAGATACCTTACTGACAATAAAGTCTGTGATTTTCATTCTGTTTTCCAAAACCCTTTTTCTTTCAAGAAAAAAAAAGCTTTAAAAATATTAATTTGAATTCTATATTTTGAGTTTTGGTTCAAATGTTATTCAACTGTCAATTTTGATTTATTTATTCTTTTTATCTTTGAAATAGTTAGCTTTCGTATCTACTTTACAAGTTTTTCAGTATTTGGTTTGAAAATAAGGTTTATGTTTGGATTATAAAATTAGCTAATACAATACCAACTATATTGTATTGCTTGCATACTAATAGTGAAGTATACATTTATATCATAGCCAAAGACGAATATAATATTATAGTAAATGAAATGAAAACCTACCAACAGTTTTTGGGACTTATAATCTATATTCATAACCTTTATTAATGTTATATTACTAATTTTTCAATTCGTTAATTGATACCTTCGTCATCAATATTTTACTTATGCTACGTAATTGTTCATGAAATTCAAAATGAAATATTTTCGATGAAAATAACGTTTTTGATACAGCTAATCAAGTTAATCATATTGGATTTAAGTACTTTATCAATGAAAAAAAGATTAAGCGTTATCTAATTTAATAAATGAAAAAGTTTTTATTAAATGTTTTCCACTATATCGACAACGCTAAAGAATCGAGAAACATTTATTAAACCTATTTTAACGAATATCAAGAGCTAAAGGTTATATATTAATATATATGGATTTTTCTATTGAAAAGTAAAGAAGTAAAGATTACATAAGGTAGTAGTTAAGAATCTACTAATATAGTAGTGTATTAGGATTAGAGTTGTATATCTTGAGATAAGGTTGGTAACCGTATACCGTAAAAGTATATAGTACCATTCAGGCCCATGACACTATTCCGCTTAATATCATATTTATTTCAAAACTAGTAATAATAAAATACCAGATCTTTTCTCTATAAAGTCAAATACAGTACCACACAATATTACTAAATTTAACCTTTTTTTTAATCCAATCGATCTAGAAGATCGTCTGAATATAATTATAATGGGTATTTCTAATATGAAACATCGTCGATTAATGTTATAACATTGGATAATAGGATGTAGTATAAGGATTTAATCTATTAGTAATTTCGAAGTGGGGGTAAGACATGTAATATGCCCACAAATGAGTTTTATAATCGACCTAAAAACTTATATTCTAGGCGATTACCACTTGAATGATCATGTTAATTCAATATTTATGCCAAGAATCCGATTTTTTTATATTGTTCTTATTGATACCAATGCGTGTAGGAAATCATAGCTAGGTTGATAAATTAAGTTTTATTGGATTATTTATGTGAAACAGCTTCAAAATACAATGGCATTTGTTCAACTTTAAAGGCAACTGTTATGTTGAAATATACGATAGGTACAGTCATACAATATACAACTCAACAATAGGGTCAACAGGGTCATTCAGTACTTGGTACAAACTTCAAGTACTAAACCTTTCAACACCAAAGGATGGGGAATTCACCGTAGTTGTAGATATCTCCACCAGCACTAGTATCTACTAGTGAAAGTACTAGTATTAACTAGTACAGAGGATTAACATTTAGATACTGTCTAGGCTAGTATTTACTAATACAAAGGAACTAGTATTTACTAGTATATACTAGAATTAACTAGTACGGAGTTTCGGCCTTGATCGATATCTTTTTAATGATACACTTCATATATATTAAGTCTTCCATGTAAATTAAAGAATTCTTGAATTTTGAAGCTGTTGTAATATCTTCTTATATAGTAACTTCAATATATTATTAGTACGATTATACCATACTCTTTACTAAATTAGTTTACTTACTTTTACATCAATTAAAATGTCTAATCCTTTTGAACAATTTGATACCTTTAAGGATACCCCATTAGCATCCCTAAAACTTAGCTTTTTTATACCATCTGGGTTGTTCTACGGAAATACCAGTGATAATGGTCTTCCTTTACAAAGAACTGTCATTCCTTCTGATCTCTCAAGACCCACAGGTTCTTTTAATCCGGCTGAATCCCCATACCTTAAATTCCTACGCTCTAGAGCTACTCCTATTACTTTAAGAACTCTAGATCCTTAAACTCTATTAAGGAAAGAAAGTAAGAAATCTTGTAATACCCGGAGAGTTAAAGTTAAACAACAAACTTAAGCTATTAATGCTGTTATTTTTACTGATGAAAAAGTAGAGGCTATAGCTAAAGCTACTAGTTCCTTTGACCTTCCATAATTAATAATTCTTAAGTCAACTATCGACTTGTACGAAAAACTGTCAGTTAAGCTTTAAAAACGCCTAAAACAACCAAAAAAACGGAACCACTTGAATCAATAGGCACCATTATACCAGTAAAGGAATAGGGGGGAAAAGATTAAAGAACTTGTTGGAATAGTATTAAATGCAATGTAGTAGGTCAACTTTACTTATAGTAAAGTTGACCGTATTGCAAGTGTATTGATTTGTGCAGATTTACCGCATTGGGTGTAAGTTGATTGCAGTACGCTGCACTTAACTTTATGTCGCGGGCCAAGCAATTGGCTATACAAATGATAGTGCAGACCGGCTAGCGGTCTGCTAAACCTAAAATAATACATCTACCACTTGATCATGTAATACTAATATTACTTCGACCACGATTCGAATCGACAATGTTACAAAGATCTAAAAACCTACCAACCCTAATTAGTACTTGTTGAATTAAGTACAAACTAGCTAAGTAGAAAAAGAAGCTACTTTTTGGTTATTACGTTCTACGTTATCGCTAAGGTAGAGGAAAAATCATTACGAAAGGCCTCTATTAGTACTGTGTTAGTCCCACAACGGCAAGAAAAAAGAGAAAACTTCTGAGTTGTATCAGTCTTACAACGCCAATCTAGAAGTTAACGACGGTATTTATATTGAGAACACCGAGAAATATTTACCAAATCTTCTTTAAAGACGTTAAGATTAACTCTCAGAAGTCTCAAAGTTTGTCAAACTGGCAAACGGCTAATTCAGTACTATTGCGGGTACTACTACCATAAAAATAACTAATTTACTACGCCAAATAACCTTTAACAACAAATGACTTTTAACACTACCCTTTATACCAAACTTTTGCTCTTACTTCACTCTTTTCACTTCCAAAACGCCAACTCAATCGTCAAGTTCGCTCTTTTAAACGAAAACAACAATAATCGTCAAGTTATGCCAAGAAATCCACATCGCGCGACCTTAGGTTAAATCGTCAAGTTTCCACTCGACCTACGCTCAATATTATCAATTCACTCGCCTTATACGCTCCACGAAGTCCTCAATCGTAGTTAGCCTTAATATAACACTCACTTAAAAGATTTAGAAAGAGATTGACGCCTTAAGAACCCTTTTCACGAAGTTTTACGACGAAAATCTCTGAGAATAAAATTTTAACGAAATAATAACGGAAAAACACCTTACCAATTTCGTCGGCTACTACATCGTTAATTATAACAATAATAAAGACCTTAACCACGCCTTTAGCAACTTCCATAAACTCTTTAGCGACTGGACTATTAATATGTAAACCTTAGTTTAAAAAGGGGATAAGTTAAGGGTTAAGACGAAAATTAAATGGAAAAGAGTTTATATACCACTAAAGAGTATTACAAAGCTAACGTAAAAACTTATTAACCTAACCAAACTTTAAGAACGCTCTGAAAACCAATATCTAAAAGAAAAGGATATTGAGAAACATTACCACCCTTATACGCGATCCAGGGAACCTCCCCTTTACCCTCCTCAGCTAAGTCAAGCCTCTTTACCCGCTGGAGATAAGGAACCTGTTAACCTATTCTGAAGTTCAGTATCCTTATATAATAGCGCAGAGTCCGTGCTTAACGGCGGCAGAGCATGTAAAGCAATAGCCGTCAACACGATTAGAGGTATTGACGTTAGCACTTTACAACAGTGAATTAAGCAAGATCATTAGGCCTTTCAAAACCTTTAAGTACCTATAGCCCCTTAGCAATTTAATTGCCAAGCTCTTTAAAAACCTTTTCTCTTCAGATTTGGTTACGTGCGAAAGCCCACTATAGGTCCTACTACAGGATTTTATCCCTCAGGTTAGACGATTGACAATTACCATTAATACTGTACCTCGAAAGCTCCAAGGCTTCAATTGCCAGGAAACACTATTTAAATCCAAAATAACTATCGCGATTTTTCCCCAAAACCTATCCAAATGGTTAACATTAATTATAAGCTCCGTACAGACTTCATCAAGATTGAGAAACACGGATTAAAATATGTCGGAGAGCCTTATAACCTCATAAACTTTAAGATAATACTCTTTTTAAACATCTGCAAATAGATAAAGGTTATACTTTTAGGTTTTCACTCACTGTTCCTAAGAATCCTCATAAGGCACGCCAGGGACTACTACCTAAACTTCCTTACTAAAGCTACCACGTTTTGGGAGATCTACGATAGCATAAAGGGCTCCTTTGAATACGACGTCCACCTCACGTAATATGATCTAAATTGGGCTATAACTCGCTAAATTATAACAAGGATAAAAAAAGGAGGAAATACCAATAAAGGTTTTTATTTAGATGTTTTACAAGTTAATTTTATGCCAGAAAGCAATAAGGAAAGCCCACGATAGCGTAGCTACACTTCGAAAACAGGTATGGGTAGCAATTAGGAGCATTAGCGAGTTCGAATACGTTATATAACGCCTAAATACCACCTTTGAAAACTTTTTTATATAGTTGCGCTTTTCGTTTACTACTGTAATAACTTGTATACCAAACTCGTTTAGTTTATACTCCTGAAGGGATTTTTTTTAAATATGGATGAAAAATATCTTACAATGATTAATTACTTCAAACGCAAGTACCGTCGCCTACAAGGCCAAGCTTTAGGCGGATCTGTTAACCGCCAATACTATCGTTATAATAGTGGTAAAAGATGTTGGATTTATGGTAAAACTAACTGTTGGTTAATTCGGCACCCCCCGCCGAACGTAATAACAAAAAGACAGTATATTACTTTTAATACCCTACTACCTCCGAATAGTACTATTTAGATCAAATCGTAGACTTTAAGGGTGACGAACTAATTCACAGTGCCAACGCCTTTCAACAAATCAAATGATACAAAGATATTAATTCCGACGCGGCTTAGTAATAAGCCGACCATTACTTCTTATACCGTTTGGGTAGTAAAAACCCTTACCTTTACCTTAACCAAACTTTTAACCCCTTACATATCTTCAACCTTCGTGATTATTACGCGAACTACATATTTTAAGGTATAATTCCAAATACAGGGGTAACAACGTACTTAACAAAAGGCTATTTGCAATACATAGTATTTCGGAGAGAAAGTATTATAACCATTCATATTAATCGTTAAGATGCTGGCAAAGTCAAAGTTGGCTTTAAACCAAGAGAACAACTATCGTTACTAGGAACAACAGTGATTTAAACTGTAATGGGAGTAATTACATTCCATATCCTTCAGTTACTTACTTCTTTCCTACTTTATTTGAAAAATATAAAAACTTTCAGTGTTAATATCAACGTTAATGTAGATGAACTGGTTAAAAACGGCTAAAGGTTTTCATTCTCCCTTAAGTAGGAGTACCTATAGTTTTATCTTTAAGGTCCAGAACTAGTAGTATTGAACTTTACGAAGCCGAAGATACGTTTACTTTACCAGCGCTTCAACCATACAACCGTTGATAGGCTATACAAAATCATAAAGTTCGTAAAGTATAAAGATATAGAATAATTTGCCCTAAAAGCCATGAAAAGATTTTGCCCCCATGACTATACATATGCTCAAGCCCCCCGAAAACTAAAGTTTATACTAAAAAAAACAAAGAATTCAATTACGAAATCTTCGTTAATATGTTTTACTTAAATAATAAGTTTACTTTAACGTCGTTAAATTTGTAACCTCTTTTTACGAAATCAAGTTCTTCAAGCCCCTTTCGATAAAAGATATGTGGAAAATTCTAAGGATACTGTGGATTAATACGTACCTAAGAACACTTTAAGGCGTTGTCTACGATATCGGCACCAATCATACGGCGAGGAAGTTTTAAAAAAAAGCCAAAATTATAGATATCCAGTATAAATAGGTACCTGTAAAAGCATACTAAAATATTGGAAAAGTTAAAAGGGTATACGCTCTACTTTATAGAATGTAAAATATCCTTACATTGGAAATTAAAAGCTTTACGAATCTGGAGACATGCTTATAAATAGTAATAAAGGGCCTGAATGATATTATAGGCTTTGATGGCTTAGTACTCACGTTACTAGTTTTTAAAGCTTATCCACTCCTAACAAGTGAATCTCCGCTCTCGGCAGGTACTTAGAAACGTATTACGGCCTATAAAAAAAGCTTTGAAGGAGCTGCAAAGAGAATCGGAACGTCTCCATATCAATAAGGCCCTTAATACTAAAAACGGCTTTATAACAATCGACGTACTTACTTAGCCGTTGCAAAGTGAAGTTTTTGTATGGTGGGAGCCGGATAAATAGAAGGGTCCGTAAAAGGTATTAAGTATTATGAATTACGAAGTGGTTGATAAAACTGCTAACGGTTCTATATCCTTTCTAATTACTTAGGTTAAGCCTTATATCAGAGCTATTAACAATAAAAACCCTAAAGCTAAGCAATTGAGATAATATAATCTTCCTCCATCCATTATTGATAAGCCGATAAAACGCTGCCAGTGCGGACGACCTCCGAAAAAGAAAAAAATTAAAGAGGAGGAATACATATCAGGCCTTATTTATAATACTATTTTGGTAAATAATAAAAAGAAGAATAACGAAGACTTGGCACTGAAACTTCAAGGGCAAGAGATTATCAAAACCTCTAGCAAACCTTTTAAAGAAAAAAACAAGGTCGAAATTAATGGTCTATTAACTCGAAGGGTTATATGATTCATTCCGAAACCCGATTTTAACCTTTAAAATCCAAACGTCAAAATCTTTAGGTCGAAAATTATCTACGGGGTTAAGGGTAAAATTACGGGGCAGCCGTATGAAAAATCACGTCTAATTATTTAAGGATACGGTAATAAATATAAGGATTGGATACGTCTGTAGTCGCTAACTATTTAGAAGATCAGCTAACGTTTAGTAGTTACTTTAATAGCTAGTTTGTTAACTAAACTTAAAGAAAAATTTACGTTTAATAGCTGTGATATAACGTAAACTTACATGTAATAAACAACGTATTTACAACGGATCATATTACTAGAATTACCACAAGAATTACGTGTTTTCTATCCTTTAGGCACGGTAATACGATATATTAAGCCACTATACGAATTAGCTTAATCAGATATCTATTAGTTCCTATCCTATTAGTTGAAATTTTCATCACAGCTAACGATAAAGTTCTTAATATACGATCCGTACTTATTAGTTACGCAAGAAAATGACTTCGACGTAATAGGTATGTAAACTAACGATATTCTCTTCGTTGAAACGGCTGGCTTTATAATAATGGAACAGTAGGCGATTGAAAACTCCAAGTTCTGAAATTGCAAGCCAGTGATAACGTTGATAAAGGACAGCTAACTCGACTTCAATGGATTGTTAATCCGCATACTTAGTGTTAATACCGGCCTTATCTTTCGCCAAAAGGGCCAAGGCGCTGTTTTGTAATGATCACACTAAATACCTGTGAGTAAATAGAAGGTGTCAGCGGGTTTATGTTAGCAGTAAGGTAGCAGAGGTAACAAAGGTGCAATATCAAGAAGATGTTTATTCGTGCTATAGAATGATCACTAGCCGTTAGACTATTCAGGTGTGTAGACTGAATACTTAGATTGACAACTGAAGAGCTATGAAGAAAAGACTATCTGTGTGGTGATGACCGTGTCCTTATATATCCGTACCTTCATACTGTTTTCAGTAATGGATCGTTTGGATCACCGTACTGATCCCACTGATCAAGTGCTGCTTTACCTTGAATCGGTGGCTGATCCTTACTAATCCTATGTAGCCTCACCTTGAATCAGTAACTGATCCATACTGATTCATCACGTGAATTGCTTAGTCACCTTTCTTACATAAGAGATATTCCCCGCCTGATATGTTGGACTACAAACTCTTTGCGGCTTAGCTGCATGCTGGCCTGTTTCTTGACCCAACCGTTGTCTGGGTTATAATATGTTTTAACTACAATTAACAATACTGACGAGGCTAGAGCTTAATAGTATTAGAAACAGCGTATTCGAGGCAGTTATATTGCTATATTATGTAAACCGAATGCCTTTTACGACCTATTTATCGCCGTACAAGTACAAAACCAAACGGATAAAGACTTTAATCGGCTAAAAAAAAAGTTTGAGTAATAGATGCGGAATTTTGACTGCGGGATTGATATAATCCTAATCGATCTGTTCAAGGCGAAGTTAATGAATTTTACGGACGGATCTTTTATAAATAACACCGACTTATTTTGAAAGATCGACTTCCTAATAACTCTCATTAACGAAGACAAACAGAAAAACTAATTTAATATTATTTTTAACCTAATTTACTTGACCTCCATTAAGTACAAAAGGATTATACGAAACCTACTGGTATCAGAGGTCTACGGTATGATAACAGGCTTTAAGATAGGTATTGCACTATGTAAAACCCTTAATATTATTATCAAACAACTGAAAATTTGTCCTATCTCGGTGGTAATCTGTACTGACTTAAGAAGACTTTTCGAATACCTTTTAAAACTCGGAACCACCAGCGAAATACGACTGATAATCGACGTAATATCATTCCGTAAAGCCTACGAAAGAAGGGAAATTGAAAAGTTCTGATGGATCGATGGCAAAAACAATCCCGCTGATGTTATAAAAAAAGCGGCATTAAACAAGGCCTCGGAAAGGTTTATGAATAGCAACGGCTTGACTATACATATTGAGGGCTACGTTAATAGGCCGTCCAGAAAGCCCAAATCACGTGAAGGTGGACAGGGATGTACTGGTAAACTAGAATATTATCAGGAGATTCATAATGATAATCTTTTGAAGTAGCACAGTTAAAATTAAGGCTTATAAAAGCCTATAACGAAAAATCTTTTTGTAGAAGTCGATAAACTCGAAACTCGAAATTGCGGGATAATGAAGGTTAAATAGGGTCAATTTACATGCAATTGAGTGTATTCTAATAGAAGAGTCAACTGTAATTGTCAAGGGTTTGACAAGTTAACGAGGAGGTAATTCAGTGGTAACTAGAAAAGATTGGTCAGCCACATTGGCGTACGTATACAAACTAAAAATCTGCTAATATTGAAATAGTATTACATGCAATACAGTAGGTTAACTTTACCTACAGTAAAGTTGAAAGTACTACAAGTGTATTGCTTTGTACAGACTTACCGCATTGGGTGTAAGTCGGGTGCAGTACGCTACACTTCACTTTAGGACATAGGCTAAGCAATTATCCATACAAATTACAGTGTACACCGGCTAGTGGTCTACCAAACCTAGAATAATGCATCCACCACTTGACCACACAATGATACTGTTACTTCGACCACGATTCGAATCGACAACGTTGTAACAATCTAAGGACCTACCAATAAAACCCTTAATTATCGCTAAAAAAAAAAGTAACTTATAAAGACTACGATACAATTACTGAAAGATTTTGAAAGGTTAACATTTAAAATTATGAACGTATTGCTAATAGCTATTAACGGATATATTGTTAGAAATATCAATGGTGAAATCTTTTAGGGTATCTTAAAAATTATAATAAATGTAGTCTTTATAAAACCAGATTACATTTATCGAATCATGCGTATCAACTACAGTTTAACAAAAACTTTTAAAATTATACGTATTAGAATCTGGTCACATATGATAATCACTTTTATTATCAATTTAGATCCTTCAGCAGTTATCGTAGGACTTGAAGACTCATATTAGTTTTTATTAAAGTTAATTAACATATACTAATGCATAAGATAGATCCACGATTAAAACTTTCTACAAAACTTCGTTTCCCACGCCCTTTACACTATTCTACCTTAGCTTTCGTTGTAATAGCGTTGCAAAACACCAAAAGTAGCTTAATATATTAAGGTAATTTGGTTAAAAACATCAAGTATTTCCTATAATTCTTAACTTATACCAAACTCAAATTTCCAATTTCGGTAATCCGCATACGAAGTATATTAAGGAAAGCTGGCCTTTTATTATTACGTAAACTATAGTCGGAATTCCCAGATGAAAACCGGCTTTAACGAGAAAAAACATATTAAATTACGTTCTCTAAAAAATGCTACCTATTAACTATAACCAAAGTATTAGTCAGTTCAAAAAGAACCACCTTACAAACTCCTACCAAGGCTACTGAGTACAGGCTTATTAGGTATTATATCGAAATTTAGGGCCTTCTAATATTAATAAATATATTAGTAAGGAAAAAAAAGCAGACGTTATTAACGTTAACAATAGTAATGTAAAAGACCTCCACTACTTATATCATTATAACATTATAGTATTGCCACTATAAATTACGCAGTAAGATATTCAATTTGATAGGTCTATTATGTATAACCCTGAACAAGACCTTACTGTGGATAAATCTAGCTAATTAAAAGCTGTATTTTACATGAGTTTACCCGCTTTCAGTTGTTGATTTTCAACATTGAAGTTTCTACTTCCAACATCCTTAAATTGTTATTGGTATTATTTTTCTATTAACTTTATAGTTAATTTACTAGCTATCGATAACAGCCTATGGTATTTATTGGGTTTTATAAATTAACTGTTTATATTTATCTAGTTAAAGTTACATGGTTTATAATCGGCGAAGCTTATATAGAACGCTTTTAGGATATGTAACAACGATTTTTTATATTTCCCATATTTAATATTAACGATCGTAGCTCGGATTAGGTAGGTATATTTTGAACGACCTTATTCTGTTTATTCCGAGTTTAATAACTTCTTTCTACTGTATAATACTTATAAACAAATGGCGGTTTAAACGAGTAAATTCAAAGGTTTTAAAATACCTACGAATCGTCGTTTCCTTTTCGTAATTTGATAATTTATTATATTTCTACGTTTATGAATTTGATTTAAATAATCATGAGTAGACGTTAGCCACAATTTATATAAATTGACTAGTTAATAGTTATGAAATATACATTATCTATTAAGTAAATAGGGATAAAAAGTCGTCGAATAATCCGGCGGAATTAACTTTTGAGTTTTTAGTATACTTACGCCAGAGTAAGAAGTGAGTTTGAGCGGATATAATATATATCTAGTAAAGAATAAAAAAAGCGGTAAATTTTCGGCGACGTCCGGCAAAACTATATAAAGAAGGAGATCAAGTTTACATTAACTTATATAATATTAAAATAAATCCACCTAATCAACAACTTCATTAATTATATAATTAATACCGGGTTGTCGACGTTTCAAACCCATCGAATATTATTTTAACCATTTTAAGGAAATAATTTGTATTTCATGTAAATGTCGTTCAACGCGCAGTTACAGATTCCCTTTCTTCCCAGGTTTTATCCGAAAAACGCCCGGGATTAGTCTTTGTCACGGACGATACGTAGGAGAGTATATATGAGGAATTTTAAGTTTAGGGTATTTTTGATACGAAAGTAGAGCAGGGTGATATTTATCATATATCAATTAAGTTAAAGGGTTATAATTAAACGTTGGAGATTTTATTAGAAATCATCAGCATATTGAAACCCTCAATAAATTTAAGGCGATATCTGGAGACATTTGGTTTTATAATAGCCTGGTATCTCAACGTTGACGGCGAATTAGTTTTAAGCAAGTTACATAGAATAAGTTGGCTTTATTTTAAAAATTGTATAATATTAATAAAAAGAGGTGAAAATAGAGGTTAAAATACATTAATATTATAATATAATATGACATATAAGATCGTGTATATATTACCTGACTTTCTTAGATAAATATCCGATTGTGAGGCGGCTTTTATCGAAACCCTATCCATTTTTACCTATAGGATATGATTATTATTATCCTGGTTTTTGGAACTGTGGCGCCGATAACGTTAAAAACTTTATTACGACTGTTTTTGAATGTTGAAGGAGGCCGGCGACGGTAGACGACGCGAGGAGATGCATATATTAGGCGACGTCAACCAGGGTCATTAACGCGGGGCGGGGCGAATATTAGGCAAAACTAACAAGGGCTAATAACGTTCAACGGGGCGGATACTAAGAGAAACCGACGACCGCGAATAACGCGAAGTGTGGCGGAGAAAAAAGCCATTGAAACGGGATATAAGGGACTATAATATATTGATTTACGTACAGGTAATGCTTTCGGTACAGATACAGTCGTCCACTCGCTTTTGGTCGGCTAGGTCAACCTGTTTTTATACAAGGTTGGAAAATTGGATATGGGTAAATAAAGGGCGTTTATGGTTAGGCCTTCAATATAGTTCATTACATTTTGTAAGTCGTAACATATATTAGTTATAAAAGATAAAGTTTACATTAATATATCATTTCAACTACTTCACTTTAACTTAGTAAATGGTACGTGTCAGGTACTAGTAAAGACTGAGTTAAAACCATATTGAATTAATATCATATTAGCCGAGGGCGTTCGGTTAAAATAAACAGAAAAGACGGTGGTGGAAAATAAGGAAGGTTTTGGGAATAATGGGCTAGAAGCAAGTAGATAGCGAAGGCGTATGATTAAGGGTATAACAACTTATATTACTGGAACGGCCGGAATGCATGAGGCGTGGGCGATATTATGAAACCGTGTAAATTAATCAACTAACTTCGACAAAAAAGGAGTGTAAACGGGTTTATAACCTGGAATATCACCTTAGCGCTTACTGGTAAAGGAAAAGATGTAATCGCCGTTTTATGTGGTGGCGACGAGTTACCGTAGTAATATGCGAAAACTAAGCGAAATTATGAATAAGTTCATCTTTTGAATATATTATGAAAAGGCTCAATATATGGTGGAATTTCTTATAAAATACTATTTTTTAACCCAGCTTATTATATACCTTACAGCAGACGACATACCCTTAAATACAGTAAACTCGAATATAAACTAAGGTTACATGTAAATTGAAAACACGATTGATACAAGATAAACATTTATTTTTAACATGTAACGGATGGAAATAAACCCCGTCCTTACTATCGTCAAATATTGAGAAGTCATCTATAACTCTAGCAGGTTATATAATATAATTAACGGTAGGGGTATCAGGGTATAAAGAGGCGGTATATCTTACAGGAAGGTTAGTCGTCGTTATTTGGTATAATAATAGTAATAAAGCTTTGGCTCGCACCGTTGTAAACATCGACTATAATATAGGAAAATCCTGAGAGAAAAAAAAAGATGGCAACGAGGTAGAGAAGGCTAAAATAGGGATAAGTGTAGAGGGGACGATTGGCGAATTAAAAAAGAAAATGAGTTTTGTAAGCTACAGTAGAGGCCGTATTTATACGCGTAAGTGACCCGAAATCGGCAAAGATTATATGTTATACAACGCGTTGGAAAACGCGTTACATGGTAAAGGAAACTCGGGATTAATACGGCCTATAATTTATATAACGCGTTAGGAAACATATCATACAATATAGGTAACTCGAGACTAATAAGGCTTATATATTATATAGCGTATGAGGAAACGCGTTACACGGCGTAGACGGCTAGAGATTAATACGACCTTTATATTATACGTTACGTTAGAAAATATGTTATACGGCCCACGTTCGACTTGCGCCCGGCCCGCGTATTAGGTGGACACGGCTAGTACTTAGTATTCAATCGGCGGGATACTATAATTTTAATGGCTTTATAATAAAGGGGACGGTATATTATGGATTCAGGCTATTATCTATTAAGCTTATAGGTCACATAACTATATACGTAACGGGATATACAATACCAGGCCAAGGCGCGGCCCAAGTACGGTCCAAGCGCACTCTATAGGCATTATGTGCGAGGGTACGTAACGGACTATGTACAGATCATACACATAAGTCCTAAAAAAAGAACCACCGTAGCCTCTTCTCGTTTTCCGCAGCACCTTTTTTATTTATTAACTATCACCAAGTAGTGCCCACTATATACCTATTGTAGTGTGATCCTAGCTAATATACAAGGTATATAAGCCAGCGGGAAGGCTTGCAACTTGAATGTTCCTACCTCACAACAACCACCCTATTATAAAATTACTTTTTCTAAGTCATACCATGCAATCTGTTGAATAATCCATTGCAACATCTTTGTCCTTAACTAAAAAATTATACAAGGTTAAAAACCTAATCCTAAACATCTGTGGCTAATTTTCAGGAAACGTGTTATATATATGTATTAAATACGGTTAGGGTTTTATAATTAACCGTATTGTTTTTCACTCCGTGCTATAAACTTAACTTATAACAAATATGGATCATATTTATCCGAGTTTATCTACGTATCACACGAAGGAGGTCAGGCAAAACTATGTGTTTCGAAGGGGGATTTCAACCAAATATATTTATAAAGAAAAGTCTACCGCTCTATACAATCTTTATTTATAAAACGGACATACAAATAAAAACCTTTACCAGAAATCTAAACCTAAGCCCGCCTTTTAATTGAAGATTTAAGGTACCCCATAGCCTAGATACCCGTAACATTGTACGGGCGTAAAAACTACAGCTTAAGCCGGGCTGTGTTACACGGTTATCTCAGTCCCCGTTCGACTCCTACTAGTATTGAGTATCTAATATCCCTAAAGGAGTGAAGGGCGTATAAAACACATTTATCTCGGTTGAAAGCCCATGGTGATAGGGAAGATATACTTTATAACTTGGTAAAGAACGTGTGGAAAAATCAATGCCCGAGCCACCTTTTTGTTATGGGCTGTAAGTTCATGAAGTATAAAGGAATCTTAAAATAGGGTACACCACTAAGCGGGTGGTATTCTCGAAAGAGTTTTTGGTGAATAGCTAAAGATATCAAAAATATAGTTGAAGGCATCAATCAGCAGCTAGGGCGCGGGTATAGGTGGTGACGACTCAAAAATAAATACATAAATGAATAGATAAATTAATAAATTAACAAAAATATGAATAAATGAATAAATTCATAAATGATTGAATAACTAGACAAATAAATGCATAGAAACATAAATAAAGAAATAAAGAAATAAATGAGTGAAAAAATAAAAGATGAAAAAATTAATTAATTAATAGATAAAAAAATGGAGAAATAAATAAAGAAATAAAAATAAAAAAATAAAGAAAGAAAGAAATGAATAAATGAATAAAAAAATGAATAAATAAATAAATAAATAAATAAGTAGAGACGTCAAGTGCGATCGCTTATAATAAAGGTCTTTATTTAAGACCTTAAAACGTAGAGGGAATTAAACTTGTATTGTAGTGTAAGTCCAAGCTCAAAGGGCTACGTTAACACAAGTAGCGAGGGATGGAATCGCTGGTTATAAGGACTGTTTTCTGGATGCACCGCTGCGCAGGCGGTGCGCTAGGCCGATGACGATTTCCATAGCTAAAAAAATGTCGCCGGAAAAGATTCAAGTGATGATAGAGCCAATTAATAATGTGGTGGTGAAATAGATTGCATGTAAAGTGATGGTGTTAAGATTGGCTGGACCCTTTTTTTTTTTCCGTGGAAGTAGGCACTGTTAGGGTTTACAATGTAAGCCTCCTAACTTCCTTAACAAGGAAGGCCGTGCACCAATGCCAAGAAAGTTAATGTAAGGTAGAAGATATGTTTTGCGGCACCTTAATTGTACACTACTTTTGGCACCTACTTCATATACCATTGTAGGTTGGACTATGATATACGGGTTATATAGTCGATTTCGAAAATACTTAAAAGGAATTCAGCGATTTCATATACGAATATTCCTTTAAAAAACGATTTGAACATGGTTCAGATTAATTTTACGGTCCGAAAAAAAAACCCGGATAAATGTATATTTATAAGCCTATAGAATACTTTTTTATATATAAGAATGGTGTAAATACAGATAAAATTGTTGTAAACGCTCGCACAACGTAGTAATTGACATTATTTAATAAATATAAAATTCGATTTCAAGGTATCATACTTAATATAGGTGCGGTGAAAATTTCGACCGTTGAACAACGTCACTTCTATACTTTCGTGATAAAATTCCCTGAATTCTAGTTTGATCGGATGAAAGAATATTATATTATTTTAGTTGACAAAGGCAAAGTGTTCATTCTCGAGACGATAATGGTAAATACAAGATTTGAACTTGTTAAAGTCAATATGATAAACTCTAAAATACAATTTGGATTTTTGTTAACTAATATAAACAAATTAAATATCCAAATAGAAGATATAACTAACCAATTCGTTCATGCATCGAATAACGTATCGGTATAGTTAAAGTTGATGTTTAAATGGTTCCAATTTTGCAAAAAAATATAAAAGATTGAAACTACCTACCCAATATAATTAAAACAACGTATATTATACTGATAGTTATAGTATCTGGATGTAAAACATCTTTTATGGTTATTCCGTACGGTAGGCCCTATTAATGTGAAAGGGGGGGCCTTGGAGGTTATAAAAAAGTTCGGTTACGAATGCCAATTATATTGGTTAATCACTTGACGATTTTAATTAAGTTGATAAAAAGAATATCAACTTTGAGTACAAGGTGTTTATTGAAATTATATAGATTGATAAATACCATATGCTTTACGTAATAGTTGTTATAACGTTTTTTCAACTCACTAAATTTATATAAAGCGTTTTAACAAGAGATTGCTAAAATATCTTCGTAGACTATAAAACAAATATATATTTTAAATCACCGGGCATAATAATATCCGTCCAAAGAAAGGGTTTAAATTGAAATGAAAATCGAATGAGAGTTGGGATGAAGAATATCGAGTATAAACAAATATTGTTAAAACCGCCTTAAGTTATAGGTAAATATAAATGATATTATAACTTACTTTCAAAAAAAAAACTTACATAACGATTTGAAAGAAATGAACGAGGATTTATTCAAAAGAAATGATTTGACAAATAACCGTAAACGAAGTAAATAACATATTAAATCCGAATAGATTTATTTTCACCTTTTTATATTTAGTGTTTACTTTGAAGTCTTTACCGATTCAACATTATTATAAACAACAATCTAAGGAGCAAATGTAATAGTAAATATCTATGTAAATTTAAGTTTTTTTCAGGGTTATTGAAAATATTTCGAAAACTTTATCAACAAAACCCGGTCCATAAAAGATGAACTTTTTAAGACTATCGTTATAATTAGAGGTCATCGATTCAAAGACAAAGGAAAGATATACTAATCATTGGAAAATTAGCGTTAATAATTGATACAATAGATTCATATAGTTTTCGAATAATACGAATTCATTTAGCTACGAAATAAATCAAAAGTATAAAACGGATAAAATAGTTGCCAAAATCTTGAAAACACAAATTACCGAGTAACGGAAGCTGTCTGACGCCCAAGAAAATTTAAATACTTTGTCGTCAATCTTTATATACTCTTTTATAATCCTTGTATACCTTTCGATGTTGCAATCGAACGAATATCCTAAACTAGAAAGATTCCACCAATATAACCGTCCACATAAGTCGATGAATGAGAAGCTTTTAAAAGCCTTTGTATCTTAATCCTTCAATAACAAGTTGGAGGCGGCGGACCGGGAGCTAAATATAAATCTCTGTTATAAAAGAGTCATTACCACCCCAAGTAAACCTTTTGAAGATTCGTCCCAGAGTAAAGTATTTGCTTTAATCAAAAAAAGCGTTTTTCGATTTAAAACGTTCAATTTTACTATTTACTGCAATTGAAAATTTTTGTAGCGAAACAATTCTATGAAAGAGAATAAAATTGGAAAATCTTATATAAAACCAGATCTGTGGTAAAACGTTACGATAACGCGAGCAAAAAAAACATTATAATATAGTCGCTCATTTTATAAAGAAAGAGCTATCGTTTCATTTAAGCATTTATTACATCCCTTTCTGAATCCCATAGTTTATATCCAAAGCTTAGAAATATTACTCAAGCATATACAAAGTTAGAGAAACACCTTGAACAGCATATCAACGCATACCTCCATAAGAAGTTCCCAAATTACCACCCGCTTAGGATATGATTACATATCTCTAAAATATTTTACGACTTCGTGGAAACTAGTGGATATTGGTTCAATATATGAAAGAGCCATTGGAAAAATTATCTCGAAATCGCTAGCTTTAGCTTCGGTTTTTACCTATAATTTAAATTTCCATAATTAATAGGTTTTATATTTATCAGTATTCATATTGATGAAAAAATCATTCTATATAACAAGCTAGTTTCATATTAATCAAATTCAAAATTTGGAAACGATAACCTAATTAATTTTAATAATACAATAATTAAATTATAGAATTACATCATATAACTTACTTGCAGCAAATGGTTAGATAGGGTTACGTTCATTAATATAATTAACATTAAGCGCGTGGACGAGCACTCAAATTAGTGTATACGTGAGGCCTAAGTAATATTAGTCGTATAACAGAAAAAGATCTTTAACCCCCTTATCGTTGGGTAATGTTAAAAGAATTATTGGGTAATAAATCCCGGATGACAAATAAGCATTCTCAGATGATAAATAAGCGTTTCGAATATCAAATTCGGAATCTAAAACGTGGTTGACGTTTCTTTTTTTTTATATGCGGACAGGGAAACGGTTTATTTCTATCAATAGCTTCTTAATAAATAGCAATGAATAAAGGTCATAAATAAGTTTTATATTCGTTATCGGTCATAAAATATTGGATCAAATCGAGTGTATCTTATATAGTAATATTTTTAATTAATATTCGATTGAATATAAACGAATTACACAGCGCTTTTTCGTTTTAAATGTTTATAAAGTAGTTAAGAGTTTCAACTCAGATATTACTATAACGATAAAGTTTCGTATAATTATATCTAACCTTAGTATGAACGGTATTTTTTTAGTAATTTGTATTCGTGTTTTTGATTTTTAAGATATTTTATCTAATATGAAATAGTAAATTAAAATGTTCCATAAGTTATATTATAGCTTTTCTCAAATCGTATAAACATGGTTTTAGAATAGTATTTTATTCAGTGCAGCAGGTCAACTTTACTTATAGTAAAGTTGACTGTACTACAAGTTAAGTGTGTGTATTGCTTTTTGCAGACTTACTGTATTGAGTGTAAGTCGAGTGCAGTACGCTGCACTTCACTGTAGGGCACAGGCCAAACAATTATCCATACAAATTACGGTTCAGACTGGCTAGCAGTCTGCTAAACCTAGAACAATACATCGACCATCTAACCAATTCAATACTACTGTTACCTCAAAAACAAATCAAATAAACAACGTTACAACGATTTAAGGCTTACCAACAATAATCAGTACTTTCCTGCCTATTAGGTTAAGCGCAGATAATCTAAGTAAAAGAAAAGATTACTTTCCGGTTACGCTTTACATCAACAACGTCGGTTAGGATAGAGGAAAGAATCTTGAGAAAGACCTATATTAGAAATACTCCAGTTCCGAAAGGCAGGAAAACAGAGAAGACGTTTGGGTAACGTCAATCCCGAATGGAAATCTGGAAGTAGACGATAGTATCATTATTGAAAAACACCAAAAAACTTTTATTCATCCTTCTTAAAGACGTTAAGATTAACTATCAAAAGTTTTAAAGCTCGGTAAGTTAGTAAACGTCTAAGTCAGTACTATTGCGGGTATAACTACTACAAAAACGACTAAGTCCCTACGCCAAATAACCAAAACAAGCAACCTTTGCCTTCTAGTATCAACAACGACCTTTGACCTTACCCCTTACACCATACCTTTGTCTATACTTTACTCTTTTCGCTCATTACATCACCTTAATCATAAAGTTAGCTGCTTTAAGCAAAAACACCAAGTCGCGTCGCAAAAACCACATCGCGCGACCTCATATCAAGCCGCCAAGTCGCATAGTTCCTATGCGACTTTATGCCAAAATACCAAGCCTTTACGCTAAAAATTACTAAGTCTCTTGCCCTACACGCGATACACGCTTTATTAAATTTTACACAGGCCAAAACCTTAAAGTATTTACAGCGAATACCCACTTGAAAGCTATCACCGACCTCGCAAAAAAAAGAAGCTATTAAGGCGCTCGAAGTTACCTTAACTAAATACTACAATTATGACCTTTCAAACGAAGGCGTTAACGAAGACTTAACCTAAAAACACCTGGTTAACTTCGTTGGCAACTACATTGTTAAGTAAAATGGCGGTAAAAAACGTAGCCGCGGTAACCGTACTTTGCGTAAATATTGTAAATTTTTCAAAGATTCAATTACGAATATGTGAAAAAAGATTTTAAAAAACTATTAAATTCAAATTAAAGGAAAACCTCAAACGCCCAAGGATTTACATAGCAGAGAAAAGCTATACTAGGCTAACAAAGGCTTTATACAACTTGACCCAGCTTAAAAATACCCTCAAGACTCACGGCCTAAAGAAAAAGATATTAAGGAACGTTAATACCCTTATACGCGATCCAAAGAACCGCCAACTCACCCTTATCTAAGTTAAGCTTTTTTACGTACTGGCGATAAGGAACCTGTTAACCTGTTTAAAAGTTTAGCACCTTTACGTAATCACGCGAAATATGTCTTTAGCGGCCATAAAGCACGAAAAGCGGTGGTAAAGCACGAAAATTGGCGGCCGCTAACGCGGTCAAAGGTATGAATATTAACGCTTTCTATCATTAAATTCACCAAAATCGTCAACCTTTTTAAAAACTCTAAGTACACACCGATTATTAGCAATTTGATCGACAAATCCCTTAAAAATCTTTACCCTTTCAATTCACATAAGCGCGAAATCCCACCACAAATCTTACTATAGGACTTTATCCCTTAAGCCAAGCGACTAGCAATTACCCCTAAGACTGTACCACGGAGGCTCTAAGGCTTAAACCGCTATAAAACACCACTTACGACTAAGACGATTATCGCAACCTTCCTTTAAAACCTGTCAAAATGGTTAATATTAATTACTGGCGTTAAACAGATTTATCTAAAATCTAAAAAAATATAAAACATTCTAATCGGAAGCCTTACAACCTTTTCGACATTAAGATAATGCACTTTTTAAACATTTGCAAGTGGATAAAGGTTTATCTTTCCGGTTTTCACTTACTGTTTCCTGGAATCCTCACAAGGCACATAAAGAACTATTACCTAACCTTCCCAATGTAAACAACCACATTCCGCAAAATATACGATTATATAAAAAGCCACTTCCAATACGACGTTCACTCAACGAAATATCACATAAACTAGGCTACCACGAAGTAAACTATAATAATAGCGAGAAAAAAAAAGGAGAAAACATTGATGGATATACTTAATTAAATACTTAACAAATTGATATTATATTAAAAGACAATGAGAGAAGCTCATGTCAACAAAACCATACTTCGTGAATGGATACGGGTAGTAATTACAGGCGTTAACGAGTTCGAATACGCTTTACAACGTCCAATTACCACATGTAAAGGCTTTTTTAACCAGTTACGTTCCTCATTTGCCACCGTAATAGCTCGTACACTCAACTCGTTTGGTATATATTCCTAAGTCTTCAATTTACTTAACCTAAATAAAAATAACTTCATGGTAGTTAACTACGTCTATCGAAAATACGAGTGTTTATAACGCCTAAAAGTTGATACATTAACCTTGACCTTAAATTAATGGTAATAGCTACGTTAACACTAATAAGATCTAAGCGAATCCGTAAACCGTAAACAATATCGTTGTAATAGGAATAAGAAATATAAAATCTATAACAAACATATCTATTAGTTTACTCGGCACCCCCCTGCTAAACATAATAACTGAGAGGTAACATACCACGTCTAATACCCTATTGCTTCGAAATAAAATTACTTCAATTGAATAGTAAACGTTAAAGGCGATAAGATAATCAACGTCGTCGCCAATTCCCTCAAGCCGATTAAGTAACATAAAGATACTATTTTCAATACGGCACAGTAATTAATCGATTACGACTTTTTGTATAGTTTAAATTATAAAAACCTTTACCTTTACCCTAACTAAACCAATAATATTTTACATACTTTTAACCTTCGAAATCATTACGCGGACTATACGTTTTAAGGTATTATACCAAATACAAAGGTAACAAGGTTGTTCATAAAATGTTATTCGTAATACGAGATATTACGGATGGAAAATACAATAATTACTGAAATTAACCGTTATGATACTGGCAATGTAAAAGTTAACTTTAAACTGGGCGAATGATAATCGTCCCTAAGGATAATAATAATTTAAACTATTATAAAAAATAATTACATTCCTTACCCTCAAATACCTTACCGCTTTCCTTCTTTGTTTAAAAAACATAAAGACTTTCGGAATTAATATTAACGTTAACGCAGGCGAACTAATCAAAAACGACTAAAGGTTTTCACTTGCCTTTAAGTATGAGCACCAATAATTTTATCTTCAATGTTTGAAAATAATTGGATTAGACCTAAAACCGGAGATGTGTTTACTACAACGGCGTTTTTACCATCCAGTCTTGAATAAGTGATATAAGGTTTTAAAGTCCGTAAGGTATAATTATAAGGAATATTTTGCCCTAAAAATCATTAAAATACTTTGCTACCACTGATGAAAGTATACCGAAGTCCCCCGAAGATTTAAATTTACACTAAAAACGATAAGGACTTAAACTACAAAATTTTTATTAATGTATTTTAATAAAATAACAAGCCTATGCTTCACATCGTTAATTCCGTAAAGTCTTTTCATAGGGCTAAATTTCTAAAGTCCCTTGAGGCAAAGGATACATAGGAAATATCAAAGATATCGTAAATTAACACGTACTTTCACCCACCTAACATCATTATTAACGACACCGGTACAAACCATGTTACGGTGAAATTCAGGAAAATACCAAAATAATGGGTATTTAATACAAACAGGTACCTATAAAAACCTACTAAAGTATTCGGAAGGTTAAAAGGATATACACCCTACTTCGCCAAATTTATAATATTCTCACATTGAAAATCGGAAGCTTTACGGATCCAGAGACACGTCTACAAATAGCAATAAAAGGCCTTAACGATATTATAAGCCTTAATGGCTTAGTGCCAATACACCTAGTTTTTAAAGAGTACCTAGGCCTAACGAGTAAATCTCTGCCCTTGGCAAATATTTCAAAACGTATTGCGGCTTATAACAAAATTTTAAGGGAATTACAAAGAAAATTGACACGCCTCCAGGTTAATAAATCCTTTAAAACAAAAAACTGCCTCTTAACAATCGACGTACTTATTTTACTCTTATAAAGTAAAGTCCGCGTATAACGGGAGCCGGGCAAATAAAAGGGCCTATATAAAATATTAAATATTGTAAACTTTAAAGTAGTTATTAAAACTACCAACGGTTTTATATCCCTTCGAATTATTTAGTTTAAGGTTTATATTATAAGCATTAAGAATGAAAATCTTTAAGCTCCTTGAATCAAACGACTAAACTAATACAAACCTCATTCGTCCATTATCAACAATCTGATAAAACGCCGTCAACGCGGACAACCCCCAAGGACAAAAAAAACGTTAAAATGGAGGAATACATACTAGGGTGGATTTATAATACTATTTGGGTAAATAAAAAAGAAAAGAATAACGAAAAACTGGCATTAAAGCTCCAATCATAAGGGATTATTGAAACCTTCGGTAGACTCTTTAAGGAAAGTAACTGAGTCTAAATTAATAGATTTATGACTCGAAAAGTTATATAATTCGTATCGAAAACCGACTTTGACCTTTGAAACCCGAATATTAAGATTTTTAAGTCAATAATTATTTACGAGGTTGAAGATAAAACCACGGAGTGGCCGTATGAAAAATCACGACTAATTGCTTAAAGATATGATAATAAAGAAAAAAACTGGATTTTTATACAATCGCCAAAGATTTAAAAGATTAAGTAACGTTTAATAATCGCTTTAACAATATGTTTACTAGCTAAGTCCAAAGGGAAATTTACACCTAATAATTGTAACATAATTTAAATCTATATATAATTAACAACAGATCTACAACAGATCGTATTACTAAAGCTTTTATAGGAACTCCATACCATCTTCCCTTTAGATACGGTAATAAGTTATATTAATCTACTAGATAGACAAGATAAAGTAGGTGTTTACTGGTTTTCAACCTACTAGTCGTATTTCAAATCACAACTAACGTTAAAATTAAAATCATTAACGTACGATCCATACCTATTAATAACGTAAGAAAATGACTTCGGAATAATAAGTATAGAAACTAAAGATACCCTATTCATTATAACGGCTAGTTTTGTAATACTAAAAGAATAAGCGATTAAAAACTTTAAGTTTTGAAATTACAGACTGGTGATAATATTAACGCAAAATACCTAATTATATTTTAATAGATCGTTAATCCTTATACTTAGTGTTAACGCCGGCCTTAACTTTGCAAAGAAAAGCTAAGGCGCTATTTTGGCCATAATTGATAAAACTAACGAGGCCAAGGCTAAATAGTACCTGAAATAATATGTTCGAAATAGTTATATTGCTACCTTATACTAACCGGAAGCCTTTTACGACCTATACATTACTACATAAAAAAAAAATACTAATGGATAAGGACCTTAACCGGTTGAATAAAAAGCTCGAGTAATAAATACGTAACTTGGACCTCGAAATTAATATAATCCTAATCAACCTTTTAAAAACCAAGTTAATAATCTTAATAAATAGGTTCTTTACAAATAACACCTACCTGTTTTTATCAATCAGATTTTTAATAACCTTCGTTAATAAAGATAAGTAGGAAAACTAGTTTAATATTATCAGCAACTTAAGTTACTAAACCTCCGTCAAGTACAAAAGGATTGCATGAAACGTGTCAACTTAAAAAGTCTATAGTATAATAGCGGGCTTCTATGTAGGCATAATAATATAAAAAACCCTTAAAATTATCACCAGGCAACTAAAGATTCCTTCTATCCCGGTGGTAATCTATACCAACTTAGAGAATCTCTTCAAATACTTTTCAAAGCTCGGGACTTCTAGTATAAAACCCCTGATAATCGACGTAATAGCACTCTACAAAGACTATAAATGGAATGAGATTAAAGAACTCCAATAAATCGATGGTAAAGACAACCCCGTTAACGTTATAACGAAAGTATAGCCGAATAAAGTTTTGAAAAGGTTTACAGACAGCAATAAGCTAACTATAAGAATCGAGGGTTACGTTATTAAACCGCCCAAACGGCCCGCATAACGTAACAACTGGCAAGGATATTCCAACAAACTAAAAGATTGCTAGGTGATTAATGGTAATTTGTTTAAATGGCACAGTTTAAGTAAGGGCTTACGAAGGTCTGTGACGCATGAACTTTTTGTAAAAGTTGATAAACTCGAACCTCGGGGTAACGGAGCAATTAAGATTATCTGGGTTTAATTTGCATGCAATTGGGTGCAATTCAGTATGGGAAGAATCAACTGAAATTGACAGGGGTTGAACCAGTTGATGAGGAAGTAATTTAGTGGCAATCGGAAAAGATTAGTCAGCCACACTGGCGTACGCACGCACAAACTAAAAAGCCGCCAGTGTTACAATGGTATTACATGCAGTGCAACAGGTCAACTTTACTTACAGTAAGGTTGACTGTACTGCAAGTTAAGTGTATTGCTTTGTACAAACTTACCGCATTGTGTGTAAGTTGAGTGTAGTATGCTGCACTTTACTTTAGGGCACGGGCCAAGCTATTGGCCATACAAATTACAGTGCAGACCGGCTAGCGGTCTGCCAAACCTAAAATAATACATCTACCATCTGACCAATGCAATAATACTGTTACTTCAATGACCAATCGAATCGACAACGTTGCAATGATCTAAGGCCTACCAACAATAGCGTAATTAAGAAAAGGTAATTGATTAATAGAAAGTTAAATTTAGCCGACGTAATAACTAAGGATGCTTCTTATGACGCATTAATAACGTTCGTATTTACCAATACTTTGTTCGTTGGTATTATTTAAAAAGTTGTACAACCTAACATCGAAAAATCCATCAAAAGATCTTTTGACACCCTATAAATTTTACTCATTTCCCACGCCTTCGATTCATTATTATCTACTTATTTTAAACAATATAACTTTTAGATTTACCATTTTTCGTTTTCGTAATTCATTTTAATTTGAATTTATCATTAATTACCTGCATTATATGTTATAATTTCGGAGGAGATCCTTTGTTGTATACGTGATATATTTCTCTGTTTAAATCCACTATTCATCATTTACGTTAAGATTTTATTCAAAAAATGTTTCATTTTACAAATATATATTTTTAATGTATTTCATGGCGGAAAATAAATTAATAAAGGGTATTTCGTTGTTGCCGAAATCGAAGGAGAAGGGGGAGGAAACATTATCATTGTCGTCATCGTTGTCGTTATCGTTGCCACCTCCAATATCGTCGCCTTAAGAAATGTGAAGCGCCTCTCGCACCTTAAGGCGAATTATTATATTCAAAAGACGATAAACTGTGTTGCTTTCCTTGCGACGATAAATAAATAGGTCGTCGAACTTTTCTGTATACTTGAGACGCAAGCTTGCACACCACACGGTAATATCATTAGCGGTCTTTATAGGTTGCATGATAGTATGTGGCCAGAAATTAGTTTAAGCCTCGGATTACGCGTTAAAAAAGTAAAATAACTCATTATAAATATGACGAGTGTGCAGGAAAACGTCTAATAATAGGAATAATATTAGTAGGATAAACGTACATCGGTTATTACCTTACTTATAACAATAATAGTGTACAAATACGCGCTCTCGTCAACGGTACTTATCGAAAAACCTATCGACGGCCGCGAAAACAACATAAAGTATATAAGTCGTAGCCATAAGAGAGTCCAGCACTTTAATGCTCTTCGTGTTCAAGAGATTTTTCAACGTATTTTAACGAAGAGCGCCTTTAAACGGAGAACTCGCTCCGCTATATCGGTCTCGTTTATGCAAACTTTAAAAAAAAATAAGATCTATCAGGGAAAACACAACGTACTGAGTAACAATGAATCCATAATATATTTACAACATTTAGCGGGCGTAATGGATAGGGGTGGAGTTCTCACCCGGGGCGAGTAGGTAAGCTTAGTCACCTTATGTTATCTCTAATATTACTAGTATTACTTATTTTTCTTCTACTGCTTCTATTCCTATTACTTATACCACTATTGTTGTTCCAATAAGGCGAGGAGGGAGAAAGTAGAGTGATAATTAGGAGTGAGTGTGTATAGGAAAGGGAAATTGATAGGGAGGGGAATAAATATGGCGGTGTTGATGGCTTGTGCTATTGCAGCAGCGGCGGAGGCGGCTTTAACAGTGTGTGCGCGTTACCGAATTATACGATGCCGTTTGTTACTAGATTTACATGATGGTATATAATATAAGGTAATGGGGATTCGTTAATAAAACGCGAAAACTTAATATAATTGATTAGGAACTTACTTGGCAATGTTGGCGCGTTGTTGAAGGAGGAAAGAAAGACGTTTTTCTTGGACTGACGGAAATATACCACTTTATACTAACTTTATAATACGTGACATCAACAATCACCCCTTTAAAATATTTGTCGACCTTCTAGAACGAATTCTTTCGTATATTATACTGTCGTTGATAAATGACTAACTATTGTCACTATTGAATGTTAGATATGGAGCTCTTCGTATAAAGCATATATTTTCAGTTTAGATACCATTATTTAAGGTAGATACTACTAGAATTAGTAAGAGTGACGTAGCGTGCTAGTAGAGTATATGTTAGAGAATCACAGCTCAGGTGAAAGTATCTAAGCTCTCATTTTAGGTGTGTACTCTCTAGGTGATTCTTTTCCTTCTTGTATCACCTTCTATCCAACATTACCACTATTATTGAATACTACACTATCTTCTATATATGTTGACGTAATTACTAAAGAAACAGGTTGGGTCTACAATTCAAATCCATATGATATATCGAATTAAATCATACTTCATATTAAATTATTATGTCAAAATTATAATATAGTCATTACTGATTATTTCGGCCGTGTCAAAATCATGAAACTAAATGAGAATATTTATTTACCGCCTCAATTTATATCACACTTCGTAGGATATAAATTACTTTGTTCACTTTTCTATTTTATGAAAATGCCTCATTATGCTTTATTGATCTTTTGATAATGTTTATATTTACTTTTCTACTCCTAATTCTATATTTCTGTGAAATTTCATAATCTTGTAACGTTTCGTGATAATAGAATCTGATACATTAGTATATTGTGCCGATAGTCTTCTGTTTAATTCAGATGTGATCTTTTAAAATTGTATGAAGGTTAATAACTAAAACATTAGCCGGCGATGTTATAAAATAGGTTCATGATTAATATGAATATCTTCAAATTAATTTTTATAACCGAGTTACTTAGTTTATATTGAAATTTTGAAAACACTTATTTCAATGTTTAGAAATATTGCTCCAAGATTCATTAATTTCGTATTTGTACAGTCACAGTGAAATCAAATAAATCAATGGTATTATCTAATAATGTTTCTATATTTTCCTCTAATATATTTGGTATGATTGCGTTTACCAGTCATTATTAGCAAAGTTTGATTTATATAAAGTCATGATATCTATAATTAAAACTTTTCTCCTTTTGGTAATTTGAAACTTTTACCTACATTAAAATGTTTTACCCTCTTAATTGGTTATATTTGGAATGGTGCACCAATAAAAAAGTGAGTTGGTTTTGGTAACCCATATTATTACAATATATATTGTTATATGATTGAAGGTTGAGTTTTTCATAACGTATATGACTGTATAACAATAATACTGATATTTAAAACTTAAATACATTTCTATACTATGTTTATGACTCTGTTGCGGTTGATATGATAAATTGGATAACCTTAAATCTCGATAGTGAATTTCATCATACATACAGAAAACGGAATGATAATTGACTGCTGGGTTTAACTCCTGAATATATCAAATATTATGCATGTTTTCTTGTATTATATATCTTTGTAATACAATTTTTTCAGTTCATTTGTTTCTTATTAGGACAATACTCTACTATTGATATCGAGTATTTATGTATCCCTGAAAAATTATAATAATGCGGCCAAGATACCTTCAGGGTAGTCTAAAATGAAGAGTTCAAACATATTTTCAACGTTTTGGTTACAATACAAAGTGGGGGAGCTCGGAGGGTATTTGGAGGGATGGAAGGCAGATTTGTATTGTTGTTTTTTCTAGTCCAACTAGTCTCCACGAGTCTCTCTTATCCTCTATACGTCCCTTCTATGACCTCGGGTAGCCATTTACCTAGCGTCAGTCATACTTAGTATGCATCTCAATTCTACATGCTACCATCTATCCTCCAATTAATGTATAGCTAAGTCCTCAAAGCTATATAAATCAAAAGCGAAAACAAAATTCAAAACAAAAGTTAAGTTCTACATGAAAAATTGATGGTAGGTTGATGTGTGGTAATGAAACGGGGAATAATGGAAACAATGAACAACGGAAACAAAAAACAAAGAAAACCTTCTACTACACTCCACAATAATCTTTTTAAGTTTTACCTCCTTTTTCATCCTCCAGCTCCAGCTTCAACTTCATCTTCCAACCTTCTACCTTTTTACTTTCAATTACCTTTTTTTTTTTTATCTGTATAACCTTTCTTTCTCAACGTTAATAAAAATCCACCTCATCGTTACTCTATTCTGGTACCTTTTAGCTGGCGATTTTATCAGAATTGTTGCCGTTTGGTTCCCACATTTCTTCTATATCTTAGACTTCACATTACCCCTTATTTTTTACCCTATGGATGTATGGTTTCAACGAATTGACATAAACTTTTTTTTTTTTACTAGTAATAGGGTTGACAATCTAAAGGGAAACAGATAATACGATTTCATCAATTTCCTACAGTCTTGTCCATCGTAAATTAAAAGTAAAATCCTGAATATTTTTAGGTGTCAGTTTTAATCTTAATTCACCGTAAATCTTTTCAACTTAAAATCGCAAGTTTTTAATATGGTTCACTATAACCAATCAACAATATAGAATTTTCTGCTATGATTTTTACCAAAGTTAATTTTAAACTGAACCTACTATTCAATCGATCTATTAAATGAATATTGGTTAATATTATCGCATCAGCTGATAACTTCATTACAAATTACTTTCTCATTTGCTGGCGACTCGTTCAACATTGCTACTAATTATTCTCGTGCCAAGTTCAGCACTATTCCTACAAGAAAAGCTCCTGAAAGCTTTACTAGATAACCTAGTATAATTTGTAAAGGCGTATAAGATCAGAATTTTCCTAACTTGTTGTTCATGGATTTTATAATATTGGCGAAAAACTTACGATACTCCTTGATTCGCCTATTTTTGCGTTTGTAAACCCATTATTTCAGTCCATTTTAAACTAACTTTATCAACACCCAAATCTATCCCACTAACGTAGCTAAATATGCAGGTGCATTTATCATTTTCATTTCGCCTTCGGTAAAGAATTTATAACAGTCGGACTTTTAAAATATCCTACGTTATCCGAATAACATTCCTTATGGTAGCCAAAAAACCCGTAATAAGTTTCCAAGTTCAACACATCTCTTTGACTATTAATTTACCTATAGCTGGGCAAAATAAGAATCGTAAAAAGTAATCGATCATAAAACGGAGATAAGTCTCGTCTTCAACTCCTTTTAGGTTAATTTTACTCGCAAATTCTATTCCTATAATATCTCATAGTTTCAAAGCTACTATAGGTACGAGGTTTACGTTACTTGTTTTGGAGATATTGAATAATACGTATAGTTTGCATACTCTAATATACTCCTCAATGTCGATATATCGCGTTAGCCACTATAATATTCCCTTTAATTTGTAAAGGGTTAACGCTACGGCGAAATATCTGTATAAATTGTAGGTTCATTTCAATACCCGAGATACATCGTCTTTTGTCACGCAAACAGCGTATCCTTCACCAAGTTCTCGCCTCCACAATACACTATTCTAGATACAAAATTATAGTAAATCGCGCTTCACCTTTCTTTTTACTTATACCAGTAAGTTCTCGATTTTCTTAAAGCCGCCTATAATGTATATCGCACTATCCCTATACTAATTTATCTTATCTACAAATTCGGTGGCTATAGTTACCCCTCTAGGTCGTAATATTCGTCCTAGGATTAACACTCTAATATGCAAAAGAACTCCAATTCCTGGGGCCTTTAATATCACTCGTCTTATAAATAAGCATTTTCCTAGTATCCACAGTAATTCTCTCGTATCTGATTTTAAAAGCTTCATGATTAGCCCCAATAATCTTGAATTTGCATCCGCAATCTCAATTATTTTATTTAAAGTTAAGGCGATACACGATTCTCGTGTTAAATATTCTAATAGTATTTAAACATTGCGCAATGATCCCCGTAGGTATGATTGGAATCGTTAATAATGAAACTAGGTTTACATGATTAACATGAGTTATTATTGGCAGAGACCACTTAAGCACTTATAGGTTCTTTTATTTTACCCGTTTACCTTTAGTCAGTACTTTTCTTTCGCTGATGGCATATTTTTTCTTGGCATAGGTCAGTTTCTAGGGAAAAAAGGCCATAATCCTCGCGTAAGGAATTAGCTTATCAACAATATCTGTATCTGTTAGTAACCCATTTAATTGGAAAGCAATAACAACGATCCCTTCAGCAAACGCAGCAGTTTCGAGGTAATATTAAAGAAAGCAATTTAAAGCTATTATAATGTTTTATTAAATTTCGGAAAAGAAACCTTACGAAGGCTTCAACGTTTTTTTTTTTCGCTAATCGAATTCCTTTATTACTCACTGCCTTTATTACGAAACTTTCTTTGTCAAGGTTATATTCGGTACTTTTCTCACACAGAATATATTCATAATTGTGATCCATAATACCTTACCAGATATATACCTCGCGATGTATAGTGTGAGGTAAAGGAATTCGTCTAATATCTTGAATAGAGTAAGGTGGTTGTCAGGTTTCGCCTATATCTCGAATGTTTTTGGATATTTCCCCTACAGCCGAACCTATCCTTATAATAATTCAAAACTTGACGAGTAAATACAGCTTTGAAACAAAACAATTTTGTACGAAGTAAAGCTAATTATTCCCAACTTGAGACGAAAAAAAACATTGTTTCGAATCCGCGCGATAAAATATTTTAATCGTTAATATACACGTCGAAAGCCTTTTTTATATATATAGTTGTACCCAATTAGCGAAGGTAATACGGACGCAATGACTCTCGTATCTCTTGGGTCATTTCTAGTAACGTTCTCGTAAACTTCTGTACCAATATTACCGCTTAGTAACAGCTATTTACTAAATATAATATCGCCGAATACGTAATAGATATGTTCACTCCCTATTATATTCTAAGGTATTTTAAACATCAAATATTATATACTCGGCGGAATTAACGCCGTCTTATATTTTTATCCAGGAGAAATAGGTATATACTAATACGTATTAACTACGTCACCCCAAAAAAACATCATATTTTCCTTAAACAAGAGTATCGATTACTTTATCCCGTAAGTTTATTGGTTATTACGGTTTAATTATACAACCGTTAACTGGAATATACTTGCAAACGAATCTATATTTATAATTTTTCTTCGGTGGGTAACGAAAATACATATTACATTATAACTAACTCAAAACAGAAAATCCTTCTGTCTCTATTAAAGGATATAATCTCTAAGCGAAAACAACCTCATTCTATAAGTATCTGGGTGTTTTTAGTCTGAACGGCCTACTATTTGTTTCTAATTTAATAAAAAGAGTAACGAAATTAATGACTCATACATCCTTTGAAACGAATAAAAACACGTATTTCCAAGTATAAGCCAGCCTCTTAGCTAAAGCTAATTCTCTCCCCTTTACTCGCCAAATTATGGATATTTCTCTTTGGCGAATTCGTCGGTCTCTTTCGTTTTACTCATGTCTCCAACATTGATACCGAACGACTCAACCCACTTTTCAATAACGTCTTACTGCGTGTCGTTATATTATCTCTATTTAAAGCGAAGTTTAATATTTTATTAAACTTATCATTCTACACTATTAATATTCGTATCGTTTTCCTGAATACCTGGCATGACTCCATCACTTTTTCCTCATTTTACTCTATCCTTTTCCACTATCTTTAATGTTTATATACCGAAATACTCAAAAATACCTCTTAGTTTTTCTTAATTTCTAACGCTCAAAACGTATAATATCATTATTCTAGCCGTCTTACCCCGACTTAACTCCTCTATTGTAGTCAAAAATTAACTGTTCAATTAGTAATAGTAATATTGTAAAACAATCAGAAAATTCTACTTCTTTTTTCTTTGTTATCTAGCTCTAAATAAACATATGAGAAACTGATAAAAGTAATGAAAAACGAACGATATTAATATATTCTCCAATAAACGATCTCTTTACCTTGTTGAATGCAATAGATCTTCTCAGTTTTCTCTTCACATATTTATTCCATCTCATAATCGCAGTTATTACTTTCGCCTCGTCCTCGTATATTGTCATCTTATACTCGCTCGCATATGCCTCTTTTTTGTTTTCATCTAGTATAATTAAAACGTTCCTAAATCGAACCCTTTTAATAATACCATATTTTCTCACACTAATATTTCCTAAGGACATAATTTGCTATTTGGTTTGCCCTTAATATAGGATCTACCCTACTTTAGGTGTTCCCCTTATTCAATATACTTGGCGAAATCAAAAAGTTTATTTAATTCTTGTACGCATTTCCAATCCTCTTCGCTAATACTCGACTCTTCCTCCTTATCACTATTATCCTCTTCGCTATCCAATTCCAAACCATCCTCCCCACTTACACACAATTCCTTGAACAACTTATGAAAATTTTAAAACTATCTTCGAATATTCGACAAATTTTCGTCCATGCAAGCCAGTTAAATATGAAGAGGTAATAGCTTTATAAGGTGCTCCACAGATACAACGACTAAATATCTACCCTCACCCTTAAATTTAAAAACATTCGTAATGTGGTTGTTAACAGAAAGGAAACGAAGGAACCAATTACGACTTAACAACAAATCATACGAAAGGAAGTTAGTTATACTGAAAACATAGACCAAAAAGACAATTACTCTAACAATAAAAAGAAATAAAACGTAAGTCGATAACGTTGTATGGCTTCCATCAGTTATCTTTAACATTATAAGCGGATTCTTCGTTTAAATTGTTACTCCCAAGAGATTCGCTGTATCTCGTATAACACGTTTAACCAGAAAACTGTTATCTACCAAACATCGTCTCACATAAATGTTATAAATATCGCCCTAAATATAATACAGTTAGGTTTTCATCGTCCTTGGCATAACTCTATCTTTCACAAATGCTGTCATTATTATATATATAAATGCTACATGCTTACGTTTCTTCCTCGATTTTTCTTCTACTCGTACATGCCGAACAGTGTCAAGGCTATATATCCTTGCTGTTTCCCTACAAATAACGACACTACAATCAAAAAGTTATTCAAAAGTGATTTTAAGATAAAGTTCTCGTAATATATCTGTCAAGTTAAAACGTTTCTCGAAACAAACTAAAAATACTCCAATAAGAACGGTATCTTCTCTCTTTCCAGCAATATTTACTCTATATTCTCTCTACATGGCGTTACGTAATTGAAAGAGAATCTCACGAAACTGTTATTTTTCTGTCAAACTTGACGATGATCTAGTTTAAAACTACTGAGCTCGAGGGTAACGAGAGTTTGGTTTCGTACGAGTAGAGGGTCCTTGCTCTTCATCTTTAATACGAGTGTAAGTATTTACACGTCTCGTAACTCGAATGTTATGGCGTTTAACAACCAAAACTAATACAATATCTCCAAAATCTTTTAGTTTCCCTTTTTCCTTACGAGTATATTGATAATTTTTACGAATATATCGGTGTTCCTCATAAACATGTTAACGTCCTTTAAACTAGTTTCAAATATCTCATATATAGTTTTCTGATAATCTTTAATCCGCCAAATATAAAGGGTTAATACACTTGATATTAACTATAAGATAAACATCCAAATATTCGGCTGAAATCATTAATTCTATAAATGATAACTCATTTATCATCGTATTTATCTCGTTTTTGATCCTTAGCTCCTCTGAGATTACTTTTGCTACCAATACAAAGCCTCATATTTAATATATTTTCTGTTTAGTTATTGGTGATAAGGGTCATTATAAATCTTATGAAATGTTTTAGCTATGTTTCTATAACGAAAGTACGTTTATAAGTTAATTGTAACTTATTATCCGTTACGTGAATTATGTTTTCGTTAATATAAGCCGGCGTCTCAAGTACCTCATGAATCAGCTATAGTTATTTAATAAGCGAATTTAAAATAGGCCTAATATTGGTTTCAATATCCACGAGTACTTTTAGAGTTATAAAGAGTATTTCACCTATTATACTCAAGAGTAGGTTTATCTATTTGTTTCTACATTAGTTTAATTACTTACATGATTTAAGCGATTACTATTTTTGTCGATTACTTTTAAACACTATTCTATTTCTCGTTTTATATGAATAAGGGGTTGTCATTACGACTAGAGACTTAGATTTCCAAAATTAACGTTATTCGTATAACATTGTTGATAACCTCATCTTTATATATTCCGTACTCGTCTATAAGATTTTTGAAAACCAGGTGATTATTAACTTTAGTTCATATCATTACATCCAAATTCCATTCATCATCCGTCAGTTAGGCTAAAAATCTATTCATAAATCCTTTTTACAGTATATAGAGGTATTAAACGATGAAGTTATCCGCTATTCGAACATACGTAACCAGTAACTAATAAGGGCGAAATCCGAATAAATTATCTTTAGCCGACACGTTAATATTTGTTATTATTGAGTGGTATTTGAATCTAAAGGTGAAAAAAGTCGTTAATAAATCTTATTGTCAGCGTTCTTCTTCTGGTATGTTTTTATAAAATTCAGCGGTTTTCTTCTTTAGTTCGAGTTCAAAATAGCTTTTACCTAACTTATCAAGGAGTATATTATCTCGAAAAAATATCTTTGCCGCGATCTCGATATCTTCGACATAATAGTTCACGCTTTCACTAGCTTATCCAACAATAATTCGTTTGAAACTCATCTTATTCGACAGCAAATAATATGATAATAATTGTAGAATTTCTATATCCAATTGATATTACTGTATTTATAAAAAAAAAAATCTCTTAAAGTAATGTAAACGTTAGATGATTATTTTTTTCGAATAAGGTTCACGAATTTAGATAATCTGTCCTCAATTTGTCTTTCCAACCTGATTCGATCCAATTTTAAATAGCCAGCTCTAGCTAACTCGATCTCACTGTCTTTGTTCTCATACTCTCTTTCATCATACTCGTTTTCTTTCAATACATTCTTATTCTCCTCTAGTATATTATCGTTCTCTTTCGTTATTCTTTGGTTTGCGTTTAGTGATTTCTCTTACTCTGGTCAAGTATTATTTTGTTATTCTGATAAATTTCCAAATTGTATTCGTTATGTGATTTTTTTTTTCGTTTTGATTTGGTGCTTTATCGTTAATTATAACTACGAATCAGAAGGTTTGTAAAGTAAACGACTTCTGCATTAGGTTATCAAATAGTTACAATACAAAATGTGGGAGGTCGGAGGTTATTTGTAGGGGTAGAGAGCGCATTTACTTTTTTGTTGTTTCTAGTCTAACTAGTTCCCGCCAGGATCCCTTATCCTCTATATATCCCTGCTATAATCTCAAGTAGCCATTTCCCAAGCGTAAGTCATACTTAGTTCGAATCTCGATTCTCCAAACTACCAATTTATAATAAAATCAGCTTAAATTACATAATTCAATAATATGATGTCTCCCTTCATTGATAATAAGTTTTCTATTTCAAAAACGTCATAATAGTCTTCGGCGGTTTTACCTTCGTTTTTTGAATGATGCTGGTTTTGCGGTTAGTTTTTGAATACCTTTAATACTTTCAGTGTTTTAGTTGAGAGCATAATTTATTCCGATGGAAGGGAGAAGAGGCATCCGGTGTGTGCACGCCTCAGGTGAGAGCTTACAAGCTCCCATGCGAGCAGTGGCATTCTACCTTGCACTCTGCCAATGCCCCTTTCAGGCAGTGTCATTTTATCATACACTCTTCAAGAATACACCTTTTAGCGTGGTACATTACCGTGCACTCGGCAAGGGTGCAACTTTCAGCGTAGCCGCTTACTAACTATAGAGATATTTAATAATATCTACATTTTTGATATTTTATTTTTTGCATTAATAGTATTACTTATATTAACACTGCTACCAAGTATTCAATCCAAGATTTTACCAGTTTATATCATAACTTGGGTTTCTATTTCTCTAGGATTAGGGACTGCATTTGTTGATTTTATTTTGAACTTTGATTTTGGTGGTTTTTATAGGACTGGGACCTGTTTTTTACGTTGTTGTTGGATGAAGAACGCGTTGGTAGCGCGGTACTATTACGGGCTTAAACTTTGCCGATTGTCTCACTACCATATTAATGTAGTCCTCTCAGCCACACATACTGTTTATTCACTTTCTTTCGCTTTATAAACGAATCCTTATACATTAACTCTATTCTCTTTGACTCGTCATAGTTATATATATATTATACTCTTTTCCGAACATATTTTGTACTCTGTCAATAAACTTGGTGTATACAATATATCTTAACGAATACGCATAGATTCCTATACTTATTCAGAAGTAGTTATTCAATTGTATAGCGGTTTCATAAAATCATAATTTGTTTTAACGCAGTGAGTAAACGATAAGATTTATATGACCCTAGTCTTATTTGAATTGAGTGTTCGTTGGAAGGGTAGTAGTTAATGTGTGATACGATATTTTCATACGATTAATACCTGTTTTCACATAATGTGTGAGTTACATATTTCATAAAATGTATATTTCTTTTGATGAGTTTTATAGTAGAGTTAATATTATGGGTGGGCGATATTAGTTCGTTGCGGTACTCATTAAGAAAGCAAATGAACGCAAAATTATAGATTATTGAAAAGTAGTAAGTCAATGCATAAGATAAAAAATGTTTCCAACAGGCGGTGAAATATAAGATAAAGTTCAACGAATGCATTATAACGTGGTTTTATTTACAGGCTGAAGCCTAAATATAGTCGAAATAAATAGTAAGATTACTGATCGTTCTCTGTTTTCATATTTATTAAATACATTTTTTTTGTATTTCATTTTCACTGAGCAGCGTTATTTGTAAATTGTAACACCAACTCCTTCGAGATAATACTGTAGATAACGGTGGGAGGGATCGTAACTAGGGTCTACTGAGGGCCTATACAGGCTTCCGGGATCCTATGACATCCTTCCAATTAAAAACTCAGGGTAACCTACTGTTTAGAGACCCGTAGGCGTGTAATTTATGACTCTGATCGGGCCGTGAAACGCGACCTTCTAAATTCCCACCCGATACCTGTTTGTACTAGGGATACGACTATGTAGGCTCTTAAGAAAAGAGCTTATAGAGTATAAAAACAGAAAAATAGCGCGTATAAACGGCGGAAATAAAACGCGTAAAAGTCGCTTATATGGGCGCCTAACGTAGAATGCGATTGTATTTGGTTGTTAGGGGGCTCTTATACTTGTAGTAACCCGTACAACGCGTTTACGAAACAAATAAAATAAAAGAATCCTTTATCAATATAGATACTAACGATAAACCTTTCCTTACACATTAATAATTTTACACCTAAACCAGTAATCACATTTACCCTTCATATATAATGTCTAGTGTCCATGCATTAATAATAGTAACATTACTTTCGTGTAAAGGACAATTCTTGCATTCTAAGCACCGTCGCATATGGGCTCATCCCAAAGACCCTCTAGTTCTCAAAAAAGCTATACATACTCAAAAAAATCCCTCCTCTCTCTCCTTACTCTCTTCCTCTCCTACTCTAGTTTATTCAGCTCTCATCAACCTTTACCAACCCCATAGGGTATAGCTTTACTTGGTTTATATATGGTTCCTTCTTTCGTAAGTTATTAATAGGGTTTTTGTTGGCGGGGAAAAGATAGGCATTAACTACGCCTATTGCATATGTATAGGTCCTGATGACTTCGATAATTTCGCGTAAAAAAAATCAATTTAAGTAAATAAAAGTAAAATAAATGTAAAGGCGGATGCATTCTTGTCGAAGTCAACACCGCTAGTTCCTTAGTTATCTATTATACCACCGTTGCTGCGAAGGCGCCCTTTAGAAGTTTAAACGACTTTCGGTGGCACCTTTACGTTGTTATAGAAGCGGCGAAGAGTGTTGCGGCGCAAGCTACGACCGCTAAGTTATAAACGAGCCGAGGTTTCTTTATCGACAGGACCGGGGTTAACAACAACGACGATGACAATAGTAGTGATAGAAAAATGAGCTCCATTAAAAACAAACCTGTTCTAATCATCCCCGTCGCCACCTCCGCTATCCTCTTTCTTGCTGGCTTCACTTTTACCCTTAATCCCTTTTTAAGCCTTGTTTCTCCTTGCCGATAGGACCGGATTCAATGGATAGTAGTTGTAAAGGCTTTAGTTGAGACCGGTATTAAGTTGTTAACAAAGTAAAACTTTCAATCGGTTTTTGTATCTATAGTATATGGGTAGATATAAAGCGCGATTATCATTGGCAGGCGGAAAATGTAATTATTACCGGAGGGCAGAAGCGTAGACTCATTTAAGCCATGATTTAATTTTCTGCTTTAAAATAATATTTTGTATTATAGGTAATGGTTTGGAAATTTTTAGGATATAAGAAAACCTTTCGTATAGATTTAACGTAACTATTCATTCGTTGCCTTTTTAGGAGGGCGTGGTTAAAATTTTAGATTTTTAGAGAGGGCACTCAATATACCAAATAAACGGCCTTTCGCTTACCGTAGAATTGAGTGTAACGTTTGTTCGCATTAATGAATTTAAAATGTCGATGGTACGATATGTAATCTTTATAGTTGTGTTTCATTATTTAAGGCCTATATAAAAAAAGACGGGATAACAAAGTCCAAAAAATAGGGAAATTTTTATGCCGGGAATCGCCAATATTTGATCCGGATTTGGTTAAGTATATAGGTTTTTATCGTTTATGTAAAAGGGAAAATTTGGCCCTTTTCTGAGTGTATTACTTATTTTAAATTTCTTTTAGCATGAACTCAAGCATTGATTTGTCTTTGTTAAGAAAGTGTTGATTATTATTGTAAAAACAGGTGGAAAACTTGGCGCCACTGTTTATAAGTTTGTTTGAGACTTGATTTCTATTTATACCTATATTCCTAAGGTTTCATTATATAGTTACGAAGCTGGGGTAGGTATCGATAACGGTGTGAAAATTGTTGAACGCATATTATAAAGAGGTGGTTAAGTTGTTTTTAAGCTTTTAATTACAAAAGTATTATTGACGTATATCATGATCCTGTTAGAGCAATACAGGCGGCCGTTTTTAAGCCTTGAAATAGTTTTATAACCTGTGTATCGAGAATGTATATAGTTGGGTGAAGGTTATCGGTTTTTTCTGTAATAACTTTATTGTTACCTAAAACCATATATTTATACCCGAGGTACTTTCATTTGTAAATAAATTAGTTCAATTCGTTAGTAAATATCTTAATATTATCTACGTGTAGGTTGTTGTACTAGTTTTTGAAAATTAAGGAAGTTATTATTTTAGTTTATTCATTTGTAATATTGTCGAATGATTTAGGAAAAACTGTAGCGGTAATAGTATGGGTTGAGGGAAGATGAGAAACTCTCCATTTGTTATAAATGAATTTGACCGGAATTTTGTTGTTTTACAACTTGTATGGTACGATTGTGATAGGTTACGAAAATTGAAGAAGATTTGTAAAGGAGTTTTTACAACTGAATGAAGTCGAATAGATTGTTTAATTACATATATAGGGTAAACAAACCTTTTTACACTTGATGTTAAAGGTATAGGGTCCTGCTATATAGCTGTTAGACATAAGATGTTAGTTAATATTAAAAGACGTTGAATAAGGAGATATCAAGCATCGATAGTTTTTAAACTAAAAGTAAACTATGAACTTTATTATTTTAAAATTATTTTATTAAATGATAGGGTAGAGTTTTGAAAGGCGACAGTGTTAGAAAAAGTCTTATAAGATGGGCCGACCGCCTTCGTCGCGATAATAAGAGGGATTGTAATTTGTTTTTCGTGGCTTTTTGTCCTAAGGCTGGTGTATTATCTTTCGGCGCAGTAGGTAAGTATGTGTATAATGGTAGTAACGAAAGTTTCTTGGAAGATGTGTGGTTGGGGCCTGTGTTTCGTATGAAAGAGTTTTTTATAATACTACGCAACTTTTAAATACTTTATTACTCATTCGTTAACATGCATTCGCTTTGATAAGACTCGATTAAAACAAAACCCTAGTTATTAAATATTAAAGATCTTGGTGTTTTCAGAAAGGTTTATAACCAGATAAAATGGTTTCTTAGCAAATAGGATGAATAGGTCACATCGTTTTGTAAACTAGATTGAACTCCGGCGATTAATAATATGTAAAATTTTAGACTTTTTGCAGGCGAAAATAAATTTGTTATTCTTTACTTATCGGTTTGTATTTTGTAAGTAATTTTTTCAATTTCGCAGCATTAATTTTTAGAATGTACGATAACCGAAAGAATCCAATGTCATAGACGTATAATAGAATACGGCGATGCAAATTTCGGTAAGGTTCGATATATAAATTTTATGTAGAATTAGGAAAAAGGTCGATTTTTCAATAACATTGTAATAAAGATCTCAAACCCCTGTAGTCGTTGTTTAATATCGAAAACTTAATACTCTTTTTAACAAAAAACCTTTATTCAGGTAAGTAAACTTCTATGAAACCTTAAATGCTGTAATTTTTATATAGGGAAATCATGGAAAAGGTTGCTTGAAACTTTGTATATATTAAGGGAAAGAATGGAGGTGATTTATAATTTCCTAGGACGGATTCAATATCTTAGGTAAAAGACGTTATAAGGTTTAAAGTAAATCGCTTATATGTTTCATCGCCTTATTAGTAGCTTATTAAACCTCGAATGATAAACGTCCAAGATAGCCAATATCCTACGATACATTGAAAACTCTTGGCATATACCGGAATCAAAATGATAGAACTTTATGAAAAAAGTTATAATAAATTATGATTACTTAGTTGAAGTATTACTGATACCTCCAATCATTGCTAAAAATAAGTACATATCGCTAATCACATACATTTACTATAAAAACTATGAAGTTGCCTTATTATAAATTCCAAATGCATTTTAATTCAAAGAAACGTTAAATCGTAAGGTTCGGCAAATGTATTTCAAACATAGATAATATCACAACGAACCCTTTTATGAAAGAAATTGAAACCCCAACAAACAATATACTCGAATTTATCCTAATAATTCAAACCATAGTTTATGATATCGTTATCAATTAACACTTTATACAAAATATCCTCCCGTATAATTTGGGCTAATTATCAAATATAGCAAATAAGTTGTTTATTCATTTCGAATAAGGGGGTTTGGAACGGCGAGTGCAATTTATACTAGTTAATTATGTTATAAACAGTTGCGAATTAAGTGGTTTCATTAAGTTTCATCTTTCATAAACTGGCGCGGATCTGTTACACTTTAACGGGGAAATTTTTACATTTAAGGAATCTGGCGTCGCGTAGCCATTCCGCGTTCGCTTTCCTGATATTATGGCGAAGCCAGTTGAATTTGAAAATCCAGTACTAAACCCATTTAATGTATATTACAGCGGGTTTAACGACCGAGTATATGAAGTTAGTATATAATCGGACGAAGGCTTTTACCCATCTATATATTATGAACTAGTCCGTAATTTCGGCCTCAAATGATAAAGAAGTTATTTTAGTACTAATCAGGTCCTTCAATATCCGTAAATAGGGTTTCTATACTTTAATACGTATAATTAGCGCGATGTGGGATCTATGAGATAAAGGAATCTTGAATATTATCTTACAATCAAAGCTATTATCGATATTAGGTTGGATTACTGTAATGGATTCGATGATATTAGTAAAATTAGGGTGTAGCCTGTGTTATAAGCAATATGTAAAACCTTTTACTTCATATTTGAAATGTATTCCTGTCGCGAAAGCCTAATCATTCAGGGCTTTTCCCCTATGTATATTACTTAGGATTTGCTTTTCCCGGTCATATATAAGTTGAAAGGTTTCTTCGATAATCGTTTAATACTCGGACGCCTGATCCAAAATCTCAGCTAATTCTTAGACCAAAAATTAATTCCGGTATATATTTATTATATTAATATTATTCCTACGTAATTATGAAGAGTCTCTATTTAGATTCTTCCAAGATTAGAATGCGGTAAAAAGGCCCTCTTCTCACCGTTGAAAAGGGTTCGAAACGTTATTATAAAATTGATTAGTGTTAGAAATCCCACATAAGAGCGGATCCGTCTTAATTTCGGACGAATAAAAATATTATAACTTGGATGCCGTTATGTTGAGCATTAACCGTTATCCTTTTTACTGTACCAAAATTCTTGTAAGTTTATAACATTAATGTTTTTATCTACGTAACACGTAAATAAGTCTTGATATATAGTGATTCTTTTTCTATATTGAACGAAACAATTATAAACCTTGTGTTTTTTTCAGTGTTCGATAACACATCGTCGATTTATATGTATTTGGCATGGTTATATTTAATATTTTGAAACGTTTTTATGAATCAATCCCGAATAGGTTATCAAGTTGTAGCTATTTAGATCGTTGAAATTTTAAGGAATCATTGAAACTTGTTGATTGATGTAAATTCTAAAAAATGGTAGGACCTCGAATTCGAATAAGATGCAACCATCTTTAACGATTGAATAACTTCGTTAAATTAATCTTTAGTTATTGTAACCAAAATATTTTCAGTACTAGTTATATAAACTTTAAACACTTAGAAATTATGTTTCATAAAATTAAAGGTTATGTGATTTACCATATGGAGATGATGTATAATATCCGTTTTTTCCATTATTTATGCGTCGGTTTTTTTCTTGAAAGCGGGACCCCATATATATTGTGAACGACTAAGCTCCCTATATGTAGGACGGTAGGTTTAATGTTAAAGCTCTATATATCTATCGTTTTCGGACGTTAATAATCCTTCTTATTACTTAATTAACGGGTTAAAGTGAAGGGGTATTATATAATGAAGTCGAATTGTCGTATGGGGAGTCGTAGTCAAAGGGCGCGGAAACGAGAGCGGAAAATACGGGATGCGCTATATTTATGTTAGAGAAACAGTAACGTATACTAATATAATAAATATATGATTCACTACCACTTTTTGCTAAAAAGGAGTTTAGCTCATCGAGTTTAATTATAGTGGTATTTTTATCCAAAGCGTTAATCGCTATCTTTATATTATAGTGGGTTTTTCTAAAGATTTTGATCCGCTTTAACCGACTTTCCGAAAATCGGATATACTTTTTTCACTTTTATTTAAAACTCATTAAATAATTAACGTGAATTAAAGAAAAAAAAACATTAAATTATTCTATTCAATCGGTAATTTTTCTTGACCTATAAAATATTCTTATCTGAGCTGTGTAATTTTCGTGCCGGACTAAGGGTATATATCCTAAATTGAGATATTATTGAAAACATCCGTTATTATGAAATTACAACTAATAATATTGTCTTATCTCCCTCGGTTATTATTTACTTTAAAGAGGGCGGAAGGATTTCATCAGTTCTTAAAAAGCGCCAATATAGGCTATTAAACCTATATAAATGTTGTAAATATATATAAACGGATAGATATTAATTAATGCAATATTAGCATAAATCGTAATTTATTCATTACCTTGAGAAGTATGATCAAAGGTTTTGTTCAAAAAGGCATATAAGTGACACGAGCAACCCCCTTTACCGCGTTGGTGTATTGAAATTAGTAAAGGGTCACGAATGTTCCTTCGAAGAAAGGTAGGAGTACTGATATTGTTTTTTTCCGAAATAAATTTTTATTATCAATGATGTTGAATTAACGATTGACAACCTCCGTAAAGATTCTTTTCATCAACTGAAATATAAATTAATTAAATTATATACGTTTAACGTGAGCGTAACAAAAGAAATATCCCTTCACGTCACGTTTAAAGCTCTCTAAAACCCTAAAGAGAACCCATAGGTTCGCCTCCTACAATGCCTTCAAAGGGGTAATATATTGTAAAGAGTGATATTTCAGGTACTTACAGGCGGAGCCTTGTAGTTGCCTCGCAAGTTTTTTTTTAGATTGTCAAGATAACGGGAGTCTTAATGCTCATTACAATAACTCACATAATTCCTCGAGTCGGTTGGATAAAAATTTCTATATTAACGTAAATGGATTGGAGAGTCAATACGTTTGTTAGAGAGATCCGTGCATTAAAGTAGTCTAAAGAAGCAAAAGAAGGCATATAAAAGATCCCCCAGAACTAGTTCACTTGCGTAAGGAGGAGAGTGGGGGGGAAGAGTCAAACCGAAGCCCAGCTAACTATAGTCCTGGGTTACCGTTCACGATGTGATTGATAACGTAAGCCGCAATAAGAAACGCAAAAACGCGTTAGTCAATATTGCTGGATTCGTCGAAACGAACGACAAAGTCGTTAATGAGTCTTTTTGTAGGCCTGATACATGGACTCTTAAACTTCCAGGTTATGCTTCTACGCATCGAAAGCTCTTATAAAAGATCTCGACACTCAAACGTTTAAATCGATGTACAGCTACATTCTTCTCCGCTATAGCCTATCTAATTATTTAGCGTTTTTGTTGAAGTCCTTATTCTTTCTATATATTGGAATAGTATTACATGCAGTGCAGTAGGTCAACTTTACTTACAGTAAAGTTGACTATACTGAACTGCAAGTTAAGTGTATTGCTTTGTGGAGACTTACCGCATTAGGTAGAAGTTGAGTTCAGTACGCTGCACTTTACTCTAGGGCACGGGCCAAGCAATTGGCCAAAAAAATTACAATGCAGACCGGCTAGCGGTCTGCCAAACCTATAATAATACATCTACTATATGACTACTGCAATACTACTACTACTTCGACCAATCGAATCGACAACGTTGCAACGTCTAAGACCTACCAACGTTGATCAGTGCTTGCCTACTAGGTTTAGGATAGATAAGCTAAGTAAAGGAAAAAGCTACTTTCTGGTTACGCTCTAAGTCATACAACTTCTGGAGTAGAAGAAAGGTTCTTGTAAAAGGCCTCTATTAGTACTGCGTCAGTCTTTCAATGGCAGGAAAACAGAGAAGACTTTTGGGTTTCGTCAGTCTTCCAACGGCAATCTGAAAGTTAGCGACGGTATCGCTATTGAAAACACCAAGAAATCTTCATTGATTCTTCTTAAAGACATTGAAATTGACTGTCAGAAGTCTCAAAGTTCGGCAAGTTGGCAAACGACTAAGTCAATACTACAACGGATGCTACTACTGCAAAAAACAACTAAGTCTTTACGCCAAACAACCATAACAAACAACCTTCGACTTTTACAACCACCAATAATCTCTGACCTTACCCTTTATACCAAACTTTTGCCCATATTTCACTCTTTTAACTTTCTACGTCACTTCAATCGTTCAGTTGGCTTCTCTAAACGAAAACACCAAATCAAGCCGAGAAAGCCACGTTAAACGACTTTACGCCAAGTCACCAAATTTCTACGCGACCTTACGCCAAACTATCAAGTCGTCAAATCGCTAAATTCTTAAGAGAAATCACATCAAAATACCAAGCCTCTATGCCTAAGATCACCAAGTCCCTCGTCCTATACGCCTATCAAGATTTCTGCCGCCAACTCGCACTTTAAAGCTATTACTGACCTTACTCGGAAAAAAGCAATTAAAACTCTCAGATCAGTTTTTGTCAACTAATATGTCTACCAACTCTAAGTTACAAATGTTAACGAGACTTTAATTAAACCCCACTTTATTAACTACATTAACCATTATATCCTCGAGTTTAAAGCCAGTAAAAAGCCTGGTTGTAGCGCCCGCGCCTTTTATGACTTTCACTAATTTTTAACCAATAAACACCTAATATGTAAAAGAAAATTTAACGTACGGTAAATGTCAAACTAAAGAAAAGGGTTATACGCCGTGGAATCTACATTTATAAGACAATACTATTAAGATTGGCGAAATCCTTTTTCGAACTAGCGTAATAGGAAAACTACTCTTGGAATCCAAATTCTTTAAGACTTTTAGGAGAAAAGGAAAAGTCGTAAAGGGATCTCAACACCTACATATACGTTTTAAAAAACCCCTAACCTACCTTTAACTAAGTTAAGCCTTTTTATGCGTTAGCGATAAGAAACCTGTTAATCTAACTAACGGTTCAATACCACTACGTAACAACAAGGAGTACGCCTTTTTCAGCGGTAAGGTATGTGAAACAACGGCTGCTAACGCGGCTAAAGGTATTAATATTGGCACTTTCCACCAATTAATTAAACAAGATCGTTAATCCTCCCAAAACCTTTAAGTTCCTATCGCTCCTTGGCAATTTAATCACGAAACTCTTAAAAACCTTTTCCTTTTAAATTCGCTTACGTACGCGAATCTACCCCAAGTACTATTACAAAACTTTACCCTTCGCGCTGAACGGCTGGTAATTACCTTTAATACCGTACATTGGAAAAACTAAAGCTTAAACTTCTAAAAACCATATTTAAAGCTAGGATAACTACTATGACCTTTCTCTAAGACCAGTTAAAATAATTAACATTAACTACAAAATTATAACGGATTTCTCTAACATCTGGCATGATCGAAAAAGTATAACGGGAAACCGTATATCCTCTTTAACACCAAAATAATACCATTTTTCAATATTTGCAAGGAAATGGAAGTTCCTTTATCTGATTTTTACTTACTATCTTCCGGAATCCTTACAAGGCACGCCAAAGACTACTACTTAACCTTTCTAACTAACTTTATTATGTTTCGTAAGATCTACGATAGTATAAAAGGCTACTTCGAATACAACGTTTACCTCGCGTAATACCAGATAAATTAGGCTACCACGCGGTAAACTACGATAAAAGCAAAGAGAAAAAAATGGAATAAACACAAATAAACGTGCTGAACCAAATAATTAATGAGCTAATATTATGCCAAAAATCAATAGGGAAAGTCTATACTAAAAAGGCCACATTACGCGAACAGGTACATGTAATAGTTAAGGGCGTTAGTAAATTCGAATACGCCTTATAACGCTGAAACGCCACATACGAAGGCTTTTTCAACCAATCACGTTCCTCATTTACCACCGTAATAGTACGTACACCAAACTCGCTTAGTATATACTTTCAAGCCAGAAACTTCCTTAATGTAAATAAAAAAGACCTTACGGTAATTAATTACGTCAACCATAAGTACGGACGCTTATAACGCTTAAAGTCTAGCCTTTCAATTTAGGCTCCAAACTAAATGTAATAACCACGTTAACACCAATAGGGTTAAGCTTTAGACGGATTTACTAACCGCCAACATTATCGTCGTAATATTAATATAAGACGTTGGATTTATGATAAAATTGTCTACTAATTAACTCGGCATCCCCCTACGGAGCGAAACAATAAAAAGGTAATATATTACATCTAATACCTCATTAATTTTAAACAGGAATACTTAAACCAGGTTTAAAACTTCGAAAGGGATAAACCTATTAATAATAATACCCTTAAGTAAATTAAATAACACGAAGATATTATTTATGGTGCGGCGGCCCAATAATTAGCCGACTATGCCTTCTTTTACCGTTTATGTAGTGAAGACCCTTCACTTTAACCTAACCATACCGTTAATCACTTACATACCTTTAACTTTCGCGATCGTTAGGTGGATCAAAGGTTTGAAGGTATTATGCCAAACATTGTGATAAAAAGTAACTTAAAAAGAGGTTATTCGTAATACGTGATATTATAGAAGGAAAGCACTATAATTACTAAGATTAATCGTAACAATACTGGTCAAACCAAAGTTGGCTTTTATCTATTCAAACAACCACTGTTATTAGGGATAATGGTAATTTAAATTATCATAAACGTAATTACGTTTTCTATCTTTAAGTCTTCTACTCTTTTTTTTACTTAATTTAAAGGATATGAAGACCCACGACGTTAACGTGGACATTAACATAAACGAGTTGGATAAAAACGGCCAAAAGTTTGCATTAGTCTTTAAGTTGTGGCATTTATAGATTTTTTAAGGTCCTTAAACAGTGGTATTAAACTTAATAAAGTCGGTGATACGCTAATTATACCGGCGTTTTAACTACCAAGATGTTAATAAATTATATAAAGTCATAAAGACTGTAAAGTATAACGATGTGTAGCACTTTTCCCTAACAGTTATTAAAAAGATTTTACTATGATTAAACGCATACCTAAGCCCACCGGGAATTTTATTATATGTTAAAGGACGATGAGGGTTTTAATTACAAGATCTTTATTAATATATTTTATATTAATAACAAGCCTGTTTTCTACGTCATTTACTCCGCAACCTCTTTTTATGATGTTAAGTTTTTAAAGTTACTGTCAATGAATGATACGTAAGAAACGTTAAGGATATTGTAAATTGACACGTACCTAAGTTTACCTAACGTCGTCGTCTATAATGTTAATACCAATTTTACGTCGGTAAAATTTTAAAAGAATACCAAAATAATAGGTATCTAATATAAACAGATACCTAGAAAATCCTATTAAAGCATTAGGAAAGTTAAAAGAGCATACGTCTTACTTCACAGAACCTATAATATCTTTACATTAAAAGTTAAAAAATTTATGGATTCCGAGACCCGCTTATAAATGATAAAAAAGGCCTTAATAACACCGTGAGCCCTAATGACCTAGTATTAACACTCCTAGTCTTTGGAACGTACCCATGCCTAACGAGTAAATCTCCGCCCTCAGCAAGTACTTAGAAAGGTGTTACGGCCTACAGCAACGATTTAAGGGAACTACTAATGAAATCGGCACGTTGTCAGATTAATAATGCCCTTAACATCAAAAACAGCCCTTTAACGATCGACATACTTGCTTTGCCATTATAAAGTAAAGTTCCCGTATAAGGAAAGCCAGGAAAATAAAAAAGGGTCATATAAGATATTAAGTATTACAAACTTTAAAGTACTTGTTAAAATTGTTAACGGCATTATATCCTTTCGAACCTCCAAAGTTAAGCCCTATATTAGGGGAACTAAAGGTAAAGACCCTTAAACCTTTTAAGGAAAGTAACTAAGCTAATACGAACTTCCTTTACCAGATGTTAATAAGCCGATAAAACGCCGTCGGCTCTGGCGACCCCCGAGAAAAAAGAAAACGTTAAAAGAAAGGAATATATACTGGGCCGTAGTTATAATAATATTTGGATAAGTAGTAAAAAAAGAATAAAAAAAAATTAACAGTAAAGTTTAGGGTATAAAAGATTATAAAAACCTTTTGAAAACCCTTCAAAAAAAAACGATAAAGTCAAAATCGATGGCCTAATAACTCGAGGAGTTATATAATTTATACCGAAAACCGAATTTAACTTTGAAAATCCAAATATTACGATTTTTAAGTCGAGGATTATTTAGGAAATTAAAGGCAAAACTGCGGGGCAGCCTTACGAAATGTCACGATCAATAGCTTGATAATACGGCTTTGAAGGTAAGAATTTGATACTTATGTAGTCTCCAACGCTTCAAAAGATTAACTAATGCTTAGTAATTGTTCTAGCAGTAAGTTTACTAACTAAAATTAAAGGCAAGTTTACAGTAAATAGCCGTAACATTACGTAAACCTATACATAATTCACAGCGTATTTACAAAGTATTGTGTTACTAAAACCATCGTAAAAGCTACATATTATCTACCTTTTAGAAACGATAATGTGGTATATCAAATTATTGTATAGGTGAGTTAAAGTAAATATTTACTAGTTTTTAATTTACCAGTCGCACTTTAAATCCCGTCTAAAGATAAAGTCTTGAATATACGATCCGGACTTATTAATAACGTAAAAAAGGACTTTGGTATAATATGTATGTAAATTAACGATATTCTTTTCGTAGGAACCGTTAACTTTATGATATTAAAACAGAAAACAATCAAAAACTTTAAGTTTTGAAATTTCAAACCGGTAATGACGTTAACAACAAACACACAAATAGACTTTAATAAATCGTTAATCCCTGTACGTAATATTAATACCGGTCTAAACTTTCGCCAAAAGGGTTGTGACACTATTTTGGCTACAATGAATGAAATCGACGAAGCCAAAACTTAAAAGTATTTGAAATAACATATTAGAAGCAGTTATATTTTTATCTTATACTAACCGAAAGCTTTTTTCGACTTATCAATCACGGTATAATTATAAAAGTTAACTGATGGAGACTTTAATCGGCTAAATAAGAGGCTCGAATAGAAAATGCGAAATTTAGATCGCAATATTACTATGGTTCCAATCGACCTATTGATGGCTAAGTTAATAATTTTCACGGACAGGTTATTTGTAAATAACATTAATTTTTTTTTATAAATCGGCTTTTTAAAAACTTCCTTGAATAAAGATAGGAAAAAAAATCAATTTAGTATTACTAGTAATATATTTTAGCAGATATCCGTTAAGTGTAAGAGAATTACAGGAAGTGTATTAATTTTGGAGGTCTACAGTGTAATAACGGGCTTCGATGTAAGCCTAGCATTATAATAGACCCTTAACTACATTACTAGGTAGCTACGAATTCCTCCTATCCTGGTGGTAATTTATACCGGCTTAAAAAGCCTTTTAGAATGCCTTTCAAAGTTCGAAACCACTAGTAAAAAGCGCCTTATAATCGACGTGATAATACTTCGTAAAATCCATGAAGGGAGGGAGATCAATAAATTCCGATAAATCGATGATAAATACAACTCTACTAACGCTATAACGAAAACATTGCTAAATAAAGCCCTAAAAAGGTTTGTAAACAGTAACAGGCTAACTATATGTATCGAAGGCTACGTGGATAAGCCGCCTAGAAATCCACGTAATGGTGGACAGGGATATGATGGCAAATTGAAAGACTACCAGGGGATAAAAAATGGTAATTTGTTTAAGTGGCACAGTTAAAGTTACGAATGGCTGTGACGAAAGAACTTTTTGTAGGAGTTAACAAAATGGGACCTTGAAGCGGTGGAATAATTAAGGCCAAATAGGGTTAATTTATATGCAATCAGGTGAAATTGAATATAAAAGTTAACTAGAATTTACAGGGGTCTATCCAGTAAACTAAAAGGCAATTCTGTAGTAACTGGAAAAGATTGATCAGCTATACTAAAGTACGCGCACAAACTAAAAAGCCGCCAGTGTTAGAATAGTATTACATGCAGTGCAATAGGTCAACTTTACTTACAGTAAATTTAACTATACTGAAATGTAAATTAAGTGTATTACTTTGTAGAGACTTACCGCATTAGGTGTAAGTCGAATGAAGTACGCTACACTTCACTCTAGGCAACGGGCCAAGCAATTAACCATACAAATTACAGTGCAAACCGGCTAGCGGTCTGCCAAACCTAAAACAATACATCCAACATCTGACTACTGCAATACTACAGTTACTTCGATCAATTGAATCAACAATGTTGCAACGTCTAAGGCCTACCAACACTATAAGACTCAGGCATTCTTTGTAGGTGCATCGAGGGCATACGGCATCGATTTAGCTCCTCCAGCGTTAGCTATGACAGGAGCTATCAAATAGTTTTTTTTTTTGGCGATATTGATAAATCGTATAAAGCTCCGGTGGAAGGAATGAAAATTGAAAGGATTGTCTATAGATGTATCTAGAAAGATGAAAATATAATATTTCGCTGTCCAATCATGTAGGACGTTGAAAATGAAGCTTTGATATCGATATTGTATTCAATTTTTTTTTCAGTTTCAATTTCTTCAACTTATTCTATCAATAGAATTCATTGTGTAATGGGTTATATTGAAAGTTATGAATAGAATGGTGTGTTTTTCACCGCCGAAAAAGAAGGAAATTGCAGTTGTTATTAATATCCATATTTTTTATACAGGTAAAAAGAGTGGAGATTGAATTTGAGTTTAATATTGCTTGGAATCGTGCTAAATTTAAAACTTTTGAGTCAAGTTTCAAATGATATTTGTAAGACATATACCTATTTTCATCAATAATATTGGATTGATTCAAAATTTGAGAGGTGTTAGTATTATAATTGGAATGTATTAGTATAGATTTTAATTATGATTCATATATATTGATTGTTTCCCAAAATAAAAAAAATCATTGTAACGTAGTTTATTCGAATCGTATTTGAAGTAAATAGTGTATTACATTTAAAGTTATAATGTATTAACGTCTAAGTTTATTAGACCACTAATTCATCTGCAAAATAGTTTGTATAGGCAACTACTTCTCCCATATTCCATATTACATTGGGTACTTCCTTCGATTAACTTGCAATCAATACAATCAACTTATAATTTGTATCGTCAACTTAAAGTAAATACAATTGACTTAGCCATACTGAAATTAACTTCTGTTCCAACACTGGCGACTTTCTTTTTGTTATGTACGTTCTAGTGTTCCCAATAATTGAGCAGGGATAATCGTTTTACTCCCTCTTATACTTTTCAATATTTACTCCATCAGTACCAATTTATTTCCCTCGCTAATTGCAATTCAATCATAATCCTCCGTACCGAAATACTAGTAATTTACTTCCTCCATTTATATCATCAAGTCTTACATCATAAACAATTTTATTACTCATCATATTCCTTTCTTTAGTAGGTTTAGTTACGCGTTCCTCATTCATTACCTTAATAATTCTCTGAATTTCTGAACCCTCTCGATTCTTTTACGTCACATACCAGCTGTACTAGCCTATTTATATAGCCCTTAATATGTACGGTCAACTTGTTTCTATTAATTTTTTTTTCCAGGTCACTGTTAAATATGGCATTAATCATGATATCGTTGGGATTATTTCTACCATTCATCCACCTAAACTAGTTAATATTTTTCACTTCGTAAACCTTATTGAATATCCTAATGGTCAAAATTAAATACTTTATATTGATATTTTTTAACTTATAAACGTAGTTGTAAAGAAATAGAAAATCATAATTGATAACTATGGGTATTAGGAATAGTCGTACATATTTTGTAATAATCTCTTATATATTGTCGGATATGATGCCGATACGAAATAAAATCATTTTATGGAAATCTTCTTATCATAATATATTTTGTATTATAGGTGAACACTTCATGAGTTTTCAATACACACAAATTTCAGTGATCGTAAATAGATTATCAAACCTATTTTCATAACGAATGTTATAAAAAATATTATCTTAAAGGTAAATTCGACATTATTTTGGAGAAGGATTTTCGTAAGATCATTGTCTTCTCCATCATAAAATGTCGTACTATTATATTAATACAGTTATCTAATTTTATATTTGTTGTGATATATGTTTATTGAACCTTTTGGAATATATATGTTATGAATTATAATCTTTCGTTGAAATTAATAAGTCGTATGATGTTTTCAATTTGCTCAGTATAGCGATGTAATCTATTCAAGCTCTCTATTAAAAGTACTGGTACAAACCTACTTCGTTGTCCTTATAAGCTTTAACCGGGTTTATGGCTTTCCTTTTTTGGAATCAAGTAAAGTATATACCCCAATCATTTTTATCACTATGAATAAGTATTGACTATCCATTAAAATCCAGTTGTATAAATTTAGCTAACTTTGTAATTGGCTTACATTTCCAAAGAACCAAGTCCTAAATGGTATGTTATTCTTCTTCTATAAATCCTACGGTCTCCAGAAAAAGTATATCATCAATTTAAATGGTAATAATGTCAAAGTTGTCGCCTCATATGATTAATTAGTATAAGTTAAGAATTGTTGTTTGTATACGAAGCTGATTTTTGAAAAGTCTTTATTAAGTTAAAAACTAATCAGTACCTCATTCAATTATGAAATAAATGAGTTAAATATAAAGTATTATCGTTGTGAAGAGAAATTTATCTAGTAACCTCTTTAGTAATTCAGCAGTATAATCCATTAAAGATCAGTAGTAGATTATATTACGTTTACGTAATATTGTAACTATTAAGAGTAAATTGTTATGACCCAAGCACCGGTGAGCCTCAGTACTGAAGATGGTATGAAGGCCATAGGATATAAGGACACGGCCATCACCACATAGATAGTATTTCCTTCATAGCTCTTCAGTTGTCAATCTAAGTATTCAGTCTCAGTATATTCTGAATAGCCTCATGGCTTTTGATGATCACTTGCACGGTTTCGATATTGTTCACTCAGCACCTCTGCTATCTTTTGGATAACATAAACCCTCTGACACCTTCTATATACTCACGGGTATTTAGTGTGATCATTACATAAACTTACCAATATGACTAGTAGTTCAATGGGTAATAATTACAACGATTCATTATTAACTAATCTTTTGTATTGTTAATGATTGAGTAAAGATTTTTCTTTGGTTATATCACCGTATATTTAAGCGATAAAGTTCTAGGTTTTCTACTATCAGTATATAGTCTTATTCTTGACCTTGTAAAAAGTTTTGATCTGAAAATTGGTAGGTGTTTCGTTGTAAACTGTTTTAATAAAGTAAGTTAAACCATGTTGCAGGTGAGGAGGTTATCAATTTTAACCCTATATGATTTCTTAAAAGACGTTCTCAACGTATTAAGAATATCTCGAATATAGAATTTCAAAGACAATTTTTATTAGGTTTATTCGTTTACAATACTTAAATTGTAAAATATGTTTTTCTGTTGATATTACTATATACCCTCATAGATAATATATAGGGACAAGTGGCATTGCACTGTATTGCAAAGTGCTCTCCTATAGCGTGCACTGTAACGTATCACGCTGCAGGCTGCACTTTTGTAAGACGTAAAGTGCATTATGTATGGAGCGGTTTGGAATGGGTATTCCAGAGCTTACGACAAAAGGGACACTGCCTGGATAGGAGGCTTATAACCTCTCATTCATGGCATAAACTTTTTGGAATACTTTTCCTAACATATTTTTCTTTTACTATAACTATATTAATCTTATAACTACTCTTTTACTCGTTTATCTTTGGGTAGATAAGTAATGACCTTACTGATACTAATTTGTAGTCGACTTGGTCGACTATAAATATCCTAGGATAGAAAGGACAAATAAAAGTTAAATACCTATAGCGGGATATTATAGCGGTCCTAACTATTTCTACTTTAATAATACGTTTTTACAAAAACTACATGAGATATATACAAACATTTTAAAAGCTAAGTAACTTTTAAAAAGACAACTTTAGTACGATATTATTAACACTTATTTAGCGCTTCATCTACTAAAAACCTTGTTATGTTATTATCAACCCTTATTTAGCGCTTTAACGTACCCGGGTACTTTTTAAAGAGCGTTTTATCACATATTGGGCTACGTAGGCCAAAAGCACTAATTTTCGAAACCCTTAGTTAATACCCGTCCGATTTGACCTCGGTAATCCACACCACTCGAAAAACACAAGAGCGGTTACGAATAAAGCATTCAAACTACTTACGAAATTTAAAAGCGGCGATGAAAGGAACGACCTAACCGCTCGTACAAATAAGGGCGGCCACGATACGATAATCTGAACTGCTTACCAAATACGAATCAGAACTAAAACTTCAGACCACATAATATACCTCATTATATGTATATTTTATTTACGTTATCTTCTTTTTCACGTTCGTTTCATACGCTTTAAATTTGCCGACGCTCGCCTTATTTATTTTAAATTTAATACTTACATCGTTCAAGTTTTCGCAACCGCTTGTCTAACGTAACTAAACGAAACGATGACAAAAATAAATTAAAAAGTTTAATTAGTTTATAGTTACGTTTTATTGATATATCGTTTGAAACTCATTTACAGTGGCAAACGTTAATAACTTTACTTCGGCCGCTTATTTTATCGTATTTATTTCTATTTTCCGTTTGTGAAACGAATTACCCTAAACTTTAAAGTATAAACGGATTTAAATCCAAACACGGCGCGAAACCACTAATTTACGCCGTTTCAATATGCTAATTATGTATAGGAACAACTATCTCCAACTGCCATAAGATACTTCCAATTATAACCTCAACACCACTAAGACTGGAGGAAGCTAGCGCTTACTTCGACCTTTTAGTCGAGAACATGGGAATCAGGAAATTCATAATATACGAAATAGATCTAGGCCTTTGTGATAATACTATCGATTTACCTGTTAAGGAATTAGACCTATATACGTAAAATACGTATATTTTAACCTTGAATTTTCGCTATTGTGATAAGATAATATAATTACCTAATATCTTAAATAATTTCTTCAAAATGTCTTCGAACTGAATATTAGGTACGACGTAAAAAATAAACCCCTATATTACTAAAGCCTAACGAATTTAATTTCGAAGTAAACGAATTAATACCTTAGGGGGCAGGAATATATCCCTTGTAAAAGCCATATTCGAAATAACATGACTTATGGACCTATAAAACTAAAATAATAAAAATTGATACCAAACGAAATTTGTAAAAGGATACCACCTAATAAAGTATAAAAAACAAGTGATAAATAATATGCGGTCAAAACGAAAAATACAGGAGGTGGAATGACCTAATACTATACCCGCACCTTAAATCAGGAATTTAAACCACGAAGAAAAAGAAAAACGGCTACAATATTTATCTACTATACGGGTACAATACTTCCCTACACTGGCATATACTATAAAGTAAAACCAAATACCAAATTACTTTTTAAATACGGCTAATAACCTATTCGACTATAGCGTGAGCGGCCCAAATATCGAGAACAACCTATTTTAAAAAACGACAAGCGGTGTAAAATGCTAATACGTACCTTACGGAATAATACCCGCCAATCACGACTCTTACCATAACCTTTCACCGCACCGCTTTTCCATTAATAAAAACGATCATATGAAGGTTATTAACTTCTCTAGGCTTTGAGATAAATGCGAAAACTACAGAAGTATTCTATAAGATGTATTCGATAATAAAATACGTCTTATGATTAATATATATTAAAGACTCGATATCAAACCATCCTAATTTTATGTTATTTTACCGGGTATATTATTCGGATAAGCTAAGAAATGGTATATATATCACCTTATATAATTGTATACGTTTGCAAAGTGTTATAACCGCCTAAAGGTTTACTTCGGTATAGAAATTAATTACGAACTTAATGATAAGAACTAAACTGGTATAACCTGGGCATCCGTAAAAAAACTAATAATGAAACGCCAATAGAAACCTATAGGAGAATTTAACCGCCTTATTGGCTAAATTTAGAAAGTCTTAGATAACCCTTAAACTGTAATATAAGGGGGATAAACTATTTATCCAAGTAGTGACAGAAGTATATCGCAGAAACCAGGATTTCGACCTTATACTGTTCAAACCTAAAAAGAACTTAAAAGCCTTTTGTATACGCTTTAGAATATCGCTCAAAACCTTTATAGTACTATAAACGAGCATCAGATCAATATTTATAGCTAATAAGACTAAAGGCGAGGATTAAATCACCAAAGTAGACTTCGTCAAAACTATTTACCACGTTTTGAATCGAAAATTTAAAGTATACCTAATGCAAAACGAATGCCTAAAGTATAAATACTATGGAAAGAACCCTAATAATAAGGGATAGGGACGATCGTTCGGAAATGGGTGAAACGCACCGCGGCCATAGCAATACTTACGAAAAGGTATACAAAGCCCCGAGTGTTTATAAATTCGATACATCGTATACGGGAAAATCGGCTATTAGTTTACTAACCATTCCGCTTACAAGTAAATTCGGATTCAAACACAATTTTCGGCCGATTATACATTCAAGGACTGGATAAAAACCAATGTTACAATATAGGTAGCTAAGTGTGAAAGCGTGGGTAATAGCCTCAACGTTTACCCCCATAAATACATGTTCGAAGAAAAAAACTTTAAGGGTAAGGAGGCTTACTTACCAGCCTAAGACGAAGAGACCGCTTAACGTATTTCCAAAGGCCTATAAGACGTCGCTTCTTTGTATAAAACAAGTCTAGACTGCGTAAACGGAGTGCTTAACGCCTATATAACATTGTAATTCACGTTTTTAAACAGATAAGGCAACCGGCTTCAGGGTATTATACCTAATAATAGTATAGTCGAAATTTTAACGGCTGGAAAACGACAATTCGACATGCTCGCGATAAGATTTTCGAAGTTTTAGTTAAACTGAATACGAGAATACCAAAAGGTTCTATTTAGTAAAGGAAAAACGTTACCGCTCAAGATATTCGTTATAAATACACGATTTGGACCAGTTAAATTTTACGTAATAAACTTGAAAATAAAGTTTTTTTTTGTATTAGATAATATAAATAAGCTCGGAAATAAAATCCGAAATACAATTAATCAGTTCATCCGTTCCTCAGATAACGTATCTGTACCATTTTAACTTAAGTTTGGCTACTTATTATTTTCTCCCGAAATACGTATTATTAAGGCTGTTTACTTAACGTAACTTAAATTAGGGATTTTACCCCGCCGATTCGGATACTCAGCTACAAAACACCTTTCATGCATGCTTTATACCGCAAGCTATACGGATATAAAAAAAGACGTATTTAAAGTTATCGAAAAGTTTTGTTATAAATGCTAGCTATACTTATAAGACTTACGTGGGTTTAAATTTCGCCTTTAAAACTATGCCAACTTTAACCACGAGGTGATTATTAATATTATGTTTTTAGATAGACACCTGGTCTTTTATTTCTTCGACGCGGTAATATAATTTTAAGCCGTTAAGTTTATACAGAACGCCTCCTTTATAAACGATTGAATTTTTTTAGTTAACTATTAGTTAAACTTCTATTTAAGGCCGTTAAATTGGATTACGTACGACTTTAATACGGCATTCAACTTTACCGAATAGCGTATTAAGGCCCGGATAGCCAGTAACGAGTGTAAACATATTTTAGTAAAAGCTTCATAAGGTATTAAAAAATGTAAACGGTATTACGAACCGTTTGAAAAATCGTATGAAATGTTATCCAAAGAACTAAATAGTACCATTTTTAAGGAATTTATCCCTTAAATAGCGGTTAACGCCGTTAACAACACCTTTAGCCTAAATGGACATATACTTACACTCCTTATTTTTGGTTTTTACCTAAGGATTCATACAAACTTTACATCATTACTAACCACGATATAGAGGGCGAATGCTATAGTGAAGGCTATGGTAGTATTACGATCTTTATAAGCCAAAAACGATGTTTCTAAAGCGTTAGCGATAATTAATGGCTTACGCATAACTGAAGTTTTAGACCTACAGTTATAATATAAGGTTCTAGTTTAGAGAACTAGGGACAAATAGATTGGCCTTTGGAATATTAAGTGATTTGAAGGCCATAATATGTTTTTTAATTTACTAAATGGTATGAGTTCGTTTCGTTAGATAATGGTACCAAAGTATAGGAGCGAGATGGAAAAGAACGGCTAAAAACCGTAATCCTAATAAAACCGCTAACAAGACAACCCATACAACGATGAATATATACCGCTCCAAATTCCAGCCTACCTCCTGAATTACGTATCCGGTCCGCTTTCACTAAACGAAAGCGGCCCGCCTATACTAACTATACTCGTACCTCGTTGTTAAGGTCTCCCCCTTGGTTCGAAAACAAAAACCACCCCGGGACCTTGGCCGTAAATTTCTTCATCACCTTAAAGGAGATAATAAACCAAAATATTAGCCTAAAACTCCGTTACGACGATATTATTATTACCCCAAGTACTTCGTTCGACTAATCCACCCAAATAGAAATCTCTTCTCTAATCGACTAGAGGTATTTAGCTTGAAACGATTCGAACCGGCGATTAACGGCTCTTATAAAAAATTTCCTACTCGCCTTATTTAAAAAATTAAAAATAAAACCAGAAAACTTTACGAAAAGATCCTTCTAGTTGTTAAAGGTCATACCGACGATGGTAAAAAAAATTATAACTCAGTCGCCTACTTTACAACGGGTTAATTACTACTTCATTTTTACGCTCATAGCCTCCCTTAACATACCGTATAATTTATATATCGAACTCTGTAACATAACGTAAACGTAGACTTAGTCGGAGAAACGATTGAAATGACATATTCACGCCGATATGTTTAAGGATCTTAGAAGAAACTACCTACTTAAAACGATCTTTCGTATTATAAAATCACTTTATAGTTTAGCTAAAATAGGTGTTTACTAGTATAATATTTACCAAAGGCACTATAAGAAACGGTTCGGGATAACTAATTAGACTTTCTAACCATGTTTATTAGTATTAACAGCCAGATTGAAGGGCTTTATAATACCTTGTATACAGACGGACGACACATTAACGTTATATAACGTCTCGTTTTCCGTATTTAAGGAAAAGAAACTTTTGAAGGCTAGCTTAAAAGCGAAACCTAAGACGTATCTAATGGACAACTATATAATCTATTTTAATAGCGTTACCATTGATTTTTGGAACGACGTTTGGGGCCTTTCGCAAAAAGGGCAGTTAGATAAAGTCACCCTTATAGTTTTGGACAACGTAAAACAGGCCAATAAATACAAATGCCAACGTGCACATGGTGTTAAGATTACTTCTATAACACAACCAAAAACTGTATTTAACTTTTCAGTCGTTGCTTAATACCATACCTCCCAGACCGATAATATATATAAAGCGCTTAATAAGCTCCTTTTATGGAAAATACATATTCTAAAGAGCGGTTTACAATTTTTGCTGTTGGATATTCGTATTCTATAACTGTTCGTTTTTATTAACAACTTATTCGTTAATGTTAATAACAACGAGTATAATTTGTAAATAGACATTGTTTTATTCTTCGGTAACAAAACACCGGCCCGAACAGACTTTACACTTTACTGAAATATTATTTATTAAAGCTTTGTTAAATTTAAAAGGGTCATGAAAAGCGGTTTGTTTTTAAAAATTTATAGTATAGTTGCAGGTTTAGATTCGGGTATTACTATAATAATAACGGTTCTAATAATTATTTTTAACCTTTTTTTACGCTTTATTCCTCCTATTATGTGTGTTAACTTCTTTTCGCTTAATTAATTCCTGGTTAAACTGTATACCATAAATGAAAAGCGGTTAATAATCGATATTATTATTATGGTCCGACCTACGATGATTAGCCTAGTAGGTGCCAAATGGAGTTTACTTATGAGGTACGGTGGAAGACTAGAAGAGGCTACTGTGGCCCAAATTGCAGGACCTATGGGCATAGCCAGTGCCCAACCCGTCACGTGTTCTCACATGTACCGTACACGGACTGCACTCGGACTGGGTGCTTCACATCCCGTTACGTGCATAGTCACGTGAAAAATGGACTCAATGGCCAATAACCTGAATGCATAATAATTGTGGTATTACGCGAGTAATAGAAACGTTGAGAAATCGAAAAAATAAAATGGATCGATGGAAAATTAAACCCAGTAAACGCGATAACAAAACCTATACCGAACGGAATATTGGAAACGCTTATAACTACAAACATGTTGTTTTTTAATATGGTTCAAAAGGTTTTGAGACCCTAATAAGCTATCACATTACTTTCCCCGATTTAAAACTGTCTGAAATCCGCTATTCGCACCGTTTTTACATTTGCACCTCTATTTAAACCTATTATTTCGCGCCGCTCCCAATATTCTATCATTCTTTGTTTTACATACCTTGACACTGACGAATTTTTTAGTTTTTTACTTTCCCTATTTTGATTTATTATTTTGCGCCGCTCCTGGAATATCGTTATATTCCGATTTGTACCCTTTGACTGAATTTTTTCCCCCCTTATTTGCACCTCTCGGTTTAAATATACGACTTTGCACCGTTTTTAAAATACTTCCACCATTTATTTTACGTACTTCGAACCTATTGGATATTTTACTACTTGCCTTTCTCTGTTTCAATCTACAATATTGTACTGATTCTAACTTATTGCCTTTTTTCTTCTTATACTCTTCAAGTTACACTTTCAAGCGAATATTTCAAGGAAAATAATGATATTAATGTTGCCCAGCGCGCCGGCCCGGCCGTAAGGGGTAACTAGTTACTGTTAAAAACAAAGGGAAAGGGCGATATCGTCGCGTCCTTACTATTATCCCCGCCACCTTCCCCTTTTAGATTAGCGCTACTGTTATTACTGTCATTGACGTTATTAGCGCTAACAAGGATGTGTCCCTACGCATTAGGTCGAATGCCTTTAAGTAAAGATGTAGGGGTGTTTTTAGTCTTCTTATGGCAATACGTAATAAGGTTATCAAATTCGCCTACGTAATATATATGTAAGCTCCGTTTCTAAGAAATAATGGCGGTCGCCAACTCCTTAGTCCGCCGGTTAACGCCTACTACTAATTAATATCGGTTTGTTTTGATTATTTGCGATCGCAATTGTTTTTCGGAGCACCTCGAACGTTTTATTTCTAATAGATTTTTTTCTTTTTGAAAATCGATTAAAAATTACTATTAAGCCGTTGAGCAAGTAACACGGCTTCGGCTTACAGCCCTAAAACCCACGAAACAGGGGCGTATCTATTACTAGTCTGTTCGTAGCGATGATAATAGACTAAACGACTCCCATTTTCGTAGAAATCGCTAACGGATTTGCCTGCTATCGTAAACGCAATTTTCGGCATATAAGGCATGTTTATTAGCGGTCCGTGACTACGGACTCGGGTACGCCGCTTTAACGCTTTACAAGTTAAAGAAGCCTCACAGCGCACTCTGGCGATGCGGAGCTCGAGGCGGCGGAGTAGATCCGCCTCGTACTCCTTATCTAAAAGTATATTAAAGGCATTTAGTAGAAGGAATTGTGGTATTTAAACCTTAAAGTAACTTCGTTAGGCTATATTTACGGCGTAATAGGGTGTCCGCGGGTAAAAGAGTTTTTAGCCGCGGGGAAAAGGTATGGGTTATAACCTTAATAGCCCCCCGTTTTTCCCCTTAGGAGCTGGAGAAGGGGGAGGGTAAGGAGGGAAAGGGTAGAGGTAGCAGCGGCGACGGGGGACGGCGAAGCCAAAAAGGACGCTGCGGCAGCGGGGCTTAGTGGGGCCGGAGGGGTAGCGATGGCGGGCGAGGTGGCAGTAATAAATAAGATTGTATCCGATAAGGGCGAATTGATAGCGGCAGTAGTGGCGGCGGCTACGGTGGCGGCGGCGCGGCGGCGCTTTCGCGTTAAACGGCGCTTAGCCGTCTTGTTTTTACGCGTCATTTATTTAAAGGAAAGTCTAATACATGGATATGAATCCAGTAACCTATCTATTAAAACGGTTTGGTTTAATTAATGAAAATAAAGACTAAATTAGTATGTGGACTTGCATTAGCTTTAACTACGCGCCTTTAAAGTAGAAAAGAAAAGAAGTTTTAACTAGACCAATAACGATACATCTTTTTATGTTCACCTAAAAACACGTAACGGCGTAATCATCCCTACGTAATCACTCCTATAACACCTACGTAATTTCACCCCTATCAGAACTAATAAAAACGATATTAATAACTATATCGTCATCAATTAATTATACTATCCAAGCCTTTATTTTAATTATTACCGCAGCTAAAATCTACTCATTCGAACCTTTATAATTAGTACTGTAACCAAACGATTACTATAAAACCTGCTAATTTAAACCTTTATAATTTATACCATAACCATACTATTATTATAGGACTACGTATACAGACTCGTTACAACTACACTATCGTTAATTAACTATAGGCATATAAAGAAGAAGAAAAGATTGACTATGTAAATATTACTATATACCCTTATAGATAGTATAAAGGCTAAGTGGAAATATACTATATTAGAAGGTGCTCTCCTACAAAGTGCACGGTAAAGTTTTACGCTGTAAGCTGCACTTTTGCAAGAAGTAAAGTGCATTATGTATAAAGCGGTCTGGAATGAGTATTCCAGACCGCACGGAAATGTATAAAGCGGTCTAGAATAGGTATTCCAAAGCGTACGGCAAAAGGGCTACTACTCAAATAGAAGGTTTATAACCTCCCATACGTGGCATGCACTCTCTAGAATACTTCTCTTGACATATCTATCTTTTACTACAACTATACCAATCTTATGATTACTCTTCTACTCGTTTACTTTCACATGAATAGGTAAAGACTTTACCGACATTCTCTATGTTTTTCATTATTATTTATATTATCTATATTCTTGTATGTCTTATTTTTAAATAGTCGTCTACTTTGTTGACATTATTTCACAAGCTTGTTAATGATTGACTCTAAAGTTTTTTTTTTTTTTTTTTTGGTTAACTCATTTGGCTTAAGTATATTTATTAGATTGCAAGTTTTTTATGTGTTTTAACATATGTAATGAAAATGATTATATGATTGTTAACAATTTTAACTATTACGTTTGGGTACGGGATACTTAGGATTCTATAAAGTCTATCACATTTTTCTGTTATTTCCCACGTAGGGATTTTACTTTCAACAGGTAAATATAGGACGTTTGTTATCGACGATTCGTTTCCAGTGTTAAATGTATTATTTGATTTATCGTCATGTTAATTTCTTTCTTAATTCCCTTAATGATTCACTGTACAGAACCACCTTTTTAGTTGTTTATGAATAGAAGCTATTTCATCGTTATATATAAATACTCTCTAAATATTCATAAAGTTAATATTAAACCATTGAAAACATTAATGTCGTTAAAAGCTTTCATCACCAAGTAAATTTAGGATTTTAAGCTCATGGAATTACTAAATTTCAATGTAAAAATATTATAAGTTTTAAGGAAAAACTGTACGCCTTCTTACCCTTATCAATACCCTAACTGACTTTAATAAAATCTTATTTTAATGAAATACACATCGATTAAATGTTAGTTTGGAACTTCATCGTAGCGAAATTGGTGTTAGTATCGTAACTAAATACGTTCAGAGTTCATGGGTTCGTAGTCATCTACAGCGCACATAAAACCTCATATATTTCCTTCATTGTAATGGTTGTGAATAACTTAGCGTCGTAGAATGTTATTGTTGACGAATGACATAAAGTACAAATTTGCCATCTCAATAAAATATATCATCTTCGACCTTAAATCAACTTTATTATTATGGGTATAGGGACCACCTTGTTAAGGAACGTAGGGGGCTACACTGTAAATCCTAATAGTGCCCACTTTTGAGAAAAAAAACCAAATCCAGCCACTCTCAACACCATCACTTTACATACATCCTATTCCACCACAATATCACTAATCGGCTTTATTACTACTTGAATATTTTCAGGCGACCCCTTTTTTGACCATGGAGATCGTCATCGGCCCGGTGTATCGCTGGAGTAGCAGTGCATCCAGAGAACAATCTTCACAACCAACGATTCTATCTCTAGTTAATTATATCAATGTGTTCCTTCAGATTTAAACTTGCACCACAATACAAGTTTTATTCTTTTTACGCTTTAAATTCTGAAAAAAATCTTTATTATGAACGCTCGCACTTAACAGTGATATCTATCTATCTATTCATTTATCATTAAGCCGTTACCACCTACACCGGCGCCTCGCCTACTCAACAGCGCCTTCGACTTTACTTTAGATACCTTTATTTGGCTATCCCCAGAAGAATCTTCACGGCACACCACCCGCCTAGTAATGTACCCTATTTCACTTGCTTTGATGCTCCTTAGGTTTGCAGCTTATAACAAGAATGTAACTTATAAACAAGCTATTGGTTACGGGCTTTCGACCAAGATATATGTGTTTTACAGATTCTTTATTCTTTTAAAACCGGTATAAGATCTTCGATGCGAGTAGACATTGAGTAGGAACTAAAATAGCCGTACAGCACAGCCCGACTAACGCTATAGTTTTTACGCCCTCATGGGTATCTAAACTGTAAGGTACCTTAAGACCTTAATTGGAAGACTAGCTTAAGGTTCGATTCCTGGAAAAGTTTTCTATTTGTGTTTCCGTTCTATAAGCAAAGGTTGTACAGGGCGATAGACTTTTTTTACAGGTATATTTGGTTGAGATCCTTTTCTGAAACCCCTAGTGGCTTCTTTTCTCCTTAGGGTAACAAGTAGACAGACTTATGAAAATATAGTCCATCTTTGTAGTCTTTACTAAATTTGTGGCACACAATGAGGACCAATACGTTTGATTATAAGAGAATATCGGCATTAAACACATAAGTATGGCACATTACTCGAAAATTAACCACAAGTGTATAAGATTAAATTTTAAATTTTATATCATTGTTTAGTTGGGGACAAAGCTTTCATTTGTAATAGTTTGTTTAACGTATTGTACGGTTTAATTTTAAAACAAGAATTTTCGAATAAAGTGGTTCTTGTAGGGTAAAAACACTCAAGTTGCCAGCGTTCCTGCCGGCTTATGTACCTTTAACATTAGCGAGGGCCGCATTATACTGGCTATGTAGTGGGTATTGACCAGTTATAGTAAATAATTTATATATATATATATATCAAAAAGAACTTTAAAATTGAAATTCTGATGTTATTTTAACACGAACTTGAATTTTAAGGGGGTTTAAAAATACGATGAGTAATAATAGTCGAACTTCTGAATTCTTTTCAATAAAAATAAATTCACATCTTTATAACCTTCTATGATGATGATTTTATACAACTCCTTAGTTACAAGTTAATTAAACTTGAGGTATAGCTGATGAAGTTTCGACTTCGTTAAATTCAAAACCGTTGCTTCCGTTACTTATGGGTGAAACTACAAGTATTCGCATTTCAAACTAAGTGAACTTTTTTGTCTGTAACCCTAAATATGTTTGTTATTCTAAAATTTAAAGTTAATGCCGAAGTTTTTGATGTCATTGATACAAAGAGAAAGGATAGGAGAGAATTTCATTTTTTGTGAAAATGAAAATTTAATAACTGTAGTTACAATTATCAACCTAAGTAAGGAAAGTTTCATTTTAAAACCAAATCAGCTTTGGCTTTACAGACGTTAATTTAGTTAATTTTCGTAATATAATTAGTATACTTTCGAAGTACTACGTACTACGAATAATCTACTGTTAAATATTATATTACCTATCATCCGATATAATACTTTGAAATATTTTCTCCATATAATGATTACAAGTAGTAAATAATTATATAAGGTTGGAATTGTTATCTTTTTGACAATAATGAAGGTTTCTATAGTGGAGTCATATATAAAAGCGTGGATAAAAAGTTACTACAACGCTTTGGGACCAAAGTTAATATCTTTATACTCCTTCATAGCCTTAGTCGTTTGTTCCTTATTTTTCAGCTCTTTGCCTTCAATTTTTTTAATGTGTTCAATATATCACCAATTGAAGATAAAAAGGTATTGATTGTAATGTATCTTTCACTAAGATTGGTATTAAATAGATGTATAACTCATTAAATAACCACTTCATTAGTCATATATTTAGATGTTCTTTATGTTGTTTTATTAAAATTACTTATGAGTTGAATTCAGGCTTCAATTAAAGCCTCTTCCTTGAATATATTGCCGTTTAGGCTTTTAATACGAATTATTCTACAAATCGAACTACTGAAACTTACTCTACTTACGATCGATATAATGTATACATGGGAGGTTTTTATCATAGTTACAATTGACGAAGTTGTAAGCTTACAACTATATATCAGATGAGCTTAGCACATATATTATTATGGTTGTAAACGAGAAATATAATTAGTTAAAAAAACCTGATAGGTAACAACAATGTATTATAAGGCGTATTCAAACTTTTTGTAACCCGTAAAAACCTAACGAACTTGCCAGCGTAATATTCATTTTCCGGTTCCTATATTACTAATTACTTAGTGTCAAAACATTAGTTTGTCAATCATCTAATTCAATAGGTCTATTTTTTCACGATAGTTTTTATTCTTTAATATATAAAACCACATGATAATATTTGAGTGTGTGTAGTCCTAGGAGTAGTTGATATCGTATTCGAAATGACCTTTACAACTGTCCTAGACTTTCCGAAACGATACACAATTTGTCAAGTAATGAAGGTAGTAATCCTCGACTTGTCTGTTAAGTATGTAGAAGAATATCAAATACAAACTTGGTGACTTAATACTTATTCGATGGCTAATGTTGAAAAATAGTAGTAAGTTAATGTTCAAAAACTTATATGGGTTATCGGTATACTTCTTCTTACTATTCAAGATTTTTACAATAATTTTAATTATTATGTAATCCGAATTAACTATAGTAACATGCTGAAGGAAAAATATGTTATACTAGTTGTCCGGCTCCTTTAGATATCTTAATTATGATGTTGATATTGATGGGTAAGATAATTAAATATAGTAAAGTTTGGAGGGAAAAACCCAGTAGTTATACCCATCGTAAGTTTGTGCGTAAAGCCGCTTCTTCTCTATTATTAGCTCTGGTATTGTTAGTGAAACTATTAGAAATCAACGTATTAGGGGGGGTATTAAAGGTGTTGAGAGTGTTGGAGGTATTAAAGGATTTGTTAAGGGGTTTTATAGACTTGATAATAGTTTGACAGGTGTTGAAGAACGCTATAATAGGGTTCTTATTCAATGAACTGATGGATTTAAGTGTTTACCATATTAAGATGAATAAAATCCTTTCTCGTTACTTGTAATCATAATGCGCGGCAGTGTTTGTGCAAAATAGTTTGAGTAATTTATCTGATCTTTGTAAAATACTGTGGATGTATATATGAGGTTCAAGCACGTTATAATTAGTGATACATTTATACTTATATTCATATATCAACTAAGGGTCCGTATCTTTAACGTATTCATAGGGTACTTCCGCCAAATTGCCTTTCCCCCCTAATTTACGTGGTAGTGAAATCCCTCGTTTGCGTAAGTCGACTGTCCGCTTTTTTTAACCGATTTTTCTATATTTTTTCATACATTTAGTGATGAGTTCTTCAAAACCATAACGAAATGGTTTGAAGCTTCGATACTGTAGTTCTATTCATTGTGTATCATGTTGAAAATGATATAGCAAATGATGTTGATTAAATATTAAGTGGTAAATGTTTTGTGAAGCTTTGTATACCATAAGTTGTTGTCAAAGTATTTGTTGAATATAAATTTGAGGTTCTTAATTGCTTCCTTCTTTGCGGAGTTGGTAACAATGTTAACCTTAGTGTTTTCAATAGCTATTTTGAGGTTAGCTGTTTGTTTACGTATTTAATTGACGATATTATAGTGGAGGGAAAGGTTGATATAGAAGAGGTTATAGGCTTAGTTGTTTACCGTTAAGTTTTTATTTGCTAAGGGGTTTTAGGATTAAGCGGTTTGCGATTTGTGGTAGTAGTAGTGGCGACTTAGCCGTTTACTACCTTTGGTGTCTTTACAACTTTGATGTTCGCTTCTTGGCTTCTTAAAGACTTGAAGATTTGAAGCTTTGGAAAACTTGAGACTTTTTGGCGGTTAACCTCAACGCTTGTTTTTCGAAATGAAGTTAATAAAAACATATCGATAACTTGGCGATACCGTCGCTACTTATAGACTACCACGAATAACTAACGTAGTTTATAAACTTTCCTTGCTAATTGCTGCTAACAATGAACACAATTCATAGGAGTATTTTGTAAAAAAATTCCTCTACTTTACGCAATTGCAAAACGTAACCGGAAGGTAGCTTCTTCTTTTACCTATCTTATTTGTACTTAATCTAATAACTACTAATCAGTGTTGGTTGACCTTTATCATTGCAACGTAGTTAATTCGAATAGTGGTTAAAGTAACTAATGTATTACATTGAAAGTGGCAATATGTTTACTTCTAAGTTTGGCAGATCGCTAGCTGGTCTGCGCACTAATTTGTATGAGCTACTGCTTCGCCCGTGCCCCACATTGAATTAAGCACTTCTTGCAATTAACTTGCAGTTAATACAGACCGCTTGCTGTCAGTAAAATCAACTTACAATCGGTAGAGTTAATTTGGCTGTACTCCAATTGACTGCTGTTCAAACAACGAGGTAATGATTGGTAAAATTACGTTTCTATTTCTATAAACAAATAGCTTTATTAATAGTTTCATATGAGTTATATTGGCCACGAATTTTCGATAGTTCACATCATTAGTTAATATGATTAAGGTTTGGAGTCTTGTTTTCACGTGGTTTTATTTAAGGTTCGATTGTTTTTAAAGTTAATAGTGGGTTTTGTCACATACATTATAATTTTAACTTCATAATGATTTCATCATCATAACCGAAAAAAACCTGTGCGAAGCGAGGAATATATTTTTTTAATAGTTTGTACCAAAACAAAGCGATGGAAGAAAATATACGGCTGTATTACAAGGTATATCTGGGCGAGAGTTGAATACAGAATATATTACTACAATTCGGCGTGGCTTAATACAAGCAATACTCTATCCGTACAAGGAATGTACTCAAAGACCTTAGATACGTACCGTTATACACAGATCGAGCTTCATCCCACAGTAGTGATCGCCATGACTCATACTGTGCATGTGCAGATCACGACTCTCAAGACATCAATAACAAAATGAAAGTAAGCCAATGCACAAGCTCGAAACGCAAGTCAGTAATGCACCGATAATACCTGAGGTATTATTCCATCGCATATTTGAAAATACAGCCGAGTTCCCCTGCATGTCGAACCAGGTTTCAACCTCGTTGCCTTCTCGAGTGACCATCATGATCATCGTCAACGTCGCTCTACGTTCTGTGGTCCCGGTAGCCTAGCTTTTCTGTACGGTGGTATAATGTGTGATGGAGCTGAAAGCAGTCTTGGTCTGCAATATCACTCCAGATTTGGTGATGCTGTCTTCGTAAAAGCTATTCCTTGTCCTGCAGCTACCACGGTTCACCAAAATACACCGGCCTACATTGTGCAGAGCCGGAGAAACGCAACTGGGTGTTAAGCACCTCAGCTTCCATACGGAGTCATCGAAATGTCCATCATCTGATCCTGGACCCGCTGAAATCATCTCCTGCTCGAGCTCATGGTTTTGGGCTCCTCTTCTTCGGCTTCAAGCCATCCTGTCTTGCAGCTCCATGCCTTGGGGAACAATCTGCTGTGTCTCGTCCTCTGCGTGGTATCCTGCGTAGTCCAGATGGCCCATCGTCCTCCGATCCGCAACCACATCGCCAACGCTGCGCGTATCGTCAGTCGCCCTCGCCAGCGAGCTCTGAGAAGAGACAGACCCCGTCTGCCGTGCTGTGGTCTGTGGGGCGCCGCCGGGGGCCATGCTGTCCAGCTTGACCAGCATGCGCCCCACCGGGTGGTTCCTGCTGTTGCTCGACCCCGACGAGTGTCCCGGCGGCGTCCGCCGTGCCATGCTGCGCGAGGAGTGCGTGTTGGACTTGCTGTTGGCGGTCCAGGAGGCCAAGCGGGTGTACCAGCGCGACACGAATTTCGGCACCGACGGCATGCACGACAATGACACTCGCATTCATCTCCACTAATGACCACACGCAGACACCGACGAAGTCATCTGTTGTTCCGTTCCGCAGTCGGTGTCAGCATAGCCGTGGACGACATGGTGGAGGTGGACCGTGGGAAGGAAGCAGGACGCACAAGTGAAGTTTTTTGTCTCCGAGTACTCGGATATTTTCTGTATACGGACGATACTGCAGGCCGTGACACTTTTCGTGACGTGTCAGCATCGCGAAGCCTGTCGCCAGTGGCAGGCCTGTTCTATCGACATGGACTCACAAGAAGCCCGTCATGAACATGCCGATCAGGAGTGCCTTCTTGCTCAAATTCATTTTGAGGGTATATCTGGAGCTGAGTATCAGTACATTACGGCTGTTACCATCTTCAAACTACGTGAATAGAACTCACAGCCTCGGCAGTGGTAGTGCAAAAGCGAACAAGTCCAAGACAATGTTCAAGCCCCCGGCGAAATATGCTGCAAGGCCTCGGTCACCACACTAGATGCGCATATCAGCGCCGACTCGGAGCGCGGATTGGCACGTGTCACATGAGCAGTACTCACTGTTCCAGTATGCTCACCATCCCAGCCCGTCCACGTATAGCTGAGCGGCCGGCAGAGAAAGATGATCCACAGAAACTGTCCGATGAAAAATGCGAGTGATATGGAGAGAAGCATATCGCGGCCCAAAGGGAACCATTTGGCGCCTGGCAAAGGGGAAAATACACGCCGGTAGAAGAAGGACAAACTGTGAAAGCATTTTCAGCAAGGAAGGACTTCTCCAGTGGTTCATGCATACTGTACGGTACAATGTACTCTATCTTCCAATCTGGACAACCAACCTACCCAATTTTGGTGAAGCAAATAAGGTAGAGGTATAATAGCTCTTCGATGAGGAAAAGCTGTAGTTTGATCAGCCCAGTCGCCTGGTCAGTGGATCCGTGCTGTTTTGGGCGTATGCTTACTTCCAAGAATCGAGTAATTTGTTCGGGTGTCAACATCCAAATGTCTTGGCCAAGTCCGTTTTCCACCATCCCTAAAACGATGCCCGACGTCAGCGTGATCCCACAGGCTACCGCCTTTTTACAGGTGGAAGAAATGTCAGGAGGCTCTTACCAATGTTGCAGATGAATGTAGCAGCCACCAACACAGCCAAGCAGGTCAGGACGATCCAGTCATCCCACCAGAGGCTCCACGTCCCATTCATCCAGCGCGTTCGTGTGACTAGACGGACGAGGATGGCCGCGGCGCTGACCGCAAGCAGTACGTAGAGAAGGGGCGACAGCACTACCCAGATGTCCCGGACAGGGGCCCCGCAGGAGTTCTTGAAGTATCTCTGGGCCGCAAGCACGTCGGTCACAGAGCAGCTGTGGCCGAGACAAGCTGCAATCGCCGCGGTGAGATTCGCATTGTTGCAAATGCAGTTGCTGTCGGTGAAAGAGCATGCGGGCCCAGGGATCGTGCTCACCAAGCAGGTCAACTAAAGAAAGCCGCAGGACAGAAGTCAGCGGCGCCAGAAGGCCACGGGCCTGGAAGGAGGAGCGTAACATACCGCACAATCAGGTAACGTAGCAGGTTGAGCTTGTCGTGTAGCCCCTGCTGCGCTGGCGCCCTGAGCTGAGACCATAGACACGGATAGGAGGCTCAACACCACAACAAAAGCGAAATGTGGCCACATCTTGCAAGACTTGATTATTCCCTGCCTGGATTGATCAGAGCTGTGCTCGGGGGGTTAACCTTCGATGATATTCGTAACTCGACGCAAGTTTCAATGGTTGCCAACACAAGACATCAGAAGAATAAGTATCTCGTACAAGGAAACCTGTCGACCGAAGCAGGAAGGCCCAAGTCGACGTCCAAAAAGATGTCTCAGGGCATGTGTGAGATCTTACGATTGTTGGAACAGAGGCGGTTGGAATAAAGAGTTACCGAAAAACAGCCCATCACAAGCGGCCCAAGGTATCTAACTCGTTTACTAGTGCTCCATTATAACTTAGTATTGTAGTGCCTTTCGTTGAAGAGTTTTTCAAGTCATCATCTTCTGGAATCGTTATCGTGCGTGGTCACGAAGCAAGGCAAAGTGAGCTAGCAGGACCCAGCCTGATTGTGTATTTTTTTTTGTTTCATCTCTTCTTCATCACTCTTTCGATGGAATTTCCGTGAAAAGTTCCTCGCAAAGGGGGCCGAAATATCAACCCAACAGAACCATCTTCAAATATGATTCGAGAATCCAAGAACCTCCCAAGCATTTCCCAGGAAGTAGGTGTTGATGACAATGATGGATGGTAACGTTATCAAGGTGTGCAGCCACGACATAAGAGCCATAGGCCACGAAGAAAAACTTCGCTGACGGGTTTGCTTGCAAGGCTGAGTACTCAGCAAGGTCGCCGTGTAGACAGACTTACGTAGCTTGTAACCGGCCATAATTCAGCCACCGCCACTTGACCGTGGAAGAAATGCGCGACCAAGCGAGGCGCCCGGTACGTCCGAGAATATCTGCCAGTACCAATACAGCGATCAAAAACCACAGGAAGCATTGACTCAAGCCAGAAAGAAGGAGTTCTGGACTCTAGAAGGAAAGCCTCCATTTTCTTACATGATGTCTCCGAGTTAAATCTGTGACAATGACATCACTTTTCGCATTGCATAAAGATATCAGCGGATCCGAGGCAGCCGCGATCCTGGAGGGGCTTTATAGGTCCATGCTTGAACAAAATGCCGAGAAGAATCATTGGCACAAAGAATGTAACTGTGATGAAGGCGGCAGCGGATAGTTCGGGCCTCATCCATAGACGCCAGCTTGTAACCAATCAGAGGTTTGGTCTGGTATCAATACCTACCCAGGTATGTATAAAAATAGTGCTAGTGTGAATGAAATCAAGTATTCATTGTCCAAACTCCGTTACCCGCCTGTGACAGTTTTTGCAGCCAATAAACCGACGTTTCTCAGGCAATGAGCCGAGTTCACGTATAAGGATTGGGGCCTGCCATTTGTGTATGTTGTAGGTATAGATTGGTGCCTTGTTTATCTGCAGGCCTGCCGGTCTACAGACTTAGCTCTCTCCTCCTCTCGTTAACACGAATATCACCTCAAATATTACACTTTATTTATAGGATCATTTTGATTACCACGTATTCGTAATAATTGGTTGTTTTAAGCTTTCACTATTAAAGTGGATACTAATGCCGTGGTGTATGTACCTTGCCCCGTTACATACTTTTCTGCATCACATACCTATCTCCGTTCTAGAATAACAAAACACGTACTTTATCATTGAAATAAATTAAGGTCCCACGAAATAATATATATATACCATTATAAGGATTAATTCCTTTTTATATGTAAAATAATTCCACGGAAGTGTTTCTCCTATTTAAACGGACGGTGTTGGTAGGCCTCTAGTCGTTGCAACGATAGTCGTTTCGAATCACTGTGGTCCAAGTAATCGGTGATATTGCATTGATAAAAGTTAGGTGTAAGTTCAAAGTTGAGCAGGTCATTAGTCGACCTGTACCCTAACCTGTACGGGCTAAAGGTTAGCCTGTGCCTTATGTTGAATTGATATATTCCTATTGTTTCATAGTTATTTTAATTGATTGTTGTTTCAATATTGGCGACTTTGTATTCTATGATGTCAAGGTATCACATAGGATAAATTTCTGGTAACGATATTAAATCTGTTTTCTTTTCTATTGGTTGTCTTGTATTTTGAAATACCAAATACTTTGTATTTTTTTTAACAAGTTTTTATTACGTTTTATTTTTTTGTATTAGTTTATATAAACCTACTAGTTTTTAAGTTTCTCAAAACTTTTGGGCTTTTACCTATATTTAATCTTACGTATATTATTAGAAGGGTTGTTTACGTAATCCTCAATATATATAGTTAATTTATTGTTATCTATAAGCTTTCTAAGGTTTTGCTTGGTATAGTTGCTGTTATGGTACTCGCTGGAATATCTTTGTTATTAATCCACTTCAATTCCTGGACTGCCCTACTTTAGTAACATTTACAAAAAGTTATGAAATATATTATAAGATGTTTTTATTCGTTGTTAGGAGTTTGAAGTGGTATTTTAATAGAGGTTGGGAATCAATGTAGATAGAGACTGGAATCAATGGTATTTTAAATTGTTCATTGATAATATTAAGGGTTGTCCATATTGAAATACCTATGTTAAAGCCTTTTTTAATGTTATAGACCTCTTAAGTAAATATGTTTTGGAAGACCCTTTTAAATTAAATAGAGAATTAGTAAATGAGGTTGCTGGTAACGATAAATTGTTTATTCTACGATTTTTTTCATTGATTATTATTATTCGGTAACCAATTTGTGACAATAGTTTGGTATCGTTAGTAATGGCACTGTTTGTAAATATTATTAGTTGAATAGATGATAAATTTATTAGAATAATGTTCATCTTTTGGATTGAGTTGCTAATTTGCTACTTATAGCATTTATTCAGTCGATTATAATCATAATTATTTGTTTTTAAAGTTATATCGTAATTGACAGTCTGTATGATATCTATGGTTGATATGTAATATCAATGTAGGTGTTACGAGTTTATGACTTCAGATATTGTCGATCTTTTTCGTTTTTGGTTTTTTTTGCTTTGGTTAAGTTGAGGCTTTATCCCTTTAGTCGAAAACTAAGGTATTTACTATTTCTTTTACCATTATGTATACGGATTGACGATCCATTAAAGTTTAGTTTCTTATTTTCAGTTGGAGTTTTAATACGTTTGTATTGTTATAGTTTTGAATTTTCGATAATATGTTGCTCTATTGTTACAACAGTAGTTGTCTCAATAAAAGCCTTATCATCACCGTTTGTATCAACGATGTCGAATTATCTTAACTGCCTATTAAAACGACTCAATATTGGTCTTGAGTTAAGGATTTTACATGAAGTTTTGTTTTGAAGTATATTCAATATATTAGACAAGAATAGATACTACTTTCGTTTCATTTGTGTAACGCTTGGATATATCTTATAATTGTTCTTGGTAGATCCTTGTAACAAAACTCCTTGAGTTATTCTAATCAAATAATCATTTATCAAATAGTAACCAATTGTATATACGTTTAGGTAATATTATAACCATTAAGGGTTAATTTTCTATAAGTTAGATTGTTCTTAGTCCCTGAATTTGTGGCGATAACAACGACTAATTGTTAGTTCGTCCTTTGGATCTTAGGAGATTGTGTAAAGATTTAGCCTTTGTTTTTGTTGCCATAATCTTGTGTAATTTGTCTAGAATTTTCAAGGATTTGTTTGTAGTTTATATTTTTATTGCACGTATTATCTTTGAATTTCAAACCGTTACCTTTTCGTTTTCGGGGTTCAATTTATTCTCAGACCAAAACTAAACAATTACTCGTACATATAGTTTATTAATTTTTCTTTCTTACGGTTTTAAAAAGAGTTTTTCTAGGGTTTATACGATTTTTCTCCTTGTTGTTTGATAGCCAGTTCATCATTGGTTTTTTTCGTTTTTTTATCACTTTAATCGTTATTTATGTTTGTCTGTATTTATATTTATTATCACTGTTATAGTTCCTCCTAATGAAATTATTCGCGACGATATAATTATATTAGTTTATTAACGATTATCAGTAGTACATTATGCCAATTGATTTGCTTAATTACAGTATTATTGTTGTCGGTGGTTCATTCTGATAGGAGTTATCCTATATTATATAGGAAAATATAAGATCGTTAATGGTTTGAACTATTTTATTTAGTTTAGTAATACTTCAGATACCAAATAAGTTATGTTATTCACAAAGTTCACTTTGCATGAAGAATTTATTTTGTAATAGAAAAGATAGTACGTTTATCATCAAAAAAATATTCCCCGTTGGTAGGCCTTTATCTTTGCAACGTAGTCGATTCGAGTCTTTGATTGAAGTAACTAGTATTGCATTGAAAGTGGTGATGTGTTACTTCTAAGGTTGGCAGACCGTTAGCCGATTTACATACTAATTCGTATGGCCAATTGCTTGGCCTGTGCCCTCATTTCAATTGGGCACCTATTATACTTAACTTGTAGTCAATAAAGTTAATCCCGCATACAATATGGTCAAGTTTTAGTTTACAAAATTAACTTATAGTCAGTATAGTGAACTTGACTCTACTGCAATTAACTACTGTTCCATCACTAGCGACTTTTTGTTTTGTACGCATACGCTAATGTGACCAACTACTAATTTGTGGTAATCCCTGAAGTCCCTTCCAATTCCGTCGGTAAAACTCCTGTCAAATCCAATCTGTTTCACACCCAAATTGACTCTAATTACAATCCTTCGCCCCGCAATCCCAGGCATCGATTTCCTCCACTCCTGTACACAAGTCTTTCGTCTCAGACTTACGCGAGTCACAAATTTGTACGCCATCAATTACGTATCTTTTGCCGGTAGGTCTAAGCATGCTTTTCTCGTATGCTACTACTCTGACAGTCTTCCAGTTTACTAGGGTATCCCTATTCCTCCACATCACGTGCTGGGCGGTCCACGTAGCACTCGATCCGTATAGTCAGCCTATTACTATCTACAAACCTCTCCAGAGTGCCATTGGGTGTGGCCTTGGTCATAGCGTCGGCGGTTTTTTTTTTGCTGTTGATCCACCAGAATTCGTCAATCTCCGGGGCTTCGTATGCCTCCCATTTTTCCCTCGCCGTCATGGTTTTGAGGAACTTGGCACTGTGAAATGCTATTGCGGAGTCGACGACATTAAATACAAGTTTGCTGTCCAGGCAGAATACGTTGACGAAGACTTTAAAGTTGAAGTCTTGTTTCAGCGTGAACTTAAACCTAAAGAGGAACAGAAAGTGTATTTAGTAGTAATGACATATCCGTTTAACTGCCTCCAGTACTAGTAAGTCTATGTTAATATAACTAGCCGTCTTAAGGACTTTAAACAGCCTATAAGTCGCCGGGTAATTCAACCGTCGATGTAATTAACGAAGTTCTAACTCCATCGAATTCAATATCATTATCTTTACCACTAGACAGTAAAATTATAAGTGTTCCTATTTCAAATTAAGTGGTAACCTTTAGCCGTTACCTTTAACCAGTTTATTAGTTTGAACAGCGACGTTGATGTCGAGGTCTTTCATATCTTTAACGCAAAGAAGAAAAGAAATAGAGGATTTCAATATTTGGAAGATAATAGGTTTAACGATCATCGTTATAGTTGTCGATTCTAGTGAAAAGTTTTTTTTAGAGTCAAATCCAATTCTAGCCCTACCGGCATCCGCATAGTCAAGTTTCATAGAAGTATTAATATCTTTCTGTAATACAACATACTACGAATAGCCTCTAATTAAATACTGTATTTTTATAGTATACGGCATAATACTTTAAAATACTTACTCTGCATAAAAATCATAAATAGTAAACAAGTTTGTAATGCCAGGAACTTTATCTTCATAACGACGATATAGGTTTCACCTATCAAGCGGTATGAAAAGACGTGGTCGGCTAGTTATTATGTTACTTGAAAGCCATAACTAGTATATTTTTACAACCCGATAGCTTCAATGCTGAGTTCCTCATTTTATAATTTGAAGACTATAAAGTTTGCAACGCGTTTAATAAATTCCTAATTTAAAGAAAAAAGATATTAAATATGGTATGTTATCTGCTTTGAATAGCATTTGACAGCAGTGTAACATATTAACTAGCAACCTTATTTGTTATGGACACAACATCTTTTGGTATTTTAAGGCAATTTTCGTAGCTCACTCTAAGATCTTGAAGAAAAAGAAAGAACCTTAACTTTGTGTACGTTACCATTCAAACTTTCAGGTTAAGGTTTTTATAAATGGTATTTCTTGCGCCTACTGTACTTACGGTCAATGTAGTAGGTGTAAACGAGGTCTTCATCATCATAGTTAAAGTTGCAAGCTTAAAGGTATTACCAGTCAAGTTCGGGACCCATGTTATTAAATGACAAATAATGATTATAAAGGGCAAAAAAAAACTTTTATAAGTGATTTTGAGAAACTATAAAAGGTATTAAAATTTATTGTGACCTGTTATAACCTAACAAACTTGCTAGTATAGTATACTTTCACCAACTTCTACATTCCTTATTACTTGTTAGCAAAACATCGGCTGATAAAATATTTAATTAAAAAGATCTAACTTCATTTCCTACTTCTCTTATATTCTAACATATAAAACAACTTGATAATGTTCTCGTTTGTATGGCAATAAGGGAGGTTAACATCGTATTCTAAGTAATTTTTAAGATCATCGTTAATGTATTAGAACGACGAGCAATTCGTTCAATACTAGAAATCATAGCTCTCGATTCAACCTGTAAAAATACTAGGAAACAAGAAATTGGGACCTGGTAACTTAATCCTTATTTAACGGTAAATGTTGAAAAATAGTCATAATTCAACCTCGAGGAGGTTATATAGCTTACCGTTATACTTCTCCTTACCTTCCCAAACGTTTACCAAAATTAGAATCATTACATAAGCTGTATTTACCATGAAGATATCTCCAGGGGAAAAAGTAATATACTAATCATTCAAATCCTTTGGGGGTTTCGACTAGTAATGTTAAAGGTGGTGTTACTGGTAGTGGATAAGAAAATTTCTTTTGCCAAAGTTTGGGGGAAAAAACTAGTGGTTATATCTACAATAGGTTCGTGAGTAAAGCCACTTATTTCCTAAGGTTAGTTATAGTACTATTGACGAAATAATTGGAATTTCAGGTGTTAGGGACCTTGGAAATTGGGGTAAACTTGTTAATAATCCTCTTAATATTAAGGGATTCTCTAGTAGAGTTTCTACTCAATTAAATATTAGATTTAAGGACTTACTACGTCTGAATTAATTATATGTTCATCATCGCCAGTGGCGTTAATGCGTTGGAGTTATTTTATAAAAGGGTTTTTAAAAATCATTTAAGTTAAACATAATCCTATGAATGTTTATATAGATATTAACGGATACTATCACTAACGATAACTTTATCCTTATTTTTACGTATCTACTAAGGATCATAATTCGTCGAGAATTCGTACAGTATCTTAACCAGATTACCTTCCATCCAAAGTTTTACTAGAAATAATATCTTTCGTTTATATAAATCGACACTTAGTTTAACCTTAACTGACTTCTCTATCTTTTTACACTTATTCAGACTCCATTGCTTAAAAAACTCGGCGAAATCGAATAAGGTTTTAATAACGGAGTCCTAATAGTTGAAATTCACATCGAGGGTGAGATATCTGACTTAGCTAATGAAATAATCGAAGGTAAAGTCTTTGTTAACCTCTATTGTCTATAATTTTTCATTTTTATTATTTTTGTTTTGTACTATCACCGGGCAGTACCAACTGCAAAACATCCTACTAACTGATACAACATATACCCATAGATACCGGCGGGAAAAATCGTAACGTGGGGCCAAACGGGCTAATATAAGCCGCCGCAACCTTTTGCTATCCTTTCAATCAAAACCTTAGGGTGCTCCACAATTTCGAACACAGAGGCATATAAACTGTAGCCTTAATCGGACCGTAAAAATCAGCCGCCTTAGTTCCTGTCTGGCGCCTGCTAGTGATAAAGATATAATTATATAAACCCTTTAAAAAGAGAAAGGCTTTGTAAAGTAAAAACTGTAAGGTGAAAGCCTGTATGAAGGGCGTAAGTAAAACGCGTGTGTATTGATACATGAGAGTCACAAGGTGTATTGTAATGATAAAAGGGACTTTGTATATACCTGATAGCTCGTACATCGCATCCTCGAATAAAAAGGACCCCTTATTAAAAAGACCCTTATTATTAAACCTTTTTTTGAATGAAAATAACGTCACAAAACATAATAAATATTACTTTATACCCTTGTAACCCCTTTATACCTTAGTTGGTGTGTCCATATTCATACCGATGGTAGTTCTATTACATACAGAACTCGTAGTTTGGGTAAGTATCCGGTGTATACAGGTCCGTATGCAGGAACTATTGGTTTTCAAACGCGTTAAACATGCCTTGAACGTCTCCCTCTCCCTTCTTTTGACCCCTTTTATCTTTTCCCTATCGTACCTCCCAATCCTACAGGCTACCCTACCCTGTTACCATTAGAAGGAAGTAGCATTAAACGAGCTATATATGGTTCTTATAAACGAAAACAAATAAAAGAGTTAACGTTAATAGGGGGGAGCACATGAAATACGCTTGTTATACGTGTAAGAACATTAAAAGTCCCAATAATATGTAAAAATATCTAATATTAACGAAGTAACATTTATAAAACGTAAAAGCGGGTGTATTCACATTGTCTCCAACATCTATAAGCCGATAGCGGCCTATCGTATCGCCGTCGCGGCGGAGGTGTCTTTCGGACATCTAAACACCTTATGATGATCTTTTCATATCGCCATCGAGGCGGCAAAGATCGCAGCAACCTAAGCCACGGGCGCGATGCTGTTTACGCAGCGGAGAGCTGTCACCGAAGGGGGTTAAGGTCGGCGCAAACGTAAATAGCGGCGACGACGTTAGTATTAAAGGAAAAACAGGTTTTATCTTTAATTAGTTTACTTTCCTTACCTCTATAACCTTCTTTACTACTCCTCGTATTGCTGTTTTTTTTCTCGATCCGAGTTCCTTTTTGAAACCAGTTACTCTTGTTCGAAAGAAATGGGTTCGCCGGGAGGTGTTCGTTAAAATTCTAGTGAGGGTCGTAATAAAGCCAGCAAAAGAATAAGTCTTTCAGTTTATTATTGCTAATGTAATAATGGTGGTGATAAGTGTATATATAAGAGCCGGCGGGTATTATACGTAAACGTCGGCGAGAGTAAAACGATTTTGTTACTGGTAAGCGAAAAACGTTAGCCTATAATGTTATAATTGAATTTTTATTTTTCGAAACACATTTTGTAACGTAGATAAAGACCCGGGAATTTCCAACAATTAATAACGACTCTTTTTATATAAGTGTCACATATCCGTCCGCTAAAGTGTTTCCTAAGGAGTCGCAGCTAAATTTTCCAGTTTTTTACCAAAGCTAGATAATATATCAAGTAGACAACATTTCGCTCGTTATCGTACCAAAGTCAATACCCATCCGATTGAAGGAGTTTAAAACGTTGAAAATATCATGTAAAATACCCGTTCTTATGCGTTATCATCCAGAACCAGTATCAAGAAGTTCAAGATCACAAGGCTCAAAAAAGAAAAAGTATTTAACCCTTAAAAATTTTCGAATCCAAGTTTCAATTTAGTTAAATACGTAAATTCTTTACCGTTATACCAAACAAATAGCTTAACCTATTTCTGAGCGTACCATTTCCTCAGAAAAACTTTTAGATAAAATCGAAATAATGATCCTTCGTCGTGAATAAATGGCTGGTCATTATTATGAAAATAAGTAAGAAGTCTAGTGTCGATATTGGCGAACTTATTCGTCACCTAGTTTTTGTCGATACCTATTAACTTTAAACTTCATTTAACTGTAATAAACTTTAAATAAAACTTGATTATAATATAGAAACCTCGGAAAGCTTATAAGGGGGAGTGTAAAATCGCGTTTTAAATATTATAATATGAAAATATTGTTAAAACATACCGTTATTTGATCAAATATGATACATGTAATCGTTGTTGAATCTCAAAGCGCGTTAATATTTTTATAGTGAACACGTATATAATAAAATGTAATTTACCGAACCTTTTTCTAATTGAAAATTCTTTACGAAAATGAAGTATTTATATTTAACGTAACATATTTCATTGAAATGTTTTTCTCATTCGTTGGTAAATATTACGATATAATATTCATCGAAAATTAAATACTAATTGTTCAAAGTTGAAGTGGCAGCCTCAATTATTTACCCACCTATAAAAGGGTCAAAGAAAACGGGGGAAAACCTTAAGGTTAATAATATAGGATACGGAAAATTGGAAAACTTTCCATTAACCTCAGATAAAAGTAATTAAAACTTAATTTATAAAAGTTGGAGACGTATACGAGGAGGGTCACTGAAACGGGTAAAAGTGTTATATGTCGTTAATATTTGAAGTTGTATAAAGAGTTGGGGTACAATTATAATATAGTAAATAGCGTGTTTGATGACTGACGCAGCCGTAAAAATTGAAAACTAGGTTACCCATAACGTAATAATTTTTTTTCTCGAATAATTAAATTAATAAGTATCTGTCATTAATGTTTTTTAAACGATTCACAAAAAGAAAACGTTATTATTTAAGGGTGAATTTACCAAATGATGGGCCTCAATCCCTAAAATTAGCAACGTTAAAAGAAGTCTTATATCACAAGACAACCGCCCTTACCGTAACGATCAAAGGAACTATAATTTATTTTTAAAGCCCTTTTAGTTCTACTTGAAATATCAATTCTCGTCGTAATATGTAAATGTGAAAAAGATTGCGATGGAGACAGTTGTACGGAAAATATATAACAGAAACCAGCATTTCGTACGTAAAAGTCGTTTATAATGTCGGCCAACCTTAACCGCGTTTACTATACATTCTCCAACATATACCCGTTTTAATGAAGCTTATTTAAATTAAAATCCAAGTTATTGTATACCAGGAAACTAAGTGTTCAAAGACGAATCTATAACCGGATAAACCGGTTCTAGATGGCTAAATATAAAGGAATTTCCTTGTTTTGTAAGGTCAGTAGGATTTTGACTTCCAGTAATATAGAATTTTTTTTTGACTTTTCCGAAGCTAAAACAAACTTATTATTAGCCGTCTCCGAATCCACCTCACGTAAATCATGTACAAATCCCGCAATATTTAACTTTAAATAATTTAAAATTTGTAAGAAACATAAGCCGTTGAAGTAGATAGAAACACGGCTAAAGTAAAGCCTAATGAAATATAAAATATAGATAATATAAAAAGCGGGGCAAAGAGAAAAGTTTTAAGACAGAAAGTATCGCAATGAAACTCGGAAAACCTTATAATTAGCGTTTGATATTATACCCTTACTACTTAACCTATTAAAAAACCTTGGAAAAAATTAAGAAATTTTGAACAAATCCTAACATATGATCTCATAAATAGAGCTATGTTAACATAATGCATCAAAAACGCCTTATATATTATGTAAAAAAAATCGATACAACCTCATAAGCTAAGGAAAATTCGAAATCGTAAATGAAAAATGCAATAAAGTTTAAATTTGAGCGTTGAGGCTACCTTCCTCCATATAAAATGTTAACAAAGCCTTAGGCAATTAACTACCAGATATTCTCTAAACCACAATACGCTTTCACCCCTTGAAGTATACCAAACTCAGAGAGATAAGCCTTTATGAATATCGCTATGATGAATCCTAAACGATCAATTTCGATATTATAAAAACCTCCGATTATTGCTATATTTATCAAAAAACCTTGAGTTAAGAATATTTCTTATAAATACATCAAAGAATTTCATAATATAGTCATAATATACCTTAAATAAGCGTATAGCTACGTTGTCAAATACGACCGATATTTTACGGATTCTAATAACATTATAGCGGCCCTTTTCTTTAAAGATATTGGAATTTCACGGATTATATACTCAGAACCATTCAAATCGTATAGATAGTTATCGATAATGTTGTTGACGGCTCAAAACCTATTAAAAATGTAGTTTTGGAGGATCTAGGTCTATCAATAGACGTCGAAAACAAGGTAGCCGCTTTTTCAAAATGAAATAATTCGGAACGGTAACAAAAACTTATATCAGCTAATAATTCTATATACCTGAGCAAAGTCGACAGCTCAATTGAATTTGCTTTTTTAAAAAACTAACGCGTACCAATTAAATATCAGCTAGAAAATTTCTATGTTTTATAAACCCTAAAACGCGTATTTGAGCCGCATTTTCTTTATCATATAATAATAAATCAAATCAAATTTAAATTTACATCACTCCGTAACCTTCATACGTATTATAACGGTTTTTATAACCACGTAAAAGACGTTTAGATACAATCGGGAGAAAACCCCCTCCTATTATAATACTATTATTTCGTTTTGAATATTGAAGACGCGTAAGAGGAAAATCATTCCTATGGCGATTAAATTTCAAAACCTTGGAAGATCGATTTCCCATATTTCAATGCAAGAAATAATTAGTATATTGTACTCTCATGCTAAGAATATTATTTGTAATACTCTTTGATTAAAACTATTGCCACGATTATGTCGAAATCTCCGTAATAACTTTGACGATATTGGTAAAGGTAGATTGAAAACGTATCACAATCGGTATATAGCAATTATCACCTTATTATTAAAGTATATACCAATTACAAAATCATAGATGATAAAGGTATGATCTTTGCGTATGTTAAGCAAAGTTTGTTCCGTCCAGTTATTTAGGAAATTAAAGTCTTAAATGACGATATTTTGAAATTCGGGTAATGGATTATAAATTTCCATATAAACTTCATTAGTTATCAGGTTCTAATACACGTTGATTATATAGATTCCGTTAGTAAATACTTGTAAGGAATTATTTCCTCAACTTAGCTGTAATTATATAAAGGTAGAGAAAACACCTTGTTGCATGTTTAAAAAAAAACTTTGAGGCCGAATTACCAAAAGTAATCCATATTGACCTTCTTATATAAAAGCTAAACCCCGCCCATTTATACCTGGCGAAAAATATCGTAAACCAAGTAGCGTGGTATAAAACCTTGGTTGATATCTTTTCTGTCATACCAAAGTTCCTGCACGTAAATAATATCAAATATTTCATCTGCACAATCCATAAGTAAAGTCTGATGTACAATTATAGTTTGACCCACGTTTACCCATACAATCGTAAGACCCGTACTTAATTTCAACGTTTGGCAACGTCCAGTCGTACTATATATATTCGGTATAGGCATACTTAACATTCTAAAGCGTTCGTATTGGTCCATCACAAAAGGGCAATGAGGTCTGTATTCACCACACTTTCAATCTGTAGATCCCATTAAGTTTTATGAGTCAGAAAGAGCGTTACGAAGTAACGGAAATTGGAATTCTATTATAAATATAGCTGAATTTATCGTCGGGGGACCCCTATTACAAAAGACTTCAAATACAGTTCTCAAAATGGATTTGGTTTCAGTTATTAAAGGCTTTAAAAACTTAAAGCTAACTTTCATAACTTTAAAAGAACTTTGCCTAATTGTACTCAATTTAAACCCTATAGTTGGCCTGACTACCGGATGAAAATCAAATCTCCCTGATATAATAAATCTTCTGTATCTCTCGAAATCCACAAGCTTTATGATAAAAAGGATAGGACCATTATTAATAAAGTCTCGTATAACCTCCTCCTCTCCAATAATGGTAACTTATAATGGTAACTTAGACCTTCTTGTATAAAACGTGATCCAAATCAAAGGGGTTATGTAACGAAACCGTACTAGTGTGTGAAATCAAGTAGCTATCAGCTTTAAAAACATGTATAAAGAGTATAGGTCAAGCCGTATCTTTACCAACAAAATATTGTCGGATATTAGTGTAATAGGACTTTTTCACGCGGTCCTTTTTAACTAGGCGGAAATTCGTTTCGTTAGGTCTCGTAATGGTAACTTTCGTAGGTAGAACCTCTAGAGCCAGCCTTGTATTATAACGTATCCTACCAAAAAGTCTCATTTTCTTTAGCCTATACCACGAAACGCGAATGTATTTCCTACCCGTTCGTTTGAAAGTCGCCGGGTAGTCGTCGTAAATTAAATGGAATGGTCTGCAATAGTTGCAACATTAGTGAGTTACCGAATACGGTCTAGAAACATGTTTTCTCGCCAAAATAGCACAATTGGAGTACCTAGCCGCACAAATGGAATACGTATTAATATATGATTATAAATAACCACTATTATGAAACTAAAGCCGGTAACGTTTTTCTATCACCTTCAACTACTATCTATTACCAAAAAGGCAGATGAACTTAAAAATTCAAAAAACCAAAACAATCTAAGTAGTTAAACCCATATAACCATTCTTACCGTATACAGATATATAAAAGTCGATCGATATAATCTTAACCTAAATCATAATTTATTTTTATTCAGGAAAACACCTTCGTTATAATCTTCAAGAAGGGTTGTAGATAACGTTTAAAACCTCCTTTACCACGTATTTATATTACAATCATAAAACGTAACGAAGGTTCACTTAAACATATAAAACAATATTGATATCATTTTTAACAAGGATGGGTTTTTAATAACAATATCGTTAGATTATAGAAAGTGCCCCACAAAAAAATTATTGAATAAATTCATAGTAAAAGAATCTAAATCCATGTGATTTATGAAAATGTATTAAAGGGAAAACCCTTCAATATCACGTTTTAGGCCTTCATCGACCCTAACCAAAACCCTGAAGTTCTTCTCTCCTACCGCCTTCTAAAATGTAATATGTTACGTAAAGTAGTATTTCAGGAAGTTGGAAGTAAATCCCTAGCGGCATTTCATATGCATAGGGGTCTTTTAAGACGTCTAAAGGACCGGCGTCCTATTATAATCTATCATAGTAACCTACGTAAATTTCTGATTCGTGTTTAGCGGGGTGAAAAGATTCGTGCTGTTCTCTAACGGGGTAGCCGGTAATATTGAACCCGTTGAACAAACAACGGGGAAAATTTTACGGAAAAATCTTCAAAGGATTCCTCATACTTATTCGGTCTATATAAAGAGGGACGAAGGCAAAAATATTGACCTATATATAAACCCATCTATCTATATCCCCAGACTTACTTCTAGAAGTTAATCGGTGGTATGTGCCGCGATACACAATACTAACACGCGGTAAATTATGAAGTTAAATTCGTTAAGACGTATAACAAAGGCATTAATGATATATTAGTCTACCATATGAATCAATTTACGAACTTTCAAATCGTGTATCTACGCGTTGAATGTACTATAAAGAGTATCAACAGAATTACATTATTATTACTCAACGACCAGTTAGAGGATGAAACAAGTTACATTATTAATTCCTGCATCATAAATACGAAGTACTTCACAAAAAAAAGATTGCCTACATAGATATCATTCAATGTCACTATAACTAGCAAACGTAGGATATTACATTGAAGAAGTGCATAATAACGTATCATGTTGCAGAGCACACTCTTGGAGAGTGCATAATAGAGTATTATGCCCCGGGATGGATATTGGCAAGGTGCATGGTAGAGTGTTACTCTCCTGGTGAGAGCTTATAAGCTCTGACCTGAGACGTACATTTTTCGGATTCCTCTTCTCCCTCTTAACTCTCTATCATCAATATTACCAATCTTATTATTCTGAATATTGTATTCTTATTATGTTGACATACACATACCTTACCTTCACATATGATAATTACGATTTCTTTCGATTGTTTCAAATCAACATGGAACCATTTCCACGTAAAATTCCTAAAGAAAACTAATTTTCTATACAAAACCTCGTATCTTTCCTTATGTTTAAAAACCGACTTTTCTGACCGCTACGAAATTTTGGCCAAACCTCAAAAGAACCACGGTATATTTACGAGTTAATGGAATATATATATTTAACATATACCTAGATTTTCCTATTAATAAAGTATTAAAGGAAATTGACAATGAAGAGCTCGAATCCCAAAACATCGTTAAAGTTATGGACTCAAGCCAATGGCTATTGAGTCTATAAGTTTCGCGACCCTGCATATAACAGAATATGCAGTACCTGGTCCAGGCGCAGTCCGGGCGCGGTCCGCAGGCAATACGTGTGAGAGTACCTGACAGGTTGTGCACAGACCATACCTATAAGTCCTACACGAAATAATACTGTAACATTTTTTAGTTTACCGCTTATACCTTGATAGTAAATTTGAATTGGTATTTACTTAGTATAATATAGTACGTCGGATTATAATATACTATTAAGCTTTTGTTTTTCCCTCAGAAGGGATATTACTTGTTTTAGACGAATAGATAGCAAATATTAATAATTTTACGTTATACTTTAACGTTATCGGTGAGGATATGTCGTTGCCTTCGGAATAGCGGTCAATTGTAGTACATTTAAGTCAACTTTACTTACAGTAAGGTTGATTGTACGTACTGCAAATTGACTGTTGTTTGTGTGATTAGAATACACTGCACTGCAAGTGCAGTGCAGTAGGTGCTCACTTTAATGTGGGACACAGGCCAAAGCGTTTAGCTATACAAATTAGTGTACAGACCGGCTAGCGGTTTACCAAACTTAGAACTTACATCTCAATCAATAATATCAACTTAACACCAGTTATTTCGACCACAGTAATTCGAATCGATTACGTTGCAACGATAATGACCTACCAATACTGATCAGTGCTTATTAGATTAAGTACAGATTGACTAGGTAGAAAAAGAAGCTACTTTCTCGTTAAGTGTTACAATTGCGCAAGATAGAGGAAGGATTCTTGCGAAAGGCTCTAAAGCTACGTCTACAGTTGACAGGTAGCTAGCAGGAAGACTTTTAAGTGAGTCTGCTATTTACAGGTGCTTAAAAGTGGCAACGATATTTCCATTATCGAAAATACTAAGAAATCTTCATTAATATTTCTTGAAAGCGTTGAGATTAACCGTCTAAAAGTCTCTAAACCAGCAAGTTAACAAACAGCTAAGTCAGTACTATTGCAACTACTAATATAGGTACTTTTACTATAAATCGTAAAAACGACTAAGTTCCACGACCTTTAACTTACACCAACTTTGACGAAAAACCTACGACTTACTACTTTACACCACTCTTTTACTATTTACACCTTTAAATCTTCATCACGATAGCTTCGGAGTACGTAGGATTCGATACTATCGACGACCCTATTAGGAAGAAGGCAATCGAGTCCCTCGGAACCACCTTTATCAAGCACTTTGATGATGACTTCTGAATTAAGGAAGTTAACCAAAACTCTAACTCCGAGCACCTTACCAATTACGTTGGCCACTTTATCCTCGACGTCGACCACAACGATTAAGATACAAGCATTAAAACCCTCTTCGACTACATCGATTTTTTTAGAGACTGGAATTTCACCATGTGGAAAAAGACCAAAAAGTCAGTGAAGTTAAAGCTAAGATCCGACCTAAGCAAACGAGGTATTTTACTACCCTTAAAGATCGGTAAAGACGGTAACCTTGCCGATATACTATATGAGTACGTGATGGATAAGAACCTACAATGGACCCAAAAAGATAAAGAAAAAGGGATTATTAGCGATAGTCACTCTTAACTCCTATACATACTTTCGTAAGGACCTATTTAAACCTAAATGAGTGACCAAGAGAAATCGGTTAATTTACATCTCGTAAGCTCCTATATTTATCAGTTAATTAAGTAGAAACCCCGAAGAACCTCTTAATACTAAGAGGATTATCGATGAGTTCCCCGTGATAGAAACCTTTACACTTACGTTCCACAGGCCCCTTAGCACGTCCAGTTTAAGTATCCAAATTAAGGAATAACCAGCATTATGCGCGAGCTTACTGTAGGAACAACCACTGGTTTTTTCCTTTCAAACTCAGCTAGAGGTAATTATCTTGCCTACCAATACTAGTTATAACCTTAGTATTTTCTCCAGATAAAATATCTGGAGGGTTTTTACGACCAGTATATTACTCTTTCTCTTTAACGCGTTTCTATAGTGGATATGAACTGTACGGTAATCACAACGTTTGTTAAGATTTGAGGAGGAAAGAAGAAGTATAACGGCAAGCCGTAAAATCTCTTCGACGTCAAGTTGCGTTTATTCTTTGATATTTTCCGTTAAATAAGGGTCAAATTGCCAAGTTTTTACTCGTTATTTCATAATATCCTTACCGGCCAAGCCGAATATTACTTTCTCTGGTACTTAACGAATTACTACTTTTTCCGCGAAATCTATAATAGCTTCAAGAGTCACCTCGGGTATAATGTTAATTTTATTTCGTATTACACCGATTGGAATTTTATCAAGTAGCCTTATATATTGGATTATACGAAAGAGTCGGAAAGTAAAATAGATTTGTTTAATTAGATATTTAATAAGTGAATGCTTTACCAATAAGTAATAGGGAAAGTGGGAGATGAATAAAGTACCTTACGACAGCAGGTCCGGCAAGTAGTTACGGTTTATAAAAAAAACGAATATGTACTTTAATGCCCTGATACTATTTGCGAAGGGGTTTTTCGCCAATTACGTTCCTCGTTGGCGACCGTAACAACTCGAATCTCCGGCTCGACTGGTATATACCCTTGAGCTTCAAAATTTAGTCACAAAAAAATCCTCTTAATTCGTATTATATTAATTGATGGTATGGAAGGCCCGGCTTTTACGGTTAACGTAAGGTGTGTATCCTTATCTATAGAAAAGGGTATTCTTTTTTTAAGGTCTTTAAACAAACTAACTAAGCTTATAATAGGAGTTAAGAAATGTTGGATTTGCTGTAAACATGGCTGGTAGTTAATACATTATACTGCCGTTGAGTGTAAAGTAAAGTAGATGATATATTACACTTAGTTCAATTTTACTTTTAACTAGGATTATATCGAATAAGTTATATAGTTTCAAGGAAGTAAAGAGAAAAAGAGGGAAAATAAGCCAAAAGCTTTCGGCTAGCACTAAGATACTAGTACTGGTACTAGCTCGGAAGTAATGTAATAACTAGCCGACTACGCCTTTTTATACCGCCTCAAAGGTAAACATCTCTACCGACGTTACGACGACAAAGATCTGGGCCCTATATACCTCTTTATTATTTGAAACCATTATGCGCAGTAAGTCTTTTAGGTGATTGTGCCGGATATATGGGGAGTACGGGACTTATCAGAAGGCTATTCGTAATATATTACGTTACCAAAGGATACTAATACTATTACAGAACTTCACTACGCGGATGTTGGCAAGGTGAAGGTTAGCTTTAACCTTGGAAAAAAAGTTATCTTTATTAGGATCGACGACGGTTAAAACTGTTATTTGTCCTATTTTTTTCTATATCGTCAAATCCTCTACCCCTGTAATAGTATTAATTTTAACGGTGGCGGAATTTGGCCAACTATATAGAAGGTTTGAATACCTAGCTACTAACAGACTTTATAAGGTTTTCAAAGCAAATAGTTATGTGGATGTAGATTTATTAATATCAAAAGTAATTAAGGGGCTTTGCTATTACCGTTAAATATATTATCAAATCCCTTTAAAGTTCAAATGAACGTTTAAAGAAAATTAAAACTTTAATTTAAAGGTTTTCCTAAACTTATTTTACCTAAAAGGCAAGTTACTATTACAGGATTTCAATCTCGCTACAGCTTTTCATAATGTTAAATTTTTAAAAACCATTACTATATAGGAAATATAAAAGGTATTTCGTACTTTGCAAATTAATACGTACTTTAGCCTATTAAACATATTAGTTTACGATACTGAAATTAAATTTATTGAGATAAAATTTTAGGCTAATGTAAAGTTAATAGGTATTTAATATAAATAGGTTTCTATTAAAGCCTATTAAAGTATTAATAAAGTCAAAAAGGCATACGCCCTTTTATAAAAGGCTTACAATATCATTCTAATAAAAGTCGAATGCTTTAAAAGTTAAAAAGTACGACTTTATATAAAGGTAAAAGGTTTTAACGATATTATTAGACCTAATGGACTTATATTAACCATATTGGTATTTAGAGTTTAACCACGTATAATAGCTAAGTTTCTATCCCCATCAAGTACCTAAAAACGTGTTATGGCATATAGTAAAGCCTTAAAGAAACTAAGGAGGAATCAATACGCTGTTAGGTTAATAATACCTTTAATATCAAAAACGGACCTTTAATTACAAATGTGTTTCTACTCCCCTTTTAAAGTAAATTCTTTACATAAAGCAAGCCAGACAAGTGACATAAGTCGCATAAAATCGTAAGTATTACTAACTTCAATAAAGTAGTGAAAACTAATAACGGCCTTGTAAATTTCCGAGTTACATAGGTTAAGTTATACTGAGACTCCTCTGCCTTTTAAGTTTAATAAAGATCCTAATGTCGATTTCCTACGAGCCGAGCGAATTAGTTAATTCAACCCTCCTGAGCCCATTATTAATAAGCTAATAAAACGTTGTGGGCGTGAACGACTACCCAAAAGGAGGATATACACTAAAGAGAAAGATAGCAATGGGGATTATAGGCACGGTAAGGCAAATATAACGACATAGGTATTTTGAAAGAAAAACTCTGACGATAAATTTACCCTTAGATCAAAAATCGAAGGTTTTATTAATATATTAGGTAAGCTTTTCGAGGAAAGTAATCTAATGGAAATTAATAGTCTCCTATTATAGGGGGTTATATAACTTATACTATTAACGTAATTTAAAGGTAAAAACATTACTAGCTTTAAATCGAAAATAGTTTATGAGGTTAAAAGTAAAACCAAGGATTAACCGTACGAAAAGTTATGGTTAATCGTTCAAAATTACGGTAATAAAGGTAAAAATTAAGTATTTACTTAATTGCTTATGATCTAAAATATTAATTGATGTTCAATTGTCGTTATAGCGGTTAGTTCAATTACTAACATAAAAAGCCGGTTTAAACTTAATAGCCGGGATATGACGTAAACATATATATAGTTTGCCATCTATTTTCAGCGGATTATATTGTTGGAATTATCAAAAGAATTACAGGACCAGTTTTTGAATGGTATGGTAATACGATATATTAATTCTTTATATGGATTAGCCGAGGCAGGCGTCTATTAGTTCCTAACTTCCTAAACGTATTTTAACAATAGGTTTAAAATAAAGACCTTAACCTTCAATCTTCATTTGTTAATTATAAAGGGTAAAGACTTTGGTATCATAAGTATGTAAACTAGCGATATCATATTATATGACAATATTAGTTTTATAACGGTTAAATAACGTATTATCGAGGAGTTAGGCCTTGAAAAGTATAAACCAATTAAAACGTTAGCTGAAGGTATATAACTTAACTTGAATAAATTATTAATCCGTATCTATATTATCAAGGTTTAAAACAACAATAATACTAACTTACGTAAAAAAAGATGAACTATAAACCTAAATATTATTAATAAACCTGATAAGGTAAAATTATAAAAGTATTTGAAGTAAAGGGTCTGCACAACTTACATCGTTTCCTTATATTAACCGAAAATATTGTACAACCTTTTTATTATATTATACGTATAGGACTTATAAGACGAATACTTGAATAAGTCAAATAAACGGATTTAGTAACCAATACATGATGTAGAAAAAGGAATTGGTATAGTCTTTATAAATTTAACGAAGACGAAGCTAATAATATTCACGAACGAGTGCTTTACCAATAATACTAACCTTACATCATACATCGGCTTTTTAACAATGTTCGTTAATGAAAATAGATTTAGAGGGTAATTTACAATTACCGGTAACCTTATGTACTATATATTCATTAAGTGTAAGCGCATAACCCGAAGTATACTAGACTTAAAGATTTATGGTATATTAATAGGCTTTGATATTAGTATGGTAATTAACGTTATATTAAGGATTGTCACCAAACAGATGTGATTGCTACCAATACCTATAGTGGTATATACCGACTCTTGAAGCTTTTACAAATGCTTATCAAAACTAGACACGACGAATGAAAAACGCTTAATAATAAACGTAATAATGTTAATGAAGGTATACGAATCCCGGGAAATCGATAAGTTCTGGTAGATAAACGGTAAAGATAATCCTACTGATGCTATAATCAAGGCCTAATGACGCTCCGAAAAGGTTTGTAAATAGTAATACGCTAACTATACGAATCAAGGGATACGTGGACCGCCCGGCACGTGACTTGAAGGAATAGAGTTGCCTTGGCAAACGGAAAAATGGCCAACTTAATGGTGGCAATAGTAATAGTGGTAATGGCAGTAGTTCAAACTACTGGCAAAGGGTACGCAAGTGGTGGCATACCTGATTTACGCAGGTCTTTGGCGAAAAATCTGTACACGGGATTTGAGGAACGGAGGTCTTGGAGGAGTGAATAAAAAGGGCCACAAGGGGCCGTAATTGAAGTTAATTTCAGTACAAATTGATCGGAATTAACAGGGGTCTGGCTTGTGGATTGAGGAAGAATTTCAGGGGTTGCCCTCAATTGATGGCAAGCTACGCTGGCGTGCAGGCACAAAACAAAAAGCTGCTAGTGTTGGAATAGCAGTCAAATATAGTACAGTTAAGTCAACTTTACTTATGGTAAAGTTGATCGTACGTGCTAAAAATTAACTGCAGTTTGTGGGATTTGAATACACTACACTGCAAATATAGTGCAGTAGGTGCCCACTTCAAAATGGAGCATATGCCAAAGCGTTTGACTATAAAAATTAGTGTGCAAACCGGCTAGCGGTCTGCCAAACTTAGAACTTACATCTCAATCAACAATATCAACGCAACACCAATAACTTTGAGTACAGTGATTCGAATGGACTACGTTGCAACGATAAAGGCATAAAAATAATTACGGTATATTATAAAAAAAGCGTGTACAAGGCAATATACGATAAAATGGAATTCATAGATTATATTAAAGCTATATTTAATGACCATTATCGCGTGGATAAGTCTTTAGTCGATTTAAATGGATTACTTCTAAAAAATAAATACCTGTGAGTAACGTTCGCTACTAGATTTTAAATATTACTAGTTTAAGTAGGCAGTTTAAAGTAAAATTTAATAAGTAAGGATAATTACCTACGCTTTCGTATATTCCTATATATTTTCAATAAATTTATTACGTAAAAACTCGTCGTATCAATTATATCGCGGTTTAACGAAGTACCGCAAACTTGTAAACAAGTATCGTAACCGAGTCAAAGTCTTAAAACCTAAAACTATATTTTTGTCGATATTTATCGAATTAAATAAAGTTATAAGAACCGAATAAAAACACATTTATAATAGGAGTTTACGTTTTTTAGGTGTCTTTGTTGAGGGCCCACAGTAATTGAATTCGTTATTTTAATAAACCCGTTGGGTACATACCCAATATTAAAGATACCGGGTAATGTAAATCATGGCGAAGGAACGTCGGGCTAGAAAATTTATAGGGTTTTACTTACGTTATAGCTTAACAAATTATTACTAATATTGTAATAAACTTCTTCTAGCTTTTTCTCCAACGTAAATATATACGGTCTAAGTCGAAAAGATAAATGAAGATTTCCTATTACCGCTGACGGAGGAAATCTAACTCCTAGATATAATTTCGTTTAATAATTACGTTACTTTCATAACGTAGTTATTAAATAAAGGAAAAATAACTTGAATTTTATTAAAATACGTATAAATCAAGATTTCTTCCTTATCTCATATTATTCTATAATTACCACCTTTTAAAAGTCTAAAAATATTTTGGATATAGTTAATATTCTATTAAAGAAAAGGTTTTAATGTAATGGTTAAGAGTAAAATATATTCGGTTATTATATTTTCGAAATCTGGGTATAATATTATACTTATGGCGAAATCCGCGTATTACGTAAATAGTCAAGTTTTACGTTAATATGAAGAAATATTTGAACCCGATATTAATATATATTATTTCTTTGACAACAAGAAATATAATTCTTAGAATACTCTAGACACAATATTAACAGATAATACTCAAAGTTCACGATAATGGTTTAATAACTTACAATTAAGGAAAGTCAATTATTAATATAGTAATAGTATGCCTTGGGTCGGGGGGTATTCAAGGTATTATAGGATCGGTTTGTATTAATTGACAACTCGATTTGAACGAACAATATAAAGTACAATGAATTAGTCGTAATTAACTTTTATTTTAAGTTTTCGTAAAATAACGCGAATTTTATTATCGATAGCAACAATTATCGTAGAAAAAAAAAGAGTAATATTTATGCTTTGTATCTACGCCAATAAAGGTTTAACACCTGTTCAATAAGTAAAAGGTAATAACTTTACCCACGTGCCGGGAAACACTCGATTATTACATTTATATTAAACTAAACGACAAAATATTTTTACCGGATAATCAATAAATAACATTATATTTTATGTTACGAAATTGCTTTTCGAATCTCAACGTTGAATTATCTAATCATTGAATAAGGGTTAGCTTTACGCGAACTTTTTATCGGTTATAGCGTCGGTATTACTCATTTTAAACCGTGGTTAG
>JASMMZ010000001.1:11230453-11483117 GCA_038502455.1 Anisogramma anomala
GCTAGCCGGTCTGCACTGTAATTTGTATGGCCAATTGCTTGGCCCGTGCCCTAGAGTGAAGTGCAGCGTACTGCATTCGACTTACACCCAATGCGGTAAGTCTCCACAAGCAATACACTTGCAATATTATTCCAATTCTGGCGGCTTTCTAGTTTGTGTGCGCGCACGCCAGTGTGGCAGACCAATCTTTTCCGGTTGCCACTGAATTGCCTCCTCGTCAACTGGGCAGACCCCTGTCAGTTCCAGTTGACTTCCATACTGAATTGCACCCATTTGTATGCAAATTGACCCCATTTAACCTCAATTGCTCCGCCGCTCTAAGGTCTGAATTCACCAACTCCTACAAAAAGTTCGTCCTCTACAGCCTTTTACAAGCCACAAAAAGTTTTTCTTCCACAGCCTATCGTAAGCTTCCACTTCAGCGATGCCACTCAAATAAATCACCGTCATCAATCCCCTGGCAGTCTTCCAGTTTGCCAGCACATCTTTATCTGTCGTCACGTGCTTTGGGCTTTCTGGGCGGCCTGTCCACATAGCCTTCGATATGTACAGTTAGTTTGTTGCTATCTACAAACCTTTCCAATGCTTTGTTTGGCGTCGCCTTCGTTATAACACTTGCGGAGTTGTCTTTGTTATCTATCCATTGGAACTCCTTAATTTCCCTCCCTTCATAAGCTTTATGGAGTGTCATTATATCGATTATCAGTCGCTTTTCACTGGTGATTTCGAGTTATAAAAGGCATTCAAAAAGGCTTCTTAAATCGGTACAAATCACTATCGGGATAAGACGAATCCGTAACTAACTAATAATAAGGTTAAAGGTCTCTTACAATACCATACCTACATTAAAACCTGCTATTATACCATAAACCTCCGATATTAATACGCTTTATATAATCCTTTTATACTTAATGGATGACACGTAAATTAGGTTACCGATAATACTAAACTAATCTTCCCGCTTGGCTTCGTTAATAAGGGTTATTAAAAAGACGATTTATAAGGATAAGTCGTTGTTATTTGCAAAAGACCCATCCGTGAAAATTGTTAACTTAGCCTTTAGAAGGTCGATTGGCACTATATTAATCTGGTGATCTAGGCTTTGTCTTTACCACTTGAACCTCTTATTTGATCGGTTAAAATCTTTATCCGTTAGTGTTTATATTTGTACCACAGTAGATAAATTATATAAGGCTTCCGGTTATTATAAGGTAATAATATAACTATCCGGTACACATTATTTTAAATACCGTTAAGCCCTAGTCTCGTTAATCTTATCAATCAAAGTAAAAACAGAGCTTTAGCCCTTTTAATCAAAGCTTAAGTTAATATTAATACTTAACATACGAATTAACGATTTATTAAAGTTAAATTGATTATTCTCCGTCAATATTATTACCGGTTTACAATTCCAAAACTTAAATTTTTTGATTTCTTGCGATTTTAATATTATAAAGTTAGCTGTTCCAACGAAAAGGGTATTATTAATTTATATACCTACCATATCAAACTTATTTCCTTACGTTATCAGTAATTACGGATTGTATATTTTAGACTCTATCGCTAACCAGGATTTGATATACGAATAACAGGTTCAAAACTAATAAACACTTATTTTAACTAATTTATATAATAGTTTAACACACCGTATTACCGTTTTTAAAAGATGAGTAATACTTAGTTCATATGGCAGTTTTATTAATATAATCCTCTATAAATTCACTGCTAATTATATATAAGCTAGGTAATATTATAGCTATTAAATGTAAACTTTCCTTTGGTTTTGACTAGAAAACTTAGTATTAGGGCAACCGCTAAACGTTATCTAATCTTTTAAATTATTGGTAATTATATAAGGATTCAGTCTTTATCTTTATCGCCCTTTCCTTAAGCGATTGATCGAAACTTTTCGTACGGCCGCTCCGTAGTCTTACCCTTAACCTCGTAAATAATCCTCGATTTAAAAATCGTAACATTTGAGTTTTAAAAGTTAAAATCGGTTCTCGGTATAAATTGTATAACTCTTCGAATTAATAGGTCGTCCATTTCAATCTTGTTACTTTCTTTAAAAGATCTAACGAAATTTCAATTATCACTTATACCCTAAGCTTTACTGTCAAGTCTTTATTATCCTTCTTTTTCCTATTTACTTAAGTAATATTGTAATTACTATCCGTTAGGTATTCCTTGTTTTTAAAGTTTTCCTTCTTTTTAAGGAGTTATCCACACCAGTAGCGTTCTATCGGCTTGTTAACAATGGGTGGAAAAGATTCGTATTAACTCGGTCGCTTTATTTGGGAGGTTTAAGGGTCTTTATCTTTAGTATCCCTAATTTTAAGCTTGACTTAGGTTGTTTGAAAGGATATAATACCATTAACAGTTTTAACAACTACTTCAGAGTTTACGATACTTAATATCTTATATAGCCTTACTCATTTGCCCAGCTCCTGCTACACAAGGACTTCACTTTACAACGACAAAGTAAATACGTCGATCATGAGAGGGATGTTTCTGGTGTTAGGAGCATTATTAATCTAACAGCCTGTCGATTCTCTTTACAGTTTCTTTAAAGATTTGCTATAAACCGCAATATGTTTTTCAGTATTTGCTAAATGCGGCGATTTACTTGTTAAACGTTAGTACGCTCCAAAGACTAGGGACGTTAATACGAAGTCGTTAGGGCTTACAGTATCGTTTGGAGCTTTTACTGCCATTTGTAAACGTATCTCTGGATCCGTAAAGTTTGTGATTTCTAACTTAAGGATATTATACGTTCGGCAAAATAAAGCGTATACCCTTTTAACTTGTTTAATACTTTAATAAGATTTTACAAGTACCTGTTTATATTAAATATTTATTATCTTCACCTTTTTCTAAAACTTCGCCGTCGTAAAGTTGATAACAGAATCGTAAACGACGACGTCAGGTAGGTCCAGCTACGTATTGATCTATAATACCCTTAAAGTTTCCCATGTAACCTTTACCAAAACGGACTTTAAAAACTTAGCCCGGTAAAAAAAGGTTACGGAATTAACGACATGAAGAATAAGTTTATTATCTAAGTAAAATATATTAATGAAAATGTTACAGTTACAATCCTTATCGTTTTTTAACGTAAACTTAAAACTTCGGGAGGCTTAGGTATACGTTTAGCAGTGGTAACAAAGTCTTTTAATAACTTCTAAAACCAAATGTTTTACATTGTTATACTCTATCAACCTTAAAACTTTATATAACCTATTAAAAGCTAAATGGTTAAAACGCCGGTGTAGTTAACGTATCTCCGGCTTTATCAGGTTTAATACCATTATTTCCGGGCTTTAAAGATAAAACTATAGGTACCTTCACTTAAGGGCGAAAGAAAACCTTGTGCTATTTTTAATCAATTCGTTTGCATTAACGTCAACTTTAACATCGAGAGTTTTTATATCCTCCAAACAATGTAAAAAAGGGGTAGGAGACTTAAGATTGTGGAACTTAATCGCTCTTATAACAGTTTAAATTACCATTATGCCTAATAACAATTGTAATTTTCTTAGGTCAAAGTTAAGTTTAGTCTTGCCCGCATTGTGACGATTGATTTTAATGGTTATAGTGCTTTCCCCCTATTATACCACTTATTGTAAATAGCCTTTTATTTAGTACCTTATTACCCCTATACCTGGTATAATACCTTGAAACGTATAGTCCAAATAACGATCTCAAAGGTAAAAGGTATATAAGGAGTTAGAGACTTGGTTAGGGCAAAGGTCAAGGTCTTTACTACCCAAACGGTACAAAAAGGCATAGTCAGATAATTAATAGGCCGTATCAGAAGCAATATCTTCTTCATACTACTTACTTTGCTTAAAGGCGTTGGCGTTATTAATTAACTCGTCGCCGTCGAAGTCTACGATTTGATTTAAGTAATCAAAATCAAAATCAGTGGAATATCAAGCGTAGTATACCGCCCTTTTATTGTGACGTTCGGAAAAGAAGTCCCGAATTAACTAGCAACCAAATTTTCCATAAATCTAATATTTTTGCCACTATCACGACGATAGTGTTAACGGTTAGCAGTTCCCCTTAAATCCTTACCTTGTTGGCGTTAGCGTAGGTGTTGCCTCTAATTTAATATTAATATCGATAGGTCTAACTTTGGGCGTTATAAGCGCCCGAACTTACGGTCGATATAATTAACTACCGTAAGGTTTTTCTTATTTACATCAAAGAGGTTGCTGTCTTAGGAATACATTCCGAGCGAGTTTGGAGTACACGTTATTACAGTGGTAAACGAGGAACGTAATTCGCTAAAAAGGCCTTCGTAAGTGGTATCTAGACGTTATAAAGCGTATTCAAACTTACTAACGCCTGTAACCGCTGCTTGTACATACTTGCGCAGTATGGCTTCGCTGGAGTAAGCCTTCCCCATTGTTTTTTAACGTAATATTAACTTATTAAACATTAATTAAGGAAGTTTATCAGAGATTCCTCCTTTTCTTTTGCTATTATTATAGTACACCACATAGTTACCCAGTTTATATGGTATTACGCGAGTTGGATATTATGCTCGAAGTAGCACTTTATAACATTGTAAATCTTGCGAAACGTGATAGTGTTGGTTAGAAAGGTCAATTAGTAGTCTTTAGCGTAACTTATAAGGATTTTAGAAAACAGTAAGTAAAAATCAAAAGGTAGGACCTCCATTTACTTATAAATATTTAGGAAAGGTATTATCTTAGTATTTAAGAGGTTGTAAAGCTTCCCGTCGTACTTCTATGTGTCATCACAAATCTTAGCGAAATCCATTATAAGTTTGTAGTTGATATTAACTATCTGGATAGGTTTTAGAGAAAGGTCGCGATAGTTATCCCAACCTTAAGTGATATTTCCTAGTGGTTTAGGCCTTAAGGCTTCCGAAATATGGTATTAAGGGTAATTCGCAGTCGCCTAGCCCAAAGGATTAAATCCTATAATAAGACCTATAGTAGGTTCGCGCGCGTAGGCAAATCTAAAGGGAAAAGGTTTTTAAGGGTTTTGGCGATTGGATTGCTAAGGAGCGATAGTTTTTTGAAGGTTTTAGGAGGCCTGATAATCTTGTTCAATTAACTAATGTAAGGAGTTAATATCAATACCTCTAGACACGTTGACGACCCTTACTTTACGTACTCTACTACCGCTCAAAGCGTATTCTGTGCTGTTACATAAAGATACTAAATTGCCGAGTATATCAACAGGTTCCTTATTGCTAACATGGAAAAAGTTTTAATTTAGCTAAAAGTAAATTAGGGGTCTCCTAAATCGCATACAAGGACAGTAAGGTTTCCCAATATCCTTTCTTTTAGGCCGTGAGTTATAAGGGAATTCTTTAAGCTGGGTTAAGTCGAAAAGAATTTAGGCTAACGTTATAACGCCTTATACTTAAACGAATATCTCTCGTTTATATAATTCGGATCTGAATTTTTACTTGATCCTTTGTTAAATTATTCTCTACATGTTAATTATCCAGGCGTTAAAAAAATTTCGGTATTTATTAAAAGTGAGATTAAGGTCGTAACTAGTTCTATGCTTAGCGATAAAGCATTCGACAAAACCAGTAAGGTATTTTTCGATTGATTCTTTATCAACATCTATCATCCAGAGGTAGTGGTCGTAAAATTTCGTGAAAATGTATCTAAAAGCCTTAATTTCTTTTTCCCAGCCAAAGTCGATAATTTCTTTAAAGTAAGCGCTGGAGGCAGACATCTCAACAGGCGTATAGGGCGAGGAACTTGGTAATCTTTGGTATGGTGTTTTGGCGTAAAGTTGTGTAGGAACTTGGTAATTTGGCGACTTGGTAACTTAGCGTGACTCTTGGCATGACTTAGTATTTTCGCTCAAATCAGTAAACTTAACGATTAAAGTGAAGTGGAAGTAAAGAGATTAAAGTATAAGCAAAATTTTATTGTAAAGGGTAAAGTCGAAGGTCGTTATTAGTAGTAAAGGGCGAAGGTTATTTATTGTAGTTATTTGGTATAGGAACTTAGCCGTTATTCTTATAATAATAGCACCCATTATATTATTTACTTAGCCGTTTGCCAACTTGCAGAACTTTATGACTTTTAACAGTCAATCTCAACGTTTTTCTTCAAAAATGATAAATAAAGATTTCTTGGTGTTTTCGAATTGCGATACCGTCGCCTACTTCCAAATTGCTGTTGAGAACTGACGCAACCTAAAAATTATTCACTGTTTTACTGCCATTAGAAACTAACGTAATACTAATAAGGGCCTCTCGTAAAAGTCTTTCCTCTACCTTCGTCTTACCTAAAGCGTAACAACTGGAAAAAAGACTCCTTTTTTACTTAGCTTATCTGTGCTTAATCTAATAAGCACTAATAAGTGTTGGTAGGCCTTAGATATGAAAACGTTTTCGATTCGATTGGCCTTCGAAGTAACAGTAGTATTACAGTAGTCAGATGGTAGATTTATTGTTCTAGGTTTGGAAAACCGCTAGCCGGTCTGCACTGTAATTTGTATAGCTAATTGATTTTCCCGTACCCTCAAGTGAAGTGTAGCGTACTGCACTCAACTTACACACAATACAGTAAAGGTCTATAAAGCAATACACTTGCATTACAGTCAACTTTAATGTAAGTAAAGTTGATATACTACACTGCATGTAATATTATTCCAACAATTAGCTTTAATTAAAGAAAATTTACGCGTATTATCAAAGTCGACGTAACTAACGAAGTTGGATATACAAACTACTTTTTACAGTATATGAGTTATATGCGAATAAAAGGAATCAACGGCTTTTTATATACGTTTCGGCTTATTAGAGTAATTTATTACCTCTTTTGAGCTATTTGAAACGTTTATCATATTTTGATGGTATATTAATTATATAATGATGGATATTTTCAATTATTTTATTATTGCTTGTTTTAACATCTTTTCAATTTTTTTGTTATTATTAAATAACATTATATAACGAAAATTTACGTAGTTTTAAGATACCGTTATGATATCAGGTTAAACTTGAGTTTTAAAAAGTAGGATTTCGTAGTTAAAGGAGTAAAATACCTTAGGTTTATTGTAACTGTTAGCGTAGGTATCTGGGACGACCCTGAAAAAGTCCGGGTTACTTGCGAATAAGAGTCCTAGCATACCGTTCGAAAGGTCCGAACTTTTCTTGGTTTTGCCAACTCTTTATACGATTTGATTAGTAATTTCTCCGACTTGACTAATTAGCTCCCTCGCTTTACGAAACAGAATTGGCACGTATCTCGAGCAATACGTATTTTAAACCTTCATTATATATATTTATTATGACATTAATTTTGGTATCTCAAATTTTAGATTGACTAAAGGAAGTGTAAACTAATCATTCGAAAATGACTTTCGAAGGGTGCTTATTGTAAAGTAATAAAGTTGTTATTTTAAAGTGAATATTATATTATTTAGTATAATCAATGAATGTGAAGCGTAACTATATTATTTACCACAAAAGGCATTTTTCGGTGTTATCCTACTTAGAAACATTGTTATTGGAATTACGTAATATCCGTACCCCATGTATTATCTTAACGTATTACAAAAGATTAAAGAATATTTTTCGTTACATTTAATTCCGAAACGTTAGTTTGGATGAATCGAATTATTTTCACTTTTTTAATACCATTTATACTAACTGATTGCGATGAAAAACGTCCGCCCAAATATATTTTCCCGTAAATTATAAGATAAGCCTGAGGTTAACAGACGCCGCGTACGAGTTTTTGAACTCATTTTTATCATTATATTGGATACAATAATAATGAATCTATATATTGTAAAAACGTATATTATGTCAGAACATACGTCTAAATTCGTTAAGACGGAAGCCTAATTTTTTAATCGCAAAGATATACGTCCCGCAGGAGAGTATGAAAAATCCGAAACATCGGAGGTAACGGAATCGCCTGGGGTTTGGCCCGTGTTTGCGCCGTCGACTTTAGCGAGGTTGGGGGACACTGGTGCGTTAACTTTCATAATATCGTTTTGAGCCCAGCCCGCGTTAAAACCGCCGATCTCGTTGATAGCGAGCGGTTACTTTATTTTCGGACGCGTTATCCTTGTAAAATTATAAACGTAATCTATAATGTATGAACCGTTATATGTAATTCTTTTATGAGTAGTTATAGAAGTCGTTAAACGTTTACCAGCTAAAGTAAAATACTCGGTATCAATTGCAGATCATATTATGATCCTAAAGGGCGCGTTACGTTATTATAACTGTCAATAGTTGTTTAATTGAAATTATTATTGAAAAAGATTTTATAATAAACCTACGATTGAACTACTGCAAGTTATATGAGTAAAAAAGTTTTATTTAAATTCTTTGACAGGAATATTTTTAAACGGGGGTCATCATCAATATTAGACGCTTATATCGAAGTTATAGGTAATATAACAGTACTGTTGGTAGGCCTTAGACTTTTCAACATTATCGATTCGATTGGTCGAAGTAACAGTAGTATTGTGTGGTCAGATGGTGGATGTATTGTTCTAGGTTTGGCAGACTGCTAACCGGTCTACGCAGTAATTTGTATGGTAAATTGCTTCGCCCATACTCTAGTGTGAAGTGCAGCATACTGCACTCGACTTACACCTAATGCAGTAAGTTATCACAAAGCAATACACTCAGCTTGCAGTTTAGTATAGTCAATTTTACTGTAAGTAAAGTTGACCTACTACATTGTATGTAATTCTATTCTAATATTGGCAGCTTTTCGGTTTGTGAGCGTACGATAGTGTGGCTAACCAATCTTTTCCAGTTACCACTATGTAAATTACCTCCTCGTCAATTCATCAGATTTCTGTCAATTCCAGTTGACTTTAATACTAAATTGCATCCAATTACATGTAGATTAACCCCATTCGATCTTAATTACTTCGTTGTCCCGAGGTACGAGTTTATCAACTCCTACAAAACGTTCCTTCGCCACAGGCTTTTACAGGTCTTCTTGAACCTTAACCAGCTTTTAATTTAACCGTATCACTTAAAGAGATCGTAGTTATCAATCCCCTGACAATCTTCCAGTTTTTTAGTACATCCTTGCCTGCCATCACCTAATCCGGACCGTTTACGCGGTTTATTAACGTAGCTTTCGATTCGTATAATTAGTTTATTACTGTATATAAACCCTTTTAATATTTCATTCGGCGATGTTTTCGTTATGGCAGTAGCGAGGTTGTCTTTGCCATCGATTTATCGGAATTTCATAATTTCCATCCCTTCATAGTCTTTGTAGAGTATCAGTACGTCGATTATTAAGCGTTTTCATTAGTAGTTTCAAGTCTCGAAAGGTATTTGACGAAACTACTTGAATTAGTACAAATTACTACCGGAAAAAAAGGAATCTTTAACTGCTTGGAAATAATGTTGGAAATTTCCCATATTACTATATCTACATCGAAGCCCGTTATTATATCATAAACCATTAACGCTAGCATACTTCGTGTAATACTCTTATACTCAACGGATTTATAGTAGATTAAGTTACCGATGATATTAAACTGGGTTTACTATCTATATTTATTAGCAAGAGCTATTAGGAAGCCGATTGGTAAAGATAAGTCGGTATCATTTATGAAAGACCTTTTTGTAAATTTTTTTAACTTGGCCTTTAAGAGGTTTATTAAAACCATATCAATGCCGCGGTTAAAGTTTTTTATTTGCTTTCGAAATTTCTATTTCGACGGTTTAAGTCCTTATCCTTTGGAGTTTATATTTACACCGTAACAATTAAGTCGTAAAAGGCTTTCGGTTATAATAAAATAGCAGTATAACTATTTCAAGCACCCTGTTCTAGGTATCTATATACTTTAGCTTTGTTAGTTTTGTTAATTATGGATAAAATAGGGCCTTGGCCATTTTCACAGAAGATAAGGCTGGTGTTAACACCAAGTATACGGATCGAAAATTTATTAATATTTTTTCAAGTGTTTTTCGATAACATTATTACCGGCTTATAATTTCAAAACTTAAAATCTTCAATCGTTTGCTATTCTTATATTTCAAAGTTAACCGTTTCAACGAAAAGGGTTTAATTAGTTTGTATACCTAGCATACTGAAGTCTTTCTTTTGCGTTACTAACAAATGCGGGTCGTATGTTAAAGATTTTATTACCAACCGGTATTTAAAGTGCGACTGATAGGTTAGGAACGGGTAGACGCCTATTTTAACTAGTTTATGTAGTGGATTAATATATTGTATTACCATACCTAAAATGCAAATGATATGTAATTTCTATAGCAATTTTAGCAATATAATCCGCTGTATATCCGTTATTCATTACATATAAGCTTACGTTATATCACGCTTATTAAACGTAAATTTTCCTTTAGTTTTGGCTAACAAACTTTTTATCAAAACAATTACCAAACGTTAACTATTTTTTTCAATCGTTAGCGATTACGTAATAATCTAATCCTTAACTTTATCGCTATATCCTCAAACGATTCGTCGTAATTTTTCGTACGGCCGTTCCGTAGTTTTCTCTTTAACCTTCTAGATAATTTTCGACTTAAAGATCGAAAAGTTTGGTTTTTTAAGGTTAAAGTTGGTTTTTAATACGAATTGTATAACTCCTCGAGTTAGGAAGCCCTTAATCTCAACCTTGTTTCTTTTTTCAACGGGCTGGCTAAAGGTTTTGATAATACTTTAAGCTCGGAGCTCTACTTCCAGGTAATCGTAATCCTTATTATTCCTACTTACCCAAATAATATAATAAAAGCGCTCCTGTGTATATACCTTCTCTTTAAGTTTTTTTTTTAGGGGGTCGTCTGCATTTACAGCGTTTCATCGGCTTATTGATAGCGGATAGATGAGGTTCGTTTTAGCTTCATCGCTTAGCTTCAGGAGCTCAACCATTTTCATCTTTAGTACTTTAAATATATTGCTTGACTCAAATAAATCGAAATAACCAAGGTCCGTTAGCAGTTTTAAAAATTACCTTAAAGTTTACTATACTTAATATTTTATATAAGCCCTTTTATTTACCTAAATTCTGCTATATAAGGACTTTAATTTATAATGGTAAAGTAAATAAGTTGATTTTTAATGTGCCGTTTTTGGTGTTAATGGCGTTATTAACTTAACGGCGTACCAATTCTCTTTTTAGTTCCTTTAAAGCTTTGTTGTAAGCCATAATACGTTTCTAAGTATTTTCCGAAGGCGGAGATTTACTCGTCAGATGTAGGTACACTCCAAAAACCAAAAGCGTTGATATTAAGCCGTTAGGACCATTAGTGTCGTTAAGGTCTTTCACTGCCATCTATTGGCGTACCTCCAAATCCGTACAGTTTTCAATCTCTAACGTAAGGATATTATACGTTTGGCAAAGAAAGGTGTATACCCTTTTAACCTTTTTAATGCTTTAATAGGCTTTTATATATACATATTTACACTAAATACCTATTTTTTTAACATTTTCTTAAAACTTTGCCGCCGTAGATTTGGTACTAGTATCATGGACAACGATATCGAGTAGATCCAGGTACGTGTACATCTACAATATCCTTAATATTTCCCAAGGGTCTTTTGCCGAAAGAAACTTTAAAAACAAAACTATGTAAAAAGGAGTAACGGAATTAACAACGTAAAAAATAAGGTTGTTATTTAAGTAAAATACATTTATAAAGATCTTGTAATTGAATTCCTGATTATCTTTTAGTATAAACTAAAATTTTCGGTGGGCTTAGATATAAATTTAATAGTAATAACATAGCCTTTCAATAGATTCAAGGGCAGAGTATTTTACATTTTTATGCCTTGCGGACTTTAGGATATTGTATAATCCATTAACGGCTAGGTGGTTAAAACGCCGGTATATTTAACGTATTTCCGGCTTAGTTAGTTTCAAAATTATTGCTTCCGGGTCTTAAAAATAAAACCATAGATATCCTCATTTAAAAGCGAGTGAAAAACTTTAACCGTTTTTAACCAGTTTGTCTTCTTTAATATCGATGTTAACGCTAAGGGTTTTTATATCCTTTAATTAAATGAAAAAAGGGGCTAAGAGACTTAAGGATGTAAAACGCAATCACTTTCATAATAGTTCAAATTACCGTTATCTCTAGTAACGATAGTTATTCGCCTTAGCTAAAGTTAACTTTAGCCTTACCTGTATCGTGATGATCAATCTTAGTAGCTGTAGTGCTTTCCCTCTGTAACGTTATATACTAAGAATAATCTCCTATTGAGTATCTTATTACCCCAGTCTATAACATAATACCCTATAACGTGTGATTCGCATAACGATTACAAAGATTAAAAGCATATAAGGGGTTAGGGGTTTGATTAAGGCGAAGGTAAGGGGTTTTACCACCTAAACGGTATAAAAATTCGTGGTCGGCTAATTATTAGACCGCCGTACTAGGAGTAGTGTCTTCATACTACTTAATTTGTTTATAAGGGTTAGAAACTTCAATTGACTTATCGCCTTTAACGTTTTCTATTTAATTCAAGTAATCCTATTTCGAAGCAGTAAGGTATTAGGCGTATTATGCTACCTTCCTATTATTACTCTCGGTGGAGGGGTGTTGAGTTAACTAACAATCAGACTTATTAAAGATCCAACCTTTTTTACCATTATTAAAACAATAGTATTTACGGTTAACAGGTTTTCTTAAATCATGTTAGCATTAACGTGGTTACTACTTTTAGTTTAGGGTTAATAGGCTAGACTTTGGGCGTTATAGACGCTCGTATTTACAGTCGACGTAATTAATCACCGTAAAGTTGTCTTTATCCATGTTAAGGAAGTTGTTGACTTAAAAGTACATGTTAAGCGAATTTAGTGTATATGTTATTGCGGTGGAAAACGAGGACCATAACTAGCTAAAAAAGCGTTTGTAAATAACGTTTAGTTATTGTAAAATGTATTTGAATTCGTTAACGCCCGTAACTGCTACCCGTATCTCTTCAAAGAGTATAGCATCAATAACATGGGCTTTCCTCTTTTTTTTTTTTTTTTTTTTTTTTTTTTTTTTTTTTTTTTTTTATAAAACTCCCCCCTAACATTTCTTTTTTTAATAACCCCTTCCATTTTTCTCTCTTTTTTTTTTTTTTTCTTTTTTTTTTTAATTATTTTAATTTATTTATATTTGTTTTTTTTTTTTTTTTTTTTTTTTTTTTTTTTTTTTTTTTTTTTTTTTTTTGCATAATATCACCCAATCAATCATTTGGTTTAACACGCCTATCAATATTTCCTCCTTTTTTCATTCTTTCCTATTATTATAATCCCCCTCGTAGTGGACTAATCTATATGGTATTACGCGAGGTGGATGTCGTATTCGAAGTAGCCCTTTATGCTATTATGGTTTTCGAGAAACGTAATAACGTCAGTTAGGAAGGTTAAGTAATAATCCCTAACGTTTCTTATAAGGGTTCCGGAAAATAATAACTAAAGAACAAAAGAAAAAAACCTCATCTACTTAGAAAATGATGAAAAAGGGTATTATCTTAATGTTAAAAAAGTTATATACCTTCTCATTATACTTCTTTATATCATCCTAAATCTTAGTAAAATCTGTCAGGAATTTGTAGTTAACATTAATTATCTTAATAGGTTTTAGAGGAAAGGCGCGATAATCGTTCCAACCATAAGCAGTGTTTATTAACGGTTTAAGCCTTAAATCCTTTAAAGCACAGTATTAAGGGTAATTACCAGTAGCTCAACTCGAAGGGTAAATTCCTAGAGTAGGATCTGTAATACGCTTCCACGGGTAAGCGAACGTAAACGGGGAAGGATTTTAAAGAGTTCAACAATTAAATTACTAGTAGGTAATTGGTACTTCAAGGTTTTAAAAGAGCTAACAATCTTTCTTAATTAACTGGTTTACATTACTAATATTAATACCTTTAGCCAAGTTAATGGCCGTTGTTTACATAACTGACCATAGCTAAAGGCGTACTTCACACTGTCACATAAAGGTACTAAACTGCCGAGTAAATTAATAGGTTCCTTATTATTACACGTCGAAAGGCTTAAATTAGAGAAGGGTAAAGTAAAGGTCTCCTAAAACGTATATGTGGGCGTAAAAGTCCCTCAACGCTTTTCTCTTTTCCTTAAAGATCTCAAGGATTAGAATCTTCAAGGCGTTTTTCAAGTTAAACCATCTCTAAAAGGGTTTTTATAAACTTAGTAAAGCTTATTTTTGATACGTAAATTCTATATTGCTCCAATTCAACCTATAGTTTTAACTTAACGATTTTCTAAATTGCTTTTTACATATTAAGAGTCCAATCGTCAAAAAACTTACGATATTCACGAAAAACGCGGTTAGATTTTTCTCCGCTATTATATTTTAGGATTAAGGTACCGACGAAGTTGTTTAGGTGCTTCTTGGTTAATTCTTCATCGACTTCGTATCTCCAGAGGTCGTGGTTGTAAAGCTTGGTGATGACTGTTACAAGGTTCTTAATTGCTTTTTTTTCTAAGTAAGATTGGCAATATCTTAAAAGTAAGGGCTTAAGATAAACATTCCAATTTTTTAACTTGTGTAGGACGTGTAAAGTGAGGGACTTGGTGATTTGAGGTGTAGTGAACTTGGTGTTTTGGCGTAGGTCGCGTAGGAACCTAGAGATTCGATGTAAAGTTGTATAACGTGGATTTCTCGATATGACTTGGCGATTTTCGGTGTTTTCGATTAAAGAAACGAATTTAACGATCGAGGTGATATAGTGAGTGAAAGATAGTAGAGTAAAAGCAAAGATTTGATATAAAAAGTAAAGTCGGAGGTTATTTATTGGTAGTAAAAGGCGAAGGTTATTTGATGTAGTTATTTGGCATAGGGACTTAGTCATTTTTCTGTAGTAATAGTACCCATAGTAGTATTAAATTCGTGGTTTGTCAAGTTATCGAGCTTGAAAAATTCTGACAGTTAATGTCAACGTTTTTAAAAAAAATATGTAAAAATTTCTTATTATTTTCAGTAGCGATACTGTCGCTACCTCCAACCTTTTTTGAAAAACGGCGCAAATTAAAAGGCTTCTCTACTAACTTCGGTGAAAACCGGCGCAGCAGTAAAGGCCCTTCGCAAGAATCTTTCCTCTACCCTAGCCACAGTATAAAGTGTAACAACCGGAAAGTAGCTTCTTCTTCTACTTAGCCAACCTATACTTAACCTAATAAGCAGGCAAGCACGGATCAGTGTTGGTAGGCCTTAGACGTTGCAACGTTGTCGATTCTATTGGTCGAAGTAACAGTAGTATTGCGTGGTCAGATGGTGAATGTATTGTTCTAGGTTTGGCAGACCGCTATCTGGTCTGTGTAGTAATTTGTATGACTAATTGCTTGGCTTGTGCCCTTGGGTGAAGTGCAGCATACTGCAATCAAGTTACACCCAATGCGGTAAGTCCCCAAAAAGCAATACACTCAACTTGTAGTTCGGTATAGTCAACTTTACTATAAGTAAAGTTGACCTACTGCAGTGCATATAATACTATTCTAATAGGTACAAAGCTTTATGATACTTTATAATAAGGCCTTTTTTATCCTTATTTATCCACAATAGTTATCAATTTCACATTTCCGTCGACTTTATAATCGACATATCGGTTACTGATAAAGGCTTTGTATATTTATGGATTTTGTGGGGTTTTATGAACCGATCATTTAAAGGTGGTTAATTGGAAGTTATATAACTAATAAATGTCGAAGAATATACCAAATGTTCTCAGAATATAAAGTTCCGATTTCATAAATTTCCAGCTTTGAATATAGATGTTTACTATAAGTACAAATAAATATATTATAAATGATATAATTTTTTTGCAAAAAGTTAAGTAATATTTATCGACGATAAACTATTTGCAAATGGATGACGGAACTGAACCCATAAATCAAAAGTCCAAAAAAAAAAAAAAAAAAAAAAAAAAAAAAAAAAAAAAAAAAAAAAAACCGAATCGTCTTAGCCTTTTCGTATTTGGATTAAATATTATATTTTCGTATTCATCAATTTGTATTAAATAAGAGAAAGTCAACGGTTACCGTGTTTGATATAAATCGACGAGTGAATAATTATGAATTTTTCCTTATCATTAAGATAAACAGGAGTATTCAGTCGTCGACTTCTCCGGTATAACAAACTTGTAAGTTTTTGGTATATTGACACAAGAATTCAAAATTAGTTTCAATAGTTATAATACATATTTAACAATACATCAAGAAAAAAATAAACCTTCATTAATATCCAGCGGAAGAATATAGAACGAACGATGTAATTTGTCTTAATTTACATGATATTGAAATGAAATAACCGAATTAAAAGTTTAATACATTATATAATCAATACTGGATCGTCGACATTTGGAACGTATTAAATATTATTCTAAATAGTTTTCCAAAACATTTGATATTCTTCATAAATTGGATTAGGTGTATTTTTACGGATATCCTTTTATGGTAAGTATTATCGGATACTCCCACGGGATTAATCCTTGTTGCGAATAATACGGGGAAGGGTGTATACAAGGAATTCAACATTTAGGATATTTTCGATACGAAAATTGGGTGCGGCGGTACTTGTTATTAATTGATTGAGTAGAACAGTTATAATAAGCCGAAATATAAGTCATTGAAAATACTTAGTATACGGTAATCTTATATAAAGTTAAAACGAAATAAAAGGACATACTATATTATAATAACCCGATTTTTTGACGTCGGAACTAAATAAACCTTCAACAACTTATATTGATCAAATTATCTTTATTTAGATACCAATATAATGTTAATCGAAAAAGGTACAAATTTATCTTTATAATAATATAATACAATATATAGTGCTAGGTATATATTACCTAGCTTTTTCAAATAAATATCAGATCGCGAAGCGGCGTTTACCGAAAGCTACCAAGGTTTACCTATAAGCTATTATTATTATTATCCTCATTTTACAAATAATAGCGCCAATAACGTTGAAACCGTTATTAAAAATGGCTTCTAAAGTTAAAAAGGGCTGGTAAAGGTAGACGATACCAGGTGGGGTAGGTAGTAGGTAATACCAACGAAATTGGTTAATAAAGAGCGGGGCGAGTATTAGGAGAAGTCAACAACCACAGATAACGTTAGGATGGGCGGGTATTAAGTAAAGCCGACGACGGTGGATAACGCGAAGCGGAGTGAGAAAAGCGAGCTTTTAGGCGTGATATAAGAAATTATCATATATTATTTTATATCCCGATGATGCGCTCGGTACGTATACTTTCGTTAGCCTACTTTAAATTAACTTTAATAAGAAAACGAGGGTAAATTAAGGGATTTTACGATAAGAGTTGGTAGGTCTTCAAACGTTGCAACGTTTTCAATTCGATTGGTCTTTAAAGTCACAGTAGTATTGTGTGGTCAGATGGTATATGTATTCTTCTAGGTTTGGCAGACCGTTAGCCAGTCTACACTATAATTTGTATGGTCAATTGTTTGGCCTGTGCCCTTAGGTGAAGTTCGGCATACTACACTCAACTTACACCTAATGCGGTAAGTCTTCACACAAAGCACTACACTTGAAGTACGGTCAACTTTACTATAAGTAAAGTTTACCTATTGCACTGTATGTAATACTATTTCAATACTAGCGGCTTTTTATTTTGTGCGCGTATAGTAGTATAACTAACCAATATTTTCCAGTTACCACTGAATTGCCTCCTTGTCAACTAACTCAACCCTTATCAATTCCAATTCACTTCTATATTACATTGTACCCAATTGCATACAAATTAACCCCGCTTAGCACCGATTGTTATACCGCTTTGAGCTCCGAGTTTATTAACTCCTACAAAAAGTTCTTTTACTACAAGCCTTAACAAGCCTCCACCTTAATCGTGCCCCTTGAATAAATCAACATTATCAATCATCTGGTAGTTTTTTAATCTAACAATACATCACTGTTCACTGTTCCATAATTTAGGCTTTCCAGGCGGCCTATTAACGTACTCTTAGATGCGTATAGTTAGCCTATTAATATCTACAAACCTTTCCAAAACCTTGTTTAGCGATATCTTTATTATAGCATCAGTAAGATTGTCCTTGTCATCGATCTATCAGAACTCCTTAATCTCCCTCCCTTCGTAGGCTTCGCGTAATGCCATTTCGTCGATTATCAAGCGTTTCTTATTAGTGGTTCCAAGTTTCTAAAGGCATTCAAAAAGGTTTTTTAAGTCGGTACAAATCACTACTGGGATATGAGAAATGTTTAGCTGCCTAGTAATAAAGTTAAAGGTCTTCTATAATGAAAAGCCTGTGTTAAAGCCTATTATTATTCCGTAAACCTTCGATACTAACACGTTTCGTGCGATCTTTTTACACTGAACGAAGGTTTAGTAGATTAGGCTGCCGATAATACTAAACTGGTCTTATCGTTTGTCTTTATTGATTAAGGTTATTAGAAAGCCGATCTGTAAAGATAAGTCGGTTTTATTTGTAAAGAACCCGTCCGTAAAGATTATCAACTTAGCCTTTAATAAGTCGATTAGAACTATATTAATCCCGCTGTCCAAATTTCGTATTTTCTATTCAAATCGATTATTTAACCGGTTAATGTTCTTATCCGTTGGTTCTTATACTTATACAGCGATGAATAGGTCATTAAAGGCTTCCAATGAATATAAGATAATAATATAGCTGCCTTGAGTACGCTATTCCATGTACTATTTAATCTTAGCCTTATCAGTTTTGTTAATTATAGCCAAAATAGCGTCCCAGTCTTTTTAGCTAAAGCTAAGACCGGTATTAACACTAATTATACGGATTAAAGATCCATTAAAGTCAACTTAACTGCCTTCCGTTAACGTCGTTACCGGCTTACAATTCCAAAACTTAAAGTTTTTAATCGCTTGTTATTCAAATGTTATAAAACTAGTCGTTCAGACCAAAAAGGTATCGTTAGTTTATATACCCACTACGCCGAAATCCTTCTCGTACGTTACCAGTAAATACGGATCGTATATTAAACGCTTTATCACTAGCTGTGATTTAAATTACGATTAGTAAGTCAAAAACTAGTGGACGCCTACTTTCGCCAATCCGTAAAATAGTTTAATATACCGCATTACCGTACCTCTAGGGTAAATAATACGGATTTTTTTTAAAACAGTTTTACCAATACGATCCGTTATAAATCTGTTACTAACTACGTATAAACTTCTGTTATATTAAGTTTATTAAACGTAAGCTTTTATTTAGTCTTATTTGGTAAATTTACTGTGAAAACGAGCATTAAACGCCAACTCGTCTTTTAAATCTTTGGTCACTATATAAGGATCCAGTCCTTACCTTTATTACCGTATCATTAAGCGATTAGACGTGATTTTTCATATGACCGCCTCGTGGTCTTGCCTTTAATTTCGTAAATAATCCTTAACTTAAAAATCGATAAATTTGGGTTTTATTGTTCGAAATCGGTTTTCGGCGCGAATTATTCAACCCTTTGAATTAAAATCCATTAATCTCAACCTTATCGCTTTTTTAAAAAAGTTTGCCAAAAATTTTCATAATCTTTTACATCCGGAGCTTTAGTGCCAAGTTTTTATTATCCTTTCATTCGTTACTTACCTAAGTAGTATTATAGATACGACCCGGTTCATATTCCTCCTTTTTAACGTCTTTTTTATTCTTTAAGGATTGTTCGTTCTGGCAGCGTTTTATCAAATTGATGATAACAGGTAAAGGAGTGTCGTATTAACTCCGTCGCTTAGATTAGGGGTCTTTACCATTAGTTGCCTTGATATAGGGCTTAACTTAAGTGATTCGGAAATATATAAGACCGTTAATATTTTAAATTAATACTTTCGAATTCGCTATTTTTAATATCCTTTACGGGCCCTCCTATTCACCCGGCTCCTGCTATACGTGGAATTTATTTTATAGTAGTAAATTAAGTACTTCTATTGTAAAAGGGTCGTTCCTGGTATTAAAGGAGTTATTAATCTAGCGGCGCGTCGATTTTCTTTGTAGTTTCTTTAAAGCTTTGCTGTAAGCCGTAGCGCGTTTCTAAGTACTTACCGAAGGCGGAGATTCACTCTTTAGGCGTGGATACGATTAAAATACCAGGATTGTTGGTACCAAACTGTTAGATAATATAGTATCGTTCAAGCCTTTCATTGCTATTTTTACTCGAGTTTCTGGATCCATAAAGCTTTTAATTTCCAACATAAGGATGTTATACGCTCGGCAAAGTAAGTCGTATACCCTTTTAACTTTCCTAATGCTCCAGTAGGCTTTCACATGCATCTATTTACACTAGATACCTATTATCTTGGTATTTTCCTAAAACTCCGCCGCCGTAAAGCTTGTGCCGGTATTATGGAGGACGACATTAAGTGGGTGTAAGTACGTGTTAATTTATAAAATTTCTAACGTTTTCTTCGCATCTTTTTTCGAAAGGGACTTTAGGAACTTAACCTCGTAAAAAGAGGTTACAGAATTAAGAACATGAAAAACAGGCTTATTATCCAGGTAAAACACATTAATAAAGAATTTGTAATTAAGATCCTGATCGTCTTTTAATGTAAATTTAAATTTCCGGGTGGCCTAGTTATACATTTAATAGCAATGGTTAAGTCTTTTCATAACTTTTAGAGCAAAGTATTCCACATCTCTATGCCTTACGGATTTTAGAACATTTTATAAATTGTTAACAGCTAGATAATTGCAACGTCGGTTTAATTAACGTATCTCCGGCTTTATCAGGTCTAACACTACTATTTCCGGGTCTCAAAGGTAAAACCATAAGTGCCACTATTTAAAGGTGAGTGAAAACTTATATCTGTTTTTATCTAGTTCATCTATATTAATGTTAACGTTGACGCCAAGGGTTTTCATATCTTCTAAGTAAAGTAGGAAAGGGGTAGGGGACTTAATGATGTAGAACGTAATTTCTCTTACAATAGTTTAAACCATCGTTGTTTGTAGTAAAGATAGTTGTTCGCATAGATTAAAGATAACCTTTCCTTTACCAGCATTTTGGCGATTAATTCTAATAGCTGTAGTATTTTTCCTCTATAGTATTACAAAATTCGAATAGCCTACTACTAAGTACCCTATTGTTTCTGTGTCTAGCATAATACCTTAAAACGTGTGGTCCCCATAACGATCGCAAAGGTTAAAGGTGTGTAAGGGGTTAGAGGCTTTATTGGGGTAAAGCTAAGAGTCTTTACCACCTAGACGATATAAAAAAGCATAGTCGATAGTTTCTAGGCCGTATTAGGAGTAGTATTTTCGTACTACTTAATTTTCTTAAGGGCGTTAGCGGCGTTAATGAGCTTGTCGTCTTTAAAGTTTGCGATATAATCTAAGCAATCGTCGATAAGTCAAACTTTAGGCGTTGTAGACACTCATATTTGCGATCGACGTAGTTAACTACCGTATGATTTTCTTTATCCACGTTAAGGAAACTGACGGCTTGGAAGTATATACCAAGCGTATTTGGTGTATGTGCTATTATAGTGGTAAGCGAGGAACGTAACTGGTTAAGGAAGCTTTCGTTAGTGATATTTAGGCGTTGTAAAGCGTATTCGAACTCGTTAATATCAGTAACTGTTGTTAGTATCTACTTACGAAGTGTGGGTTCGTTAATGTAGGTCTTCCCTATTTCTTTTAAACATAGTATTCACCTATCAATTATTTGGTTAAACATATCTATCGATATTTTCTTTTCTTTCTTTTTAGCTATTATTATTAAATACCTCAAGGTAGCCTAATTTATATGATATTACGTAAGGTAAACGTCGTATTTGAAGTAGCGCTTTATATTATTGTTAGCTTTGCTAAACTTAGTTTCTTCGGTTAGAAAGCTTAGGTAGTAATCCTTGGCGTACCTTGTAAGGATTTCTGGAAATAGTAAGTGAAAATCCGATGGGAGAATCTTTATTTACTTGTAAATACTTAGAAAGGGTATTATTTTGGTATCGAGGAGGCTTAAAATCTTTCCAATATACCGCTTTATATCGTCCCAGACTTTGGAAAAGTCTGTAAGAAGTTTGTAGTTGAAGTTAATCATTTGGATAGGTTTTCGAGAAAGGTCGCAATAGTTATCTCAGTTTTAAGTGGTGTTTCCTGACAGTTTAAGCCTTCAATATTTTAAGGCACGGTGTTAAAGGTAATTACCAATCGCCTAGCCCGATAGGTATGGTTTTCTGATAGGACCTATGGTGGGTTTTCGTGCGTAGGTAAATCTAAAGAGGGAAGATTTTTCAAAGGCATAGCGATTAAATTTCTAAGGGTCAAGGGGTACTTGAATGTTTTGTGAGGCTTGAAGATCCTGATTAATCAACTGGTGTAAAGCTCTAACGTCAACACTTTTAGTCGCGTTGGTGGCCCTTGTTTTACATACCTTATCAGCGTCAAAGGCGTACTTCAAGCTATTATGAAAAGGTGCTAAACTACAAAATAGGTTAACAGGTTTCTTATCGCTGGCTTGTAAAAAGGCTTAACTTAGCTAAGAGTAAAGGGAAGGTCCCCCCAATCGTATGTGTGGGCGTTAAGGTTGTTAAAGTTCTTTAATACCTTTCCCTTTTCCTCGAGAGTTTTAAGCATTATAGTCTTAAAGGAGTTCTTTCAATTAAGCCAAATCTAAAAGGATTTTGGCTAGATTAAAGAAGCTTTCTTTTAGCACGTAAATCCCTTAACGTTCAAATTCGGCCTTTAATTTGTATTTAATGGTCTTTTAAGTTATATTTTACATTTGAAAAATCTAATCGTCGAAAAACCTACGATACTTTTAAAAAAAACACGATTAGAGTCTTTACTACGGTTATATTCTAAGATAGAACAGCCGGCGAAGTAAATTAGGCACTTTTCGGTTTATTTTTCATCGACGACGTATCTCCAAAGGTCGTGGTTGTAAAACTTAGCGAGAACTGTTTTGAGGTTTTAATTACTTTTTCCAAATAAGTTCGGTAATAGCCTGAAAGTAAAGGCCTACGGTAGCCATTTTAATTTATGAGTTTATTTAAACCGTATATAGCGTTTAGGGAGAGAGACTTGTTAATTTTGAATGTGTAGGTTTAATGTGAAGTTGCGTAAAAACTTAGCGATTTGGTAATTTAGCGTAAGGTCGCGTGACGTGGATTTCTTGACGTAACTTGGTGTTTTCGCTTATGGTCACGAGTTTGACGATTGAAGTTAGCGTAGAGGGAGTGAAAAGAGTAACATAAGGGTAATAATTTGTGTAGAAGGTAAGGTTGGAGGTCGTTGTGGTAGGAAAGGGCGAACGTTGCTTGTTATAGTTGTTTGATGTAGGGACTTAGTCGTTTTTGTAGTAGTAGTACCCATAGTAGTATTATCTTAGCCGTTTGTCAACTTGTCGAACTTTAAGACCTTCAATAATTAATCTTAACATCTTTAACAAGGGTTAATAAAGATTTTTTGGTGTTTTCGATAGCGATACCGTCGCTACCTTTAAACTGCTATGAAAACCGACGTAGCTTAGAAGTCTTTTTTACTTGTCGCTGTAAAAACTGTCGCAGTAGTAAAGGCCCTTCGTAAGAACCTTTCCTTTATCCTAGCTATAGCATAGAGCATAATAACTAGAAAGTAGATTTTTCTTCTACTTGGCCAATCTGTGCTTAACCTAATGAGCACTGATTAGTGTTGGTAGGTCTTTAGACGTTGCAACGTTATCGTTTAGATTGGTCTTCTAAGGAATGGTAGTATTGCGTAGTCAGATGGTGGATGTATTCTTCTTGGTTTGGCATACCGCTATCTGGTCTGCACTATAATTCGTATGGTCAATTGCTTGGCGCATGCCCTAGGGTGAAGTGCAGCGTACTACAATTTACTTACATCTAATGCGGTAAGTCACCATACAAAGCACTGCACTTGCAGTACAGTAAACTTTACTGTAAGTAAAGTTAACCTACTGCACTGCATGCAATACTATTCCAACAATAAGGCTTTAATTGTCGTTCATTGCATTTTATGAGTCATAGTTTATATTTGTCATAGAACTATAATTTATATAGCTATATTATTTTCATTATTTGAATGAAACTTACGAAACGTTATGCAACAGATATTAAAACTAATTGAGGTAAAAATGGTCAATAGTAATATACGATTATTCGAAAACCTCCGGTCTGGGTGAACGCGCGAGATATTCGAGTGAGATGAGAGAATTTTTGGAAACAACTAATCTTACAAAATAACATTAATAATATATAGTTAAACTAATAGTGATTTATACCTTCATAATAGCAAAAACGCTGTAAGCCTAGGCCATATCACGAATTCAGGTCAATCAATTAATTAAATCAGAGAAAAAAAAAGTAAAAATGGGGTTATAACCCAGGATACTAATTTCATGTTTAAAACCAAAAACCAAAATATGATTACCTTTAATGAAAGTTACTATTAGCTATCATTAAAATACGCGTAAACTAGGCGAAACTATGAACAGGTACATTTTTGAAATATTAATGAAACGGTGTGATTATATGGTTAGATTTCCTATTAAATTCAATTTTTAGGATTACTTCATTGTATATTTTCCGATAAGCGCGATACCTCAAGGTATGGGAAACGCTAATATAAGGAAGAAGTACTTCAAATTTAAGGATAATGAGAATATAGGATAAATAAGTATTTTGAATTTATAATTAAGGAAATTTCATTCATTCCCGTTATTATCAAATACCAAGAGGTTGCTTATACTGTAAGGGAGTTATGAAATGTAATTCAAGGTAAATTATTTATATATAAAGTGGCGGTATCTTACGATAAAAATTGATTATCGTCATAAAGTACATGAATAATAGTATAGTTTAGGTTCAAACTATTGTAATTATCAGTTATATTAAGAAGGGATACTTTTTAAAAAAAATGAAACGGTAACAGGTAAAGGAAGGTAATAAAAGGAATTTTAGAAATTACTTTTAATGAAGGTTATAATAAAAGGCGCGATAAATATAGGCGGTAACGAGAGAACTACTTAAGTAGGAAAAAAAGGTTTTTTTTATATAAATCATAGTAATGGCCGTATTTATATACGTAGGTGGCCGAAGTCGATAAAAGCTATATATTATACAATGCGTCGGAATACTCGTTCTTCGATATAAATAATTTAGAATGTGAAAGGCTAATATATTATACGGCTTATTAGAGAGCGCGTTATACGGCGTTAGCATCACGAGGTTAAAACGTCTTATGCGTTATACGGTACGTTAAAAGGCGTATTATATGATGTCAACGACCTGTTGTTAAAACGGCTTATACGTTATACAATATGTTAAGTGGCGCGTTATACGGCGCCGACGGATGAAAGTTAAAACGACCTATCCGTTATATGGTATGTTGAAAGGCACGTTATAAGCCCACGCTCGGCTTGTGCCCAGCCCATATACTAGATAGATACAGCCCGTATTTTACGTTTAACCAGCTGGATGCTACGGTGTTTACGGCTTTCAAAAAAAGGGGGGTATATTATAAATTTAAGCTATTTATCATTGAGTCTATCGATTATGCGACTATACGCATATTGGGATGTATAATATCCGGCCCGAGCGCGACTTAGGCGTGGTCTGCAGGCAACACATGCGAGAGCACGTAACGGGCTATACACAGACCATACTCATAAGTTCTGTACAAATGACCACTGTAGTCTCTTCTAGTCTCCCGCCTATACCTCAATTGTTAATTCCAATTGGCACCTACTTGGCTAACTATCGTAAGTTGAGCCATAACAGTTAACGGGAAATATAATATTATGTGTAACCGGGAAATACCAACTTCTTCTAATGTGTATAATAGGTGAACTTCGGAAATTTACGTCCTCATTACCGGCATATATTTAAATATAAAGTGACAAAATCCCATTTATCTTTAGCAACAGATCTGTAACCTTACTTTTACAAAAATTGCCGGATTTACCACGGTAATCCGACCTATTTTTGATTAAAATTCGAAATATCAAATGTTTTCACTACCCTTTTAATTTGTGGATTGTTTATTACCTTGATTAATTTCTTTTAAGATACTAAAAGCCGACCTTCCTAAATTAAGCTACTTAATCGTTATTGAGATAACTTTTTCACCTCCCATATTAAAAATCTTTGACGCGGCCTTCGTACATACGTATACGGGCGATTATGCCCAACTATACGTTAATACTTTATATGTGGCTGGTAAGATTGTTATAACCTATATTGAAAAAATGGAGTGATAAACACCTAAACTCTATCGCCTTCAGTATTACATAAGGAAGGAGAATGCAGTATGCCAACGGGGTGCCAGGTTCAATGAATTTGAGAACTTTCTTACAAACGAATAAAAAATTCCAATCGATTTATATAATGCTAGATTTAACCGGATTACCGAATTATTAAAGGTTTATGAAATTATGAACTAACACAAACATCTTTGATATTACCGGATCTTCCACTCGTATTACATGAACAACTAATTCTCGACGCCAATTCATAAGCTTAAATATTACAAAAATATATTTAACAAATTGTCCGTAAACAAAGAAATCGCCGACGACCTTTTTCTTAGTAGGAGAAAACAGAATACACGATACTAAAAGATATTAATATCTTTAACTAAAATATACGTCTTAAAACATTGAATGTATACAATACGACAATCAATCACGGTAATATAATAATTCGTTTATTTAAAACGTATAACTAATCTAAAAGAAGACTCCTCAAAATATTCGGCAACATATATATACGCCTAAGAAACTCTTTTCAAATATAATAAAAATTCAAAGTATGGATAATACGGAAACTTTTGGAGTAATAGTCGATTACCATAAAGTCAAGTCAAGTATGCTTACAGTTAATTGATTGTACTGGCTGCAAATTAACATTAGTTTGTGAGATTTGACTGCATCAACTGTAAGTTAAGTGTAGTAGGTACCCACTTCAATGTGGGGCACAGGACAAAGCATTTGGCCATAAAAATTCGGGTGCAGACTGGCTAGCGGTCTGTTAAACTTAGAAGTAACATCATTACTACTTTCAATAAAGAACCAGTTACTTCGACTACAAAGATTCGAATCGTTTACTTGCTAATTAAAAAGGCATACATTTACGGGCAGGACTACAAAAACTTATCAGTGTGTTAATTAAGTTAAGTACAGATTGGCTAGGTTAAAAAAGAAACTACTTTTCAGTTGTTATGCCATGTTTAGATAATATAAAGGAAAGAGTTTTGCGAAGTACCCTTATCAAACTGTGTTAGTTTTCGCGTGTTTGAGTAAGTAAGACCTTTGAATTATATTTTTTTGCACGGTAATGCAGGCATAAAAGTCGGTATAGTTATTGAAAACACCGAGAAATCTTTATTAATCTAGTCTGAGAAAAGTTGAGATGAACCACCTAAAATTCTTTAAGATTTTTAAGTCGTGAAGTTGGCAAACGGTTAAGTTGATACTATTACGGCTACTACTATTTCGGGTATTACTACTTCAAATCTAAAAACGACTAAATCCTAAGACCCTTGAATTAAAATAATTAACCTAAGTCCCAACCTACCTATCTATAATAACCCCCTCCCCCCCTACATCTTTCAATCTTCGGAATGATGACTTCTAAACACGTTGGAATCAATACTGTTATCGACCCAGCAAGGAAGCAAGAGATCAAAGCCTTCAGAATCATCTTCGCAAAGCATTATGATAAAGACCCTTAAGTTATGGACGCCGACAAAGATTTAAACTTTAAACACTTTATTAACGCAATCGGCCCTTCTTTTTCGACTTAAATCTTATTAGAAAAAATTAGGGACTTATCAACTCCGACAATTTCCAGAAACGATTCGGCGGTTGAACTTTGTAAATCTGTAATAATAAGAACAAACAAATTAAAACAAAAATAAAGAATATGTTACGTAACCGAAGAGTTAAACTCTTTACGAAGAAATAAATGATTGCATTTGGGCAAACATACTCTACGAATACAGAATAGATAGGCACCCCGAAAAAACTAAGGTTACAAGAAAATATATCGCTAAAGATAGTATTTCTAAATTCACTCACACGAGTTTGTGCAGGCCAGTCCAACCTAAAATAAGGTTTTAAAACCTTTATGATAAAAGCCCCCAACGCATAAGCGTCGTTGGTAACGTCGCTGGCAACGATGAGGAGTTAATGGACCTAAGTGTGGTAAGTCCTTAAGTCTACCAGTTAATTAAGTAAGAACCTTGAGTTGCCCCTAAATATCAATAGGATTATTATCAACTCCCTGGTGGAAATCCTTAAGTTCTTTATCTTTAGGCCCCTTAACACGTCTAGTTATAATAAGCCAATTAAAGGAAGAGCGTTTTTATATGCGAGCTTACTATAGGTACCACCACGAGCTTTTTCGCTTGAAACTCAGCTAAAGGAAACTATCCTACCTACTAATACCAGCAACTTCCTCAATACTTTCACCAGCACTGATCAAGAGATCCAGAGGGTTTTTAAAACTAATAAATCACTTTTCCGCCTTGAAATATCCCTATAGTGGATATGAATTGCGCGGTAATTGTTACTTTCGTCAAGATTTGGAAAGTAAAGGAGAAGTATGAAGGTAAGTTGTACAATCTCATCGACGTCAAGTTACTCCTGTTTTTTACCATTTGCCGCTAGATGAGGATTTTGTTGTCACGCTTTTCCTCGTTGTTTTCTAATAATCTTACCAGTCAAACCAAGTATTACTACCTTCGATATTTGACGAATTTTTCCTCGTTTCGAGAAATCTACGATGTATTTAAAGTTAATTTCAAATACGATGACAACCTCTCCTAGTGCCACAAAAATGGAATAAATTCAAGTGGCCTAACATACTGAATTATAAGAAAGAGTTCAAAAGTACCTTTTAAATAGAATGGTTAACAAGCTTATTATTCGATGATAAGTAATAGAAAATATGGGAGTTGGTGTGGGCACACTACGTGATTAAATCCGTCATAATGTTATAAGCTATAAATAATTCGAATACACCTTATAATGCCCTAACGTTACTTGTAAAGGATTACTTAGCTAATTGCAATCTTCGTTAACGACTTCGATGACATGAATGCCGAATTCGTATAATTTCGCCTATACCTACTATATTGATTGCAAGTACAACAAGCACAGGAAATATGATCAAAACACATATTTTTTTTTGGAATAGCAGCAAATAAAGTTGCTGGTTAATACGTTATATTGCTACCAAACGCGAATCGAAGCAAATGATTCACCTCAATCACTTTCCATCTGATTATAAGAAGAAATATTTCAAACAGCCTGCAGACTTGAAGGGCATACAGGCGAGAGATAAGGAAAATAAGCCTAATGCGGTCAGCTAGCAACGCTATATGGGAAAGGATAATTTATGTAACAGCGGATAGGAATAGAGATGCTTTAGAAAATTGGAAGAATTCCTGGGTAGCGGTGGCAGTAGTAACGGTGTAAGAAAAGCAGGCTTAGAATTATCTGCAAAGGGTGCGTAATTGGTGGAATGCGTGATGCGTATAAATCTGAGGCGAAAGATATGTGTACGGGAGTTGAAGAATAGAGGACTCGGAAAAGTGGAGTAAAGGACCGTAATTGATATTAGTTATAATACAAAATGACTGAAATTGACAGTGGTTTGGCATGCGGACTCAGGAGGAACTTTAGGAATTACCACCAATTAGTGGGTAGCTACGCTAGTGCATAGACACAAAACAAAAAGTTGCTAGTATTGAAATAACAGTCAATTGCAGTATAATCAAGTTAATTATACTGACAGTTAGTTGATTATATTGACTGTAAATTAACAGTACTTTGTGGGATTTAACTGTATTAACTGTAAGTCAAGTGCAATAGGTGCATACTTTAATATAAGGTACGGACCAAAGTATTTGACTATACAAATTAGGGTGCAGACCGGCTAGCGGTCTGATAAACTTACTTAGAAGTAAAAACATCACCACTTTCAATGCAATAACATTAACTTCGACCACGGAGATTCGAATTGATCACGTTAAAACGATGAAAGCCAACATTTATAAGCAGGTCTACCAACAGAAACTAAGTAACCGGAACCTATGCAACATCAATCGTAAAGATTTATCGCTCTAATCCCAATATGTTTTAAAGGATTGAAATGTATTATAGCCCGCAAACTATCGTAAATGTCAATCACCTAAGGTTTGATCAACAACTAATATGGTGGCAGTACACCTAGAAAATCACTTATAAACCACGTAACGTCTCTTACCTATAATATCGAATCCGTTCTTGTAAGAGATAGAGTTGCGTTAATTCCCTCTTGTAATATATGAGAAACCATCGACACTCTTCTTGACAACCAGCTCATACAAAAAAATACGGCGTTTAAGTTTCTATAGAAACTCACTAACATTAATAAACGTTTTCTTATTCAAAACAGTAATAAATTTTTCAAAGTAAAAGAAAAGTGCAAAATTTACTAACCTATATTACGAAACCCCATAAGTCTCTTTGCTTTCGTCAATATTATATTCAATTCACATATAACATTTCGTTCAAGTTTTTTCCGGCCGTATTTTTATTTGCGTTAAACATTTTTTCATTATAATATCAACTTCTCTAAAAACTAACGTTTGGATGTAAAAAAAAACCTATAGCAAGCGGCCTTATATGAAAAAGATAACAATTTCCTTTTCGCCATAGAAAAACGAAACTGTTTTATATTACCAGTGGCCAGAGTCTGTTCATTCTTACAAAATATGTTAATCCACCCGTATCAATGAGCTTAAAACTGGTTTTTCTGGTTATAAACCTCTTTCTCAATATAATAGTCCTTAGTTATATTGGTTAAAGCTTTAATTTAAATAGTTTATATTGAAGCGGGTTTATGTTAGAAAACGTGTATTAAAAACTTCAAAAGTTGTACAGTATTACAAAGAACCATAACACACAAAACACAGCGATTTACCGCATCTTCTTCGAATAGTTATTATCGTAAAGATCGTATTCATATGTATTTTAACGCTAAAACATAAAATATCTACCGCGGATAAAAGAGCTTGAAGAATTAGGTTACAGTCCGTTGTAATGATCACACTCAATACCCGTGGGTAAATAAAAAGTGGTAGGGGGTTTATGTTATTAGTAAGGTAGCATAGGTAACAAAGGTGCAATATTAAGAAGATATTTGTTCGTGCTGTAGAATGATTACTAACCGTTAGGCTATTCAAGTGTGTGGACTGAATACTTAGATTGACACCTGAAGAGCTATGAAGGAAATACTATCTGTATGGTGATGACCGTGTCCTTATGTTCTATGGCCTTCATACCATCTTCAGTACTGGACCGCTGAAGTCAATGTCGCTTCCTTCGGTCCCAATGTTGTCGACTGAACCGCGAGCGGTCCTGTCGGTCCAAACCCTAACCCTGGGTGCTTACATAAGAGAGATCTCTGGCTTAATGTGTTGGACATCAGGCTTCTGATAACGCAGCGGACCGCTGGCCTATTCCATTACCTGTAGATGGTCCTTGGGTTATAACATCCGTTTAATTACCGCGGCAAGAAAGTTAGCTTAGTTGTTTGAGACTTCGGTGAATACCGTTGCCCTTAGAAACGTAAGCTTACCTTTTCATCAAATAGCTTTATAATAACAAAGATTTCGATTAGAATTTTGTTTTAAGACTATTCGTGCTAACTACCCCTTTTTTCGTCGAATTACAACAGCGTTAGTCGCCTCATTGCCGACGGAGATGTAAGAATACCTCGTATTACCGGTATCTAAAGTTACCGGACCGATTCAACACATGCTCAGGCGGTCCACACGGCTCAACTTAACGGTGAAATCATTATCACACATCTCCTCCGATTAACAGGACCTAACAGAACCTAATCATAGGGGTAATCGAACAAATCATTTTAAATTACATTGGGTAATAATAAACGGAAAATTCATAACCTTTCCACAATATAATCTAATACCGGTATTTTTTTCCATATCACTAAAACCTTATGAAATGAACTTCAAACGAATTAGGTTACCTTTTTATCAACATGTTGAAATAATATAACGATGGATAAAAGTACATCGGATACAAGTACGCGGTTTTTCGAAACAGTATGGTTATCATATTAAGCTCCAACAACCACTACCTCATCACACACGCCTTCAAAGCGAAGGTCATTACACTATTCTGGGGATTAAAAGCGTTTATACGTGTTTCTCTAATATAAATTACGATATATGTTGGGAATAATTTTGAAATTTTACATTTACAAGACGATGTTACCCTTTTATTCTAGTCAACACGAAATTTATTTTATGTTACTACCGGAACCGTCAATAGACTTTTAATTGTAAAATGAAGCTTTGAATGTATAGGTATCATGAGGAATGGAATCGTTGATAAACTCGTTAACGTCGGCATTAAAACCTATACTCGTCTACCAGATGACAATTATCCATAGGCCACCGAATTCAAATCAATATTTCGATTGAAATTAGTGGTAATAGAATAAAATTTGAACTTTTGAAAACAAAATAAGCTATTTTTCTATATAAACTTTAAGGTTCAACGTAGTCGGCTAACTCCGGGTAAAACGTTTGTCAAAATTTATTGTTTTGAACCTTGTTTTCTCCTACTCCTGTTAACATAACCTTTTCTATACCAATTTCTAACGATAGAATACGAAAATGAGAATTTAATATCATATTATCAACGGTTTCAACTATTCAATAAGATTGGATATTATGTTAGATACAAAAAAGCTAGGTGCCTCGCACTTAATATACTGTTAAGCCTCTTCAAAAGCTTGGAATTTATAACCACGGCTACCGAAGAGGCCTCTCAATAAAATGGTAAACTAAATTTACATATATAAAGTCTTTTCAAATCCTAAAAACTTCCGGAAATTTATTTATAAAACGCATTATTTTTTGGCTAACAAAGAAGGATTCTATAAAATTATAATTAAACCTACTTCGAACATTTACCGGAAATAATAAAGTTTTAAGCCCACCGGCAATATCTCAGTTTTACGTCCACTATTCAAAAACACATAATTACAGTCACCAGCGTTGGAGCTGATACTAATAAAACCACAAATGAAATAACTTCGACTCATCAGGAACTTTAAACGATCAGTTATTTAATAGCTTTAACACGACGCGAAAAAGGGGGTTACATAGATAACAACGGAAGAGTTCATAATGGGCTTGTTTTTAATCGAAAGCTTATCGCTTTTGTTATCGTTATTGCTGTTGTTATTCACGCTGACTTTACAGAAAAAGGAGAAAAAAACGGGCTGGCGTTATATAACGGCCGCATAACAGAGCCACGGATGAAACCTACTTATCTCCGCCGTCCGAAACCTCGACAATGGCGCGGAGGGGCCGTCAAAGGGCAGTCAAACACCTAGCCAGCGCCTTCGCGGCGACGCTGGCGCGATAAGCGGCTAACAAACCAGAATTAACAATGATAACGGAGATAAAACCGCCTTTACGTTTAGTTGCTACCATTCACTAGTAATAATCCTTTATATAAAATGTAAACAAAGGCTTTTACAAATATGAAGAACGTAATTTCCTACCGTTCCTCCCTTATTTATTTCAGTTCTAACGCTCGATTCCGTTACGAAGATAAAATATAACCTATATATCTGTATCTGAAGGGGTAAAATAGAGTTTATAGGGTTAAAGTTAATGAGAGTAATGGCAAAAGACGTCGATCCCAAGGCAAAGGAATTGGATTCGGAGGAAAGTATCCATCAAGCGTATTTGAATGATTTAGGTGTTAAAGAGCCTATTATAAACGCGTAATAGTGGTGACGCATTATACGTATAACAAGGGATCACATATAAACCGCGTTTTCTTACATAATATTACCATTATTTTCTTTAGTACATGGATTCTTATAAAAGACAAATGATAAAATATAAAGGTTATTTATTATATAAATGGTTATATTTGATACAGTTTATAAAGAAAAGTTATTAATAAGGTTTATTCTAGGAAAAGGTTTTCTTTGGGTACGCGACATTTAAACTACCAAATGTGTATTGGTTCCTTAATTACATTATACGGAGCCCATTAGCATACGAGATCGCGAAGTGTTCCATCTTTGCTTTCATTCTTATAGGATATCTTTCCACATATCTGTTTTACGGAATCGTTGTTTTGAGGGACCGTATAATCGCATTTTTTACGAAAATATGCATCAGGCGAGAACTAACTATGCAGCGCCTTTGAGCTTCATCAACGCTACAGTCTACACGCCTACATATTTCTAAACTATGGGTCACTTCAAGATCAGGCTTGGAAGAATAACAAGAAAGCTCTTTGGATTACATAAGATACATTAAGAATTTCATTACGATACTTCCCGCCGATATTACAGGATTAATTCATAGCAATAAATTTACAATTCATAGTAAGCACTGATATGGGTTAATGAAATATAAAAAAAAATTATATATTCCGTATAACCACTGGAATTTAGATTTTATTGATTATAATACCACTAATTTCAATTAATTTGTATGAAATCATTGGACACCTCTAGTCGTTCTGTATTGATTCGTTAGTTTTCAAGTTGATGTTGACTTCTACTTCATGTCTTTTTTTCAATATATTTTAAATGAAAACAAATTTGGATATAGGTTTCGATTATGTAGAACATAGTAGGTTTTGCGCTTGGAAATATACTTGTTAAATTTAATCAAATTCACATATAACTTCCGCTCAACTTAACTTTCATTTTATTACCATTATAATCGTTGACGGTTTTCATTATATTATTTCCTCTTAACCACAAGATATATAAGAATCACGTTATATGCATTCTTTCGATATTTCTATACTCAGTATAATTTCATGGAAAAATGTTTCTGTAACGATTACGGAATGTAAATCAATATGAAGTATCGGTTTTTTTCAAATATAATATGGGATTTAACTGTTTGATTGATACAGGAAGGCATGGTCGGTTATTTATTGATTCGAATTACGTTACGTACCTATATAGTATATAATTTTTATAAATCCTGGTTCTGGTTTTCTGACTTCCCAACATATCTTTGCCTTTATTATTTACGTTTCTTTTTATGTAATTCTTATATGAAGCGATATGGTATTCAGTGTTATACATTATTCGTTATTTTCAACAATCGATTGATTTATAACGGTTTTGTTAATAACCTGATTTTCGATATATTTTTCATTTTTTGTTATTTCAATACCAAGAGTAATTTCGTTCTTGGTAGTGATTACCATATTATTTTGTTTTAGAACACAAGCCGTGTCAACGTCGATAGGGTTGGGTTTCATTTAAGGCTTCCAAGCCTTCTTTTAATTGTTTGAATTTGCCGTATTTGTGGTTTATATCATTTGTAATATAGAGTTTTATCTCGTTTTCATGCCATAAATTGTTCATATATTGGAATGTATTGTTTAGAATTAAACTTGCGTGCCATTACGGTTGACAGAAACACTTAACTAGTGAAAAAAATCTCTCATAAATCGTATTTGTCTTTTCTTAATCGTGATTAAATTTAGGTATACTATTGAATGCGACTTGAATTTGTTATTTTAATGTTTGCTTTTAGTGTGGATATTTTTCATTGATAAAATAAGTATTGAATAATCATTTTGCGACGAATATTCTTTCGTTTCATCCCTTAACTTTTGATGAGATAATATTGTTCTATACGTGGATATTATCTGATTTATATGACGTAAGGACAGGATAATATTACGTTCGATATTATATTCACTGTTATTGTACATTTTACAAAGCAATTTAATGGTTGTAAACAACGTTACATAATACATTTGAACATTTATTGTATGAATATAGAGAGAGAATAAGTGAAAATTTGACAATAGAATGTTAATCTAAAAAGTGGTGTCAAAACGGTATTATTTTAATATCTAGGAAATGGGAAGGTTTTTCGTCGAACTTTTCTTTATTCTTTTCAATGTTTGAAACTATTATAATAAATATGTAGCTTAAATTTTTTATTAGAATTTGTTTCTGAGGTATATTTGGAATCAAGTGAAATATTTCATTTAGATTCATTAATACATGACTATTATGATTGAACATACGTTTTTCCAGATTGATTTGAGTGTTAAAAGTCTATGATAAGTCTATTAATCGTTTTTCTTGTATACGGTTATCCTTGCTTATATGTTAATTGATAACTATTTAAGATATTTTGGAGGTTTTGTTGTATGGTAGTATTGTGTAACCTTTAGATATTGGTTTTAGTATTTCCAATTAATTTGTAAATCGAATTATTATTCATATCATTAACCTCCTTGATTGCGTTTCGTTTCTGTTCCCTTTTAACTCCGAGCGCATATTAAATGTAGACCCTTTTTATAAATTCATTATCATTACTCATGTATAATAGTATGATACTTGTGATTCGAAGGTGAGAGACTTGCGTTTGACTTATTTGTTGGGTCATATTTCTATACCGTGTGTATTATTTTTAATTGTTGATAATAAAGTTATTTTATAATTTTTTGTTTGGAGTGTTATTTTTGGGTTTCGTTTATGGACGTGTATTTGAATTAGTTCCTTATAATGGTGCTCTTTCTGTTGAGGTTGAATCTTTTTTGTTTGTGGAACTTGTTTTAAAACCCATTTTGGACTGTTTTATTCTTTTCTTTATATATATTATAGGTCCAATTGTAAAATCTGTCGTTGACGTTTGCGAAGGTTGAAGTATTGTGATTGATATTGTTAGGATTTAAGTTGAAGATGATTTGTTCAACGTAGTATGTTATGTGTTTTTTGGTGGTGTTTTTGGTGAAGTTTTCAAATGTAGACTTTCTTTTTGATGTTTAAACAAAAGTATTCTAATATTTTCAATGGATTTCATATTTATTATTATGGAGTTGTTTGCCATGTGGCTGGATTTTTTAAATTTATTATGAAAATAAATTAGGGCTTTTTTTGGAAGATGAGTTGTTTGTAGGGTAAGTTTATTATCGGTTTTCAAAATTGTGAATATGGCTTTTCTTGCATGCTTCTCATAAATTTCAACAATTGCGAATTTGGTGTTTTTGGGTTTTAAGTACATTAGTTGAACGATGAATTTCCAATATTAGGTTTATAAAAATATTTTTATCGTTAAGTAATACCGTCTCTGCCATTCGTCTACCGTATAATATGACGTATTTTAATCTTGTTTTGTTTTGTTTTCGTAACGATTTATGTTGTTTGTAGTTCTTTTCTTAATAATTCCCCCCTTATTTTACGATGATTCGTAATAAGTTATCGGAAATTCGTTTTCTCCTTTATTTTTCTTCTACGTGTTTAATGAAGTTGAAAACTGGTTCATGCTTGTTGTCTTTTGGCTTTTGCAATAACCGTCGATTGAAATCATTGTGGTTGAAGTAACTGAATGCATTTCATTTATTAAAGTTTGTGTAAGTTCCAAGTTAGACAGGTCGCTAGCCGACCTGCCCCCCAATCTGTACGAATCTAATTTTATTTCATGCCTTATTTTGAATAGACACATCACTATTGTATTGCCGCAAATGCAATTGAATTCTATTACAACAGTCGATATAATATTCTACTGATCAAAAATCCAAACTAGGAAAACATTTGAAGTATACTTTTGGATTCCGTATCTACAATCACCTATCTACCTCATTCACTTTGCCTGTTAGAACAGTAGTAATTGAAGCGCAGTCGGTCAACGTAAGTTAACTACAGTAACTGCAATTTGAGTGTATTATTTTATGGGTTAACTGTATTGACTGTAAAGTCGAATACAGTATATGCTCAATGCAGACTTGAGCACGGCCAGGAAATTGGATATAAAAGTTAGTATGAATACTGGTTAGCGGTCTGTTAAATCTAGAGAAAATCGGCTACCACTTGACCATGCAATACTATTATTAATTTTACCACGATTCAAATTGATAACATTGCAACGACTAAAGGCCTATTAGTAGAGGTCTATCAACACTTCTTAGTGATTATTAGTTTAAACATAGATTGACTAGGTAGAGGAAGAAGTTACTTTTTACTTATACTCTATATTAATGTTAGGGTAAAGGAATGATTTTTTCGAAGGTACTTATTGATGCGTTTGATGTTTATAGGTATCAATAAGGAAAAATCCTGAGTGCATCTGCTGTTTACATGCCTCCAGAAGTGGCGACGGTATCGCCATTTAAAAAACACCAAAAATTCATTGCTAAATCCTTTTGAAAATCATTGATATTAACCTCTTAAAAGACTTAAATTTGGTTAAGTTGGTAAATGGCCAAGTAAGTAATATTTCGGATATTAACACTAAAAAATTGAATGGTAAAAAAGATTAAAGTTTACAGCTTTCCACTATAAATAATAACAGTAAACAACCTTTGACTCTACTTTTTTTTACCAAACTTTGGTTTTTACCCCACAATTTCCACTTTATATTACTCTTTTCTCCCCATACATCATGAGATCGTTAATAGTCAAGGTCATTACTCTAAGAGAAAGCTCCAATAATCGCCAAGTTGCGTCAATAAAGTTACGTTATGTGAACCTACGCCCAATCACCTAGTTCTTTTACATAAAACACAAAGTCTTTACACTCCAAAATCACCAAGTTCACTTGCCCAAAACATTAAGTATTTGCATTACTTTCCTTGTCAAAATGGTTATCACAAACTTTAAGATAGAGGTCGTTGCAATTCCCGTTGGAAAGGAAGTAATAAAAAACCTTGAATATCTATTTATTAAGTATTACGATAATGACCTATGATTTATGGAAGTAGATAAAGACTTCCATTTCGAGTAGTAAACGAATAAAATTGGTAAATAATTATTCGATACGGATGTCTGAAAATAGTTTGGACGTGGTCGTTGCGCTTTCAAAGATTTCCATGAGCTTTTTAGCCATTAGATCATTGATATATAGAAAACTGTTCAAGGGGTCTTTAAGACCAAACTGAAAGCAAGAGTTAACAGAAGTGAGGTTTACCTACCAGAAAAGACTTTAAAAGAGTCTATAGAGAGTTTCTTTGAGTTGGGTTAACTTAAGGATTGCTTTTAAGATCCTTGAATTTAAGATACACAAGGAAAAAGGAAATACGTTAATGATTATCAATACCCTTATATACAAAGACGTTTCCTCACTACCCTCTAGTCCCCAGTTGAGTCAGGCCGTTCACCTTTCCATTGGCACCAATTTCTTACACGTCTATGATAAAGAACTTATCAATATGTTCAGTAGTTTAATACTTTTCTGCGATACCATAGAGTAAGTATTCGGCGGGGGCAAAGCATACAAAACAGTGGCTGTAAATGCAGTAATATAGATCTACGTCGGCGCCTTTTATCGGTTAATTAACCAAGATCACCAAGTCCTCTACAAGCTTTAAAACTTTACTTAAAATAGGTCAATTTTTTCCAGAAATTGTTCAGTCCTTTGAAGCGAAGCTTCTCAATATTAGTACGTCTACACGTGTAATCCTATTACAAGTATTACCATAAGATTTTATCCTCTGGGCTAGGCAACTGGAAATCACCTTTACTATCGAAATTTTGAAATGCTAGAAAACACTATTAACTAGTAGAACTACTATTGTAACCTTTCGATATACCTATTGAGATGATTAATATTAATTATATATTTTTACACACTTTGCGAAAAATTGAAACAATACGGAGAAGTATAATTGAAAGCTATACAACTTGTTAAATACAAAGATAATACCCTTCCCTAAATTTTGCAAGTTAATAAAGGTTCTTCCTTTAGGATTTGACTTACTATTCACTGAAATTCTTTTAGATCAAGTTGAAAACTACCACTAACCCTTTTGACGTAAGCAAAAAAAAAAATAATCGTATTATTCATGATAACATAAATAGCCCTTTTCAGAATGACGTCAACCTTACGTAATATTATACAAATAAGGTTATGATGAGATGGAAACTAATAATAGCTAAGAAAAAAAAGAACGAAATACTAATGGATATCATTAACCAAGTATTTGACAAGTTAATATTATTCCAACAAATAATATAGAATTCATTGGTTAGTGAAACTACATTTCACAAATAGGTACGGATAGCTATTACGGATTTAAGCGGTTTTAAATACATTTATAACGGCTAAATACTACCAGTAAAATATTTTTTGGACAGTTACGGTTTCCGCTTACGATTTTAATAACTCGCGCGCCAATCTCAATTATTATGTACCCACAAGTTCATGAATTCGGAGATTAACATGACGAAGATCATACGATAACAAATTACATTAATCTTAAGTATAGAAGGGCACAACATTTAAAATCTGATGTAACACTCTTATATGAGAGGTCATAAATAAAATGATATTAGTAGCGGGGGAAAAACTTAAACAAACCTGTTAACCGTAAGAATTGTGGACGTGATAGTGGCAAAAGGTATTGGATATGTGACAAGTCCGGCTATTAATCAACTCGCCACCCTTCGGCTAAATATCAAAAACAACAAATGATATATTACATGCAATACCCTACAAGTTCTAGGCTGGACGAATTAAACTATATCACTGATTGAAAGGGTGAAAATACTGTTAAAGATAACGGGACGTTAAAATAAGCTCCATATATTGAAATATATGTAAAAAATGGCCTAATATCTCATCGACCACGCTCTTTTATACCTTATAAGTGGCGTAAACTCTTATATTGAACCTAAAAATCAAATACCTAACCCCGTATATCCCCTTATTTTTCGCCAACGTTATTTGAATTACATGCTTCAACGTATTATGCCAAATATATGTGTAATAAGGTACTTAACCGCAGGATATTCTCAGTATCTATCACTGCGAAGGGAAAACACTATTACTATGGGGATCAATCGTCAAAATATTGGCAAAGCGAAAGTAGGTTTTGGTCTTGACTAACAACCATCGTTACTAAGATCGACGCCTATTTAAAATATTATTAGACCAATTAAGTTTTACATCCTTAAGCCCTTTAACCTTATTTTCCTCTATATAAAGAACATCAAAATACTCGGCGTTAACGTCAACGTCAATGTTGACAAACTGGATAAAAATTTCCAAAGGTTTACTTTCGCCTCTAAGTCGTGACATTTTTATTTAACCTTTAAAGCCCTTAAACAATGCCGATTCATATGATGAAGTTAAAAATACGTTGGGTATACCGGAGTTTCAATTACTCAGCCATCGACAGGCTACATAAAGTCGTCAAGTCTGCAAAATAAGGAAATTTGGAGTACTCTACTTTAAACGCTAATGAGACGCTTTATTCCTATTCTCAAACGAATACTTAAGACCTCTGAATATTTTTAATATATATAAAAAACGATACGTTTATAAAGTGAAAGATTTTCGTTGACGGATTTTACATAAGTATGAAGATTATTTTTTACGTCATTAATTTCTTTACCTTTTGCCATGAGGTTGAGTTGTTTAAATTACTGTCGTTCAAAGACACGTGAAATACTTGAAAATACTACAAATTCATAGCAATTGAGGTCTATAGGACGTTATCGTTTATAATGATGATACTTAATTTACGGCAATTGAGCTTCAAACACATGTTAGGACAATGGTAATTTTGTATAAAAAGTTACCTACTAAAGCCCACTACAACATTAAGAAGGTTGAAAGTGTGTACTCACTACTTCGAATGGCCCATGATATCCTTACGCTTAGGATCAACAGATTTACTAACCAGAAGGTACGCCTTTAAATAACAGTGAAGAGGTTGAACGATACTTTGGAAACTAATGACTTAGTGTTAACGATATTCTGATTTGGAGCTTATCCTCATTTAACTAGTAGTTCTCCATTATTAGAAAATATATAAAAGAGGATTATAGCATATAGAATGTCTTTGAAGAAATTAAAAAAGTAATTGGCACGGCTTGAAATTAATAATGCTTTTAATACTAGAAACGGACTTATGATTATTAATGTGCTGTTGTTTCCGTTGTAAAGTGAATTCTTCGTGTAACTAAATTTAGGAAAATGGAATGGTTCATTAAAGATCTTGGGTATCGCTAACCCTCAAGTAGTTATCAAAACTGATAACGATTTTGCGACGTTCAGTATAACCCAGGTTCAACCTTACATTTCGGCGACTGACAATAATAATAATAATTTTTTTTAAAGTCAAACCAATTGACCAATACAAACCCGTCCTCTATGATTGATAAAAAGATGAACAGTCAACGACGTAGACAACTACAAAGGATAAATCATATTAAAGATAGGGAATATACACTGGGCCGGATCTACAATATTACTTGGATTAATATAGGAAAAAAGGATAATTAAAATTTGACTGGTAAGTTACGCGCTGAATCAATCATTAAGAATTTATATAGACTATTCAAAGAAAGAGATAAAGTTGAGATTGATAGACTCCTAATTTGAGTGGTTATACAATTTGCACACAAATGCGACTTTTACAAATAGGATCATCGTTAAATACAAGCGAATTACAAGAAAAGTATGAGTTTTGAATGTGTAAAGCATGATAGCCGGCTTTAACATTGGTATAATAATATGGAAACCCTTTAATATCGTGACTATGCGATTGAAGATTTCCTTTATACCGATGGTAATTTATACCGATTCGAGAATTCTATGCGAATACCTATTGAAACTGGGAATAACTAGCAAAAAGCGCTTCATAAAAAACGTGATGGCACTCCTTAGAGCCTACGATGGCAGGGAAAGCGAAGAATTCATTTTGGTAAACGGTAGAAATAATACGACTGATATTATGACGAAATAGACGTCTAATAAGGCCATATATAAGTTTATAAATAGCACTAGATTAACTATACACGTTGAAGCATATGTTAAAAACCTACCTGACAAGGTCAAGGAATGTACCGAAAAATAGGGAGGAAAGCAAAGGTACTTTAAAAACTTTGATGATAGCTAGAGAGTTTAAATTGAACCTAGCGACTCAATCAATTTGCACGGTTAAGTTAGGGGTTTAGATAAGTTTATGGTGGAAGACTTATTAATGGGAGTTCATAAAGACGGAACTTGGAACCATGGGGTAATCGGGGTTAATTTGGCTGAAGAAAAAACAGGGGTTTAGCTGGTTGATAAAAAGGCACTTCGGAGTCTATCAGAAATAATTAATCCTCTACAATATCGTATGCGCACAAAATGAAAATCTGTTAGTATTGAAAGAATATTAATTATATTGAAGTTAGTTAATGCAAATTAATTATATAGAATGCATGTTCAGTGTATTGTTTTGTTTGACGACTGTAATAATTGCAAAGTCAAGTAAAGTACCTACCTAATTTGAACTAAGGCACGGGCTAAATAATGAACTATAAAAATTATTTTACAGACCGGTGAATAGTATACCAAGCCTAAAACAATACAACGTCGACTTGACCAGGAAATACTGTTGTTACTTCAAACATGATTCGAATAGACAACGTTGCAATATCTAAAGGCCTATCAGGCGCGGCTAATCAAAAACACCTATAATATCATATTAAAGAAAATAGAAACCGGAAGTAGCTAATTATTCCTTCAAAAAACAATACTCTAAACAAAGAAGAGTTCACTACACTTTGAAATTATTAAAGGTGTAAGAAGAACAAATCCAGGCTAAAATATTAAATTAAAGCTCAAAATCACATCCTGAACTACAAATTTATCTTTTTTTATTTTAAACTTCAATTTAAAAAACATATTTTTTGTTTACAAAACAGTGATTAAATTGATCCAAATAAATTCGAAGAAAAGAACAGTATCATCTAGAGTAGTGTTTCATGTTTAATAACAAATCTTCAGCAGAATGAATTAAAATAAATTAACTTAACCAGATGTTTCTCGAATAAAAAGGAAAAAATGAGGTTTTAATTCATTATCTTATATTCATTAAAGTGAGATGACGCGATTGGCGGAGCATGAACGCAGAGAACTTGTGCGTAATGACCCATTAGAAAATATTTAGAGATGCGATAATTCGTTCATCTATGGCGTATATTACATAATAAGTCGCTAGAGAGTGTATAAAGGGTTCGATAATGCGATACCGGATTAGATAAATATCTGAACTGATGGTATACTTTTATTTGTTACAATAATGGTTGATTTAAATCACTATATTCCAAGTAATTAATGGTATTACATTGATAAAAGTTATGCGTAAGTTCTAAATTGGGTATGCTGTTTGCTAACTCATGCTTTACTTTAGAGAGGCTCAAAGTTAATCCGTGAATTATATTCAATTAACACATTTTAATTGACGTACAAATTATTTCACTTATTAACTATGACGACGCTGGCCTCCTTATATATTGAACTATGCTAATGCGTGTAATATTATATCTTTTTGGTCGGTCCAACTTTACTTAAAAGATAGGAAAATTCTGATATTTTTCTTCACTTTTAGGATTCCATAGCATAATAAAGTACACATAAAAAATAATAGAATTAAATGAAATTAAAGAAGTATATTGATATTCAGTACCCCAGATATTTATACTTCCATACACATGTGAAGATCACTCTTTGTGTTATTAGATAGTAAATATGTAATTGGTAAAAATGACTGACTGTTGCCTTTTACTTTTCCTACTTGTCAAATAGATATTTGAAGTAGATATTTTTAACTTGATAACTCAAAATGTAACTTTTCGATAGTAATAACTAAACTAGCCTCATTTGAAAATGACTGTACAACCGTTGCAAAATGGTGTACTATAATTGGGTTGCTAGTGCTGTAGTAGGTTTCATCGATTTGTTTTCACGTGTGTATTTAATATTCCAACTCTGGGGACTTTTTGTACATGTTGTATAGTGTTCTTAGAGCTCAAAGTTGTTTTTGGAAGTTGATTTTAACCGATGAACTTCGGTTTGTTGGTTTTTGTCAAGTTTGAAGTCAAGAATAATTGTGTCATTTAAAATTTGTGTGTCAAAGCTAATAACTGGTTTCGGGACGATTGGAGGGGTGTGGAAATGAAAATTTGTATTGATACTGAATTTTGGTATGTACGGTGAATATATTTTTCCAACTCGTTAAATTTCAGTATATTATATATCAATTTTCGTGAAGTCGTGCAACTTGCGCAAGTTGTGGGATCGTAATTTTGGTTTTCCTAACCAGCGATGCAGAAACGATTTGCAGCTTTACTGTCCGAGTTAAAAACTTGCATATAAACACTTAAGTATTATATCATAGGTATGAAGTACTAAAATTTGTTTGATAAGATATGAGAACGTTGTAATTTCTACCAAGACTTACGAGTTTTACTATGGATGATTCTTATAGGATTTTCAGGTAACAGGTTCTATAAGTGTGTAAAATATATCATAGCATAGGTATAATATGAAATTTACAATATCTTTTTGTTTTTTAAGACTCCTGTGATATAGTGTTTTATGATTTGCTTTAGTTTTATACCACATAAGTAATTTGTCTTATTCATTATTCTGTTTGATTGTCCTGTATTCAGTGAATATTCGAAATTGAAAAGGAAAGTTTCCATATGTAAAGAGCAACAGTTAAATTTTTTTGTATAAAACGTATAGTTAGTTGTTAATATTACATGTATCTTTCAAAAAAAATGTTATTTCCTATTTATTGTTTGTTTATAGCTTGAATCATTGTTCATTACGTGTTTTCTTTTTATTCATAATATGTAGTAATCCTTTTTTCTATATCTTGTTTGTTATTCCATTTGTTTGGTTTTCCATAAGTTTTATTTATTTATTTCACTTTTTGTCGACGTATCCTAAAATCAATTTCGATATAGTATTCGTATTAATCAACTTTTCCAAAGCCTTATTTGAGACACCTTCATTTATTATTCTAGTTAGATTCCCTATGTTATTAATTCGTTTGAAATTTTGGGTTTCCTTTATTTCGTCTATCTCCTTAAAGTTTATCACATGGGTTATCACTCATTTTCTCCTTATTATACCCAGTTTCTGGAAGTTACTCAATAAACCTTTGTAGTTTCTTAATATGATAATGGAAATTAGTGGCCTTTCAAATCTTTCATTGACTACATTGATAGTTTTTTTTAATATTACGCTAACGTTAGAGCTTGTATTGAAGCAGTAAATGGCTGAAGAAAAAACTTTGCATGTCTTATTTTTGAATTGAACAAATGAATAATGTAGGAGATTTCCGGAAAAGAAAAATTTTCCCTGTTTGTATGATATTGTTTAGTTGATGGGTATTATTATAAAGTCAATTTGCGAGTTTCAATCGGAGTTTTTTTTTTGTTTTTTTTTTTTGGGAAAAAAACCGTGTGTAAAGACTATTATCTTGGCTGTTATCTGGTTTACGTGATTTTTGGAGCTTTTTGTCTATGTCTTTTATATTCTATTCAAAGCGTTTGTTATGTTTTTCGATATATTAATCAGAGGGTTTTGTGTTTTCGTTGCTTTTGAAGGATCGTAGCAGACGTTTTATTAATGAAATATTGAAGCCTAAGTGCCCTAAAAACGTTATTCAACGTTTCTTCATGTATTTTTGGCGTTTTTTATGTTAATAATAACCAAGTGAACAATTTGTTATTCTTTTTCAAAACAAATGTGTAGCTTATTCTTTAGTTTTTTTATGTAAAAGAATTATCAAGCTGTTCAATTCCGTTGAGTTTTCAATATTTAGGATTTTAATTAGTTCAGGGTTCCACAGTAATAACATTTTCATGATTGTTTTGGTTTTCATCGAGGAATTCCTGTATTCCTAGGAAAAGTGTGTTGTTAATTTTTGTATTTACAATGTGGAAGTGTTTTTGATTTTTGATCAAAAAGCTTTGTTTATGACTCAATGGTATCATTTTAAGTCGTTTTCGAAAGTGTTTTAGATATATTACGAGCCAGTGTATATTCACTTTCGTAATGCTGTTCCGCTCTTTCACTTCTTGTATTATGATCATTGGTGTGTAGTTATATTGAGTTTGATTGGTAATTTATTCAATATAATGCGTTTAAGGTTTGAAGTACATTATGTCTATGTTTGAATAATATGGATATTACTATATAACCTTATAGATAGTATACATGAACGAAAGAGTAGTGCACTGTATGGCAGAGTGCACTCCTGCAGAGTGCACGGTAATATGTCACGCTGTAGGCTACACTCTTATAAGACATAAAGTTCATTATGTATGGGTCGGTTTGGAATGGTTCTTTTATATCGACGTCAAAGCGTGGATCGGTTTAGAAGTAGTATTCCAAAGTGATACGCTTTGGGTGGAGTACTTATAAGCTCTTACTTATAGCGCATATCTTTGGAAACTTTTCCTTGGTAATTAATATCTTACTTTATACTATAACTACCAATTATTCTGATTACTTTTCGAAAACCTTATGTTCACGTGAATATTATAGGCTTAAAACTTTATCAATACTAATTAGTAGCTGACTCAGTCGATTATAAATAGCTTAGAAAAGAAGACACAAATACACGTTAAATACTTATAGCTGGATGTTATAAAGGTCTTAATTTTTTGTATTTTAACATTTCATTTTTACTAGAATTAGATGCCGACATGTTTAAAGACTGCAAAGACCAAGCGACTTAAAGAAGGAAAATTTTAGCACGATATTATTTATTCTTATTTGACGCTTTATTTACTAAAAGCACTATTTCGATACCATAACCCTTATTTAGCATTCTAACGTATCCAGGCACTTCTTGAAAAGCGTTTTATCACGTATTAGGCTACGTAAGCCAAAACTATCAAGTTTTGGACCCTTTAGTTGGGACCTATCTGATTCTTTTACGAATTATTCGCTTTAGCAAAGCTTCGATCAGTTACAAAAAAAACAATCCTATCACCCTGCTAAAATCGGTTACATACCAAAAAACCAACCGATCCCTTTACTAAGTTTTATTATAACACGTTAATACAGATAAACCACCGCATCTAATAGCATATAACAACTCGATATTTCCTTTACCTTGCCTAAATTTCCTATATCCGTATTATTTTTCCTAAGTTTACCTACGTTCGCCCTATATTTACTAAATTTAATACCTATAAAGTTTTAAGTTTTCCTAGTCATTTCATTAATGTGGTACTACTAGCGTTAAAACTACTAATCTAAAACATTTAACCTGTTTATTAATACGCTTTATTTTCGTATCGTTTGAAACTTATTCGTATTATTAAACGTTAGCAAACACTATTCTGATCGCTTGAATCATTTTATACACATTGTATTCGCTTAACTACCCTAAACTTTGGATTTACCTAAGTATATGACGAGATTACTACAATTTAACATATAGCACAAACGCCTTAAAACAATGATAACTATAGTCCCAAATCAAATTACATTGGAGGAAACCAATGCTTCTTTCAATTTTATGGTGAAATATATAGGAATCAGAAAGGCTATGAAATAGGAGATCAACTTGAGCATTGGGGATAATAGGATCGATGTAACAGTTGAAAAAATAAAACCTTAAATCGTAAATATATATATCTTGACCGCTATATACTGTTATTGGGATGAATAGATCCAAGGACCTAACTTATTAGACGAATTCTATAATAATTTCTTGGTTTGGATATTGAAAATGTGACAAAAAGTAAACCCTACTATTGCTAAAGCTTTACTAATCCAATTAAGAACCAGAGAAATTAATACTTTAAGAGGTAAAGATGTGCGTTTTGTAAAGGCTTTATTTAAAATAACATAACTTAACGATGTACCAAACTGGAAAGGGAAAGATTTGCACTTTTCAGACTTTGTAAAAGGGTGTTACTTTACGGAACTAAAGAGACTGTTGTTAAAACGAGGGTAATTACGCGGAAAACGGTATTGTTGTATACCTTAGGCTAAAATCGGGAACTACGAGGGAAAAAAACACCTACGATCCTCCGTTACTACATAAGTACAATAAAACCCTATACCGTTTTATACTGTGGCGTAAAACTGAAAACAAAATTACTCCCTAAACGTAAAAAATAACCCGATCGGCTATAATGGAGTCGGCCGAAATACACAAAATAAACCGACCAGCTACAACAGAGTCGGCTGAAACGAATAGAATAACCCTCCCCAATGATCGATAATCAGCCATAATATATAAAACAACCCTACCCAGGAAATATCAAGTAACGTAAAACTCCAATAAGTACTACAAAAACCAATTCCTTTTAACCACGTCCCTTACTGCAACCTCCCACCATATCGTTTTCCTATAGATAGGAGCGACCTTACAAAATTAACTAATTTAAACAAGTTATAATATAGGAATTACGATTATAACAGCGAGCCGTACGACGTACTAGATAAAAAAAATACGCGTTATACTTAATATATATATAAAACTAGATATTAAGTTATTACAATTACATGTCTTTTTACCCGGTATACTTTTCGGGTAATCTAAAACGTGGAATATATACTACCTTATATAAGTGAATATATTCGCACAGTATTATAACCTCCTTAAATTATATTTTAATACCGATATTGATTACGAGCTATTCAATAAGTATTGAATTAATATTACGTGGGAATTTGTAAAAAACCAGTAGGAAAATGTCGAGAAAAACTCTTAGGAAATCTTTACCGCTTTGCTAACGAAGTTTCGTAAATTCTAAATGGCTTTGGAACCAGAATATAAAGGCGACAAACTATTTATTTCAATAGTAACAAAAGCTTGTCAAAGAAACCCACATTTTTACCTTACACTTTTTAAACTGGGAAAAAAACTTGGAGACCTTTTATATAAGCTTTAAAATATTTTATGAAATCTTCATACGTCGATAATCACACTTTAAATTAGTATTCAGAGTTAATAATAATGAAGGCGAAGCTTAAATTACTAAAGGTTACTTCGTCAAAATAATTTATTATGTTTTAAACTGGAGGTTCAAGGTTTACCTGAGGGAAAACGAACGTTTGAAGCATAAATACTAAGGAGGAAACCCTGATAGTAAGAGATAGAGACGATCGTTCAGAAATAGAAAAAACGTACCGAAACTATAGTAATACTTGCGAAAATATAGAAGAAGTCCTATAGGTTCGTAAAAACGGTATATTGTATACGGAAAAGTCGGCTACTCGTTGATAAACTACTTCTCTTACAAGTAAGTTCGGATCAAACGATAATTTTAGGCCGAATATAATTTTTAAGATCAGGTAAATGCTAATTTCACAACATGCGTGGCCGAATACTGACGTAGAAATAATAAACCCGATGTATATCCTTACAAAGACATATTTAAAAAAGAAAACCTTAAAAAAAACGATGTTTACTTATTAACCTACAACGATGAAAACGGTCAACATATCTTTACCGGCTTATAGGATACTTTTTTCTTATATATTATAGGTTTAAATTACGTAAACGAAGCATTTAACGCTAATATGGCGTGGTAATTCACACTTTTTAACAGATACGGAACCAGGTTTCAGGGTATTATACCAAATACTAACGTAGTCGAAATATCGACGGCCGGAAAGCGATAATTCGACGCATTTGCGACGAAATTTCCGAAATTTCAGGTAAACCGGATAGGAAAACACCGAAAGGTTTTATTTAGTAAAGATAAGGTGACGTCATTTAAAAAAGTTATCATAAATACGCGTTTCGGACCGATTAAACTTTATGTAATGTATTTTAAAACACTTTTTCTCTTTTTATTAACTAACCTAAATAAGCTCGGAATCAAGGTCCCAAATATAACCAATTAACTTATCCCCAACTTAAATAACGTATTTATACCACTTAAACTTAAGTTCAGCTATTTTTGGTTTTTCCCGAATACACGTATAATTAAGGATACTTACTTAACTAAGGTAGAATTATGAGCTTTATATAGACGATTCGGATACATAGTTCTTAAACGCCTTTTATACCTTCTTTATACCTCCCGCTATACAAATATAGGGAAAAAAGGTATTTAAGGATATCGAAAAGTTCTGTTATAAGTGTTAGCTTTAATTATACGCTTCATAATGGTTTAAATTACGCCTTTAAAACGATGTGAATTTCAATTACAAAGTAATTATTAATATTATATACCTAAATAGTGAATGGGGCCTCCACATTATCGATAAATTTACGTTATTTTAGGCTATTAAGTTTATACAGAACGTTTTTACTTTAATTTTTTTAGACGCTTTAGTTAATTGTTAGTTAAACATTTATCTCGGACCTTTAAACTGGATTACGTGTAACGTCGATACGGCTTATGATTTTATCAAATAACGTACGAAAGCTCAAATAACTGATGACGAGTATAAGCAAATTTTTGTAAAAGCCTTATAGGATATTAGAAAGTGTAAACGATAATATAAACTACTAAAAAAACGTATATAATATTAGTAAAAAAAATTAAAGGTTATTAGTTCAAAAAATTCTATCTTTGAAATAGCGGTTAATGCCGTAAATAATACTTTGGGTTTAAGTGGGGTTATCTTTACGCTCCTTGACGTTAGAGTTTAACTAAGGATTTATACAAACTTTATCGTCTTACTATTTACAGTGTAAAGGGCTAATACTATAGCTAAGATTATAACGGCCTTACGTTTATTACGAGAAAAGAATAATATATCCAGGGCATTCGTTATAAGGAATAGTTTACATAAGATGAAAGTATTAAACTTATTATTGTAATTTGAAATTTTGGTTTGAAGAATAAAGAAGAGATCAATTTGCCTTTAAAGGATTAACGGATTGAGGAGTTGCAAGGTATTTGTTAATTTACTAAATAAAACGAGTTCGTTTCGTTGAATAATGATACGAGAATATAAAAAAAAGGTAAAAAGAGAAGGCCCGAATACGTAGGACGAGTAAAACTGCCTATAAAATATTATTTAGAACAACGAATCTAAACTAACTTTAACTTTAACCTTACCTTTAAAATGTGAATTTCACTCAACTACATTAAACGAAATCGGCTTATTTATATTCAATTCATTAAAAACTCAAAACTGAGGACGCTTTTTTGGCTTTAAACCCACACAAAGTTTTAGGAACTCTATTACGGATTCCTTCATTATGTAAAAGGAAATGGTAAATTACGAGCTTAGCTTCAAGTTTCGCCGCAGCGGTATTATTATTACCCCAGGTACTTTATTCGTACAATTTACCTAAACGGAAATCTTAGCCTTTATCGTCTAAGATGTATTTCGTTTTAAACGCTTTAACCTAGTCGTTTATAATACTTACAAGATCTTTTTAACCCGCTCTATCTTCGAAATTAAGGATAAAACCGAAAAGCTTATAAAAAGACCTGTTTGGTTGTAGAAGGTAATAACGACGAAGATATAAAGGATATTATAATAAAATTACCTATATTACAACGAGTTAATTATTACATAATTTTTATACTCGCGGATTTTTTTAATAATTTATTTGACTTATTCATTGAAATTCGCACTATGATACAAATTTATCCTTAATTCGAGAAGCGGTCAAAACGACGGATTTACGCTTATATATCCCAAGATTTTTGGTAATATTACTTACCTTAGACGATTTTACGCATTTTAAAACCACTTTACGGTTTAACTGAAACGGGTATATACTGGTATAATACTTATTAAAAACACTATAAAGAAAGATTCGAAATAACCAACGTTACCTTTAATCCATGCTTATTAATATTAACGGCTCGTTTAAAAGGCTTTATATTAACGGGTATACAGATGGACGACACATAACGTTATATAACCCCTCATTTTCTGTATTTAAAAAGATGACACTTTTGGAAACCGGTTCAAAAGTTAAACCTAAGATATTCCTGATTAAGAACAACGTAGTCTATGTGAATAATACTACAATTATCCTTTAAAACGGTATTTTAAGCCTTATATAAAAAGGTTATTTATATAAGGTTGCTTTCATTCCTTTCGATAGAGTAAAACGAGCCGACGAATATGAAAGTTAACGTGTACGCAGCGTTTAGGTCGCCTTTATAGTATAACCAAACGTAATATTAAACCTTTTTGTCGTTGTATAATATTAAATAAAACCCAAAGACGATATATATAAAGCGTTTAACAAACATTTTTTATGGAAAATACATTTTGAAAACGAGGCTTAAAATTCGTATTACTAAATATATGTATTATAAATCTGTTCATTATTACTAATGGTACTTTTATTAATAATAACAACTATAACTTTTTAATCAACTTCGTTCTAATCTTCGAAAACGAAATATTGACGCGAAATGGCTTTACTGTTCGAGTAAATATAGTTTATTAAAGGATTTACCAAGTGTTAAAGGTTTATACGAAGCTTTTTAGTTTTTAAAATTTATAATATAGTTAAAAGCTTCGATTGGTATATAATTATAACGATAACGGTCCGGATAATTATTTTCAACCTTTGCCTACACCTTATTTCTATTATCGTTCATATTTATTTCCTTTCTCCTTATAAGTATTTGGTTAAATTCGATATTAGAAATGAAAAAAGGTTGAAAATTGATATTATAACATTACATAAGTTGTACGAACGACGGTAAATCTAAGAAACCCGATAAATTAATAGTAAATCTAACTCAGTAAACGTAATAATAAAGGCTATATTAAACGACGTATAAATTTTTTCAATATTTATAAATAAGTTATTCATTGGAGTTATTAAAAGGGTTTTGCAAATTTAATGAGTTGTTATACAATATTAATTTTCGTAAATTCAAATCGGCTTATTAATACCTTTCGTATCGATTTGCGATTTACCTTTATTTAAACTAATTATTCGTTTCGACCGTCGATTTCGCCTTTATTAAATTCGAAATTTCTCTCTAATTTACTAAATTAAATTTTTTTGGTTTTTTTTACGGTATCATAACGAAACAACTTACTTTTATCATTTTGAATGATGTTTTTATGAAAAGCTTTCAAATTAATATATAAAGTATTACACCAAAGACGGGTACGCCAACCTGTCCCTAAAGGCATTTATTTATTATGAAAGTGAACTAGCGATGCCGTTGCATCTCTACCATCCTTTCCCTCACCCTTTCCTGTTGTATTAACGTTATCGCTCTTACCGTTAACGAAGTTACGAATGTTAACGAAAATATAACTCTATACCTTATCGGTTATACCTTTAGGAAAAGGAATAGGAGAGGAACTCCATTTTTCTCAGAGACGTATGATAATTTCATGGAATTGGGTTACGTAATATATACGTAAACTCCGTTTTTAAAAGGCGATGGCGATTACCGTCTTTTTCATTCGCTGGTTAACATTTACTAATCATTAGTATCGGTTCATTTTAGTTATTTACGACGACTTGTTTGTCGGGTCGCTTTAAACATATATTTTTGTTAAACGTCATTATTAGTATTCGGTTAAATATATTTACAAGTCGGCGGATGCGTAATATAGCTTAGGTCCATGGTCTTAAAATTATAGCAATGGGGGCGTAAGAGTTACTAATCCGTTTGTAACGGTAGTGACGCGCTGAACGGCCCCCGCTTTCGTAATAATAGCTAATGGATTTACCCGCGGTTGCGAACGCGACATATGATATATAGGGTATATTTATTAACGACCTAAGGCTACGGACTCGTATACGTCGATTTAACGTTTAACGCGTTAAAAAGGCCTTACAATATACCTTAGCAAAACGAAACTCGAGGCGGCGAAGTAAATGAGCCCCCTACTTTTCATTTATAAAAAAGAAAGTTAAAATTTTGCGAACAGAGGGCTTAGGATGTATATACCTTAATGTAATTACAATAAGCTACGCTTGCGGTGTAAAGGAGCCCCTACGGGTAATAAGGTCTTTACTTGTAAGGAAAGGGTAAGTTTTATAACTTTAGAAACCCTTCGCCTTTCCCCCAAGCTGGAGAAAGAAGAGGGAGAAAAAGGGGAAAAGGGGGTCAAAGCCGTGGCGGTGGGAAGTGGCGAAGCAGAAGCAACGGCGGGGCTAGGCGGCGTGGCGGCGGCTGGGCTTAATAATATGACGACGAGAGGCATAGCGGAGGCGGGCGACGTAGTAGCAATTAAAGAGATTAAGTCCAACGAAGGCGGGTTATTGCTATGGGTAGTGGTAGTGGTGTTAGAGGCGGCGGCTACGGCGGCTACGGCGGCGGCGACACGCCGACGCTCTCGCACTAAATGGCGCCTTATAATCCTATTTTTACGCGGTATCTATTCGGGAAATAAATAGGTTAGTATATATATAGGCCGAGTAACCTACATATTAAAACGGCTTGGTTTAGTTAGGTGGACCAAAGTTAGGGACTTACATTAGTTAAAACTACGTGTCTTTGGCGAACAAAAAAGAAAGGAAGTTTTATTCAAAATTACAACGATACATTCTTTTCTATTAACCTACCACGTAGTTGCGTAATTACTCCTGCGTAATTACCCCTACGTAATTACCATCACGTAGTTACCTCTGTCAAAAATAATCAAAAACGCTATTACCAATTATATCGCTTTTATTTAACTACACAAACCAAACCCGAACTATAATCACTACTTTGGTCAAACTTTGCTAATTATCACCGAATTTGCTAACTTAGGCCTTTTTGCGATTAATACGATAAACAACACCATTACTATAGAAATTTCTTATTTATACCTCCTGCAATTAATCCATTAACAATACTATTACTACAGAAACTGTGGATTCGAACCTATTACAATTAATACTGCAAATAACGATATCAATACTAGGCTACATGTATAAAGTATATAAGGAAGAGAGAAAAGATTTCATATGTGAATATTACTATAAACCCTTATAAATAATATACATTAACCAAGTAACAGTTTACTATATTACATGGTATACTCCTGTAGGATATACAGTAACGAGTCACGCTATAGGCTACACTCTTGCAAGACGTAAAGTGTATTATATATGGGTCGGTTTGGAATAGTTACTTCAAACTGATGGCAATACGTGGATCGGTTTGGAAGGAGTATTCTATAGTGATACGCTCTGGGTAAAGGACTTATAAGCCCTCACCTGTGGCGTACACCTCTGGATGTTTCTTCTTAATGATTGACATCTTACTTTATACTACAACCATTAATCATTCTGATTACTCTTCAAAGACCTTATGTTCACGCGAATATTATAATCTTGAAACCTTACCAACAAGTAATGTCGCTGTTATTAAAAGTCATCCATCTTTCTTCTTCATAAGACTTATAACATGGGTAATGATGAATTGTTAAATTATTTACCTTATGGTCTTTTGCGTTTTAGCTGTTGATTATATTGCTGTTTTGACCGTAACCCTGAGTAATTAGATGTGAAATTGAAGGTTTTTCTTCAGATATAATGATTTATATTGAATAAATGATTTTTGAATTGAATCAACTTACATCGTTTTTTCCCTCGAATTTGGCCTGAGAAACGAATCGCAAAATTTTCGTTTATTGAAACTGTTGATTTCAATATTATTAATTGGTTCTTTGGGTTTTGCTAGCGTCTTAATAAACCTTTCAACTTTTTCTTTGATATTCAAAACTTTTTCGTCTTTTTCTATTTATATAAATCAAGTTGTATACTAAACTTTAAACGGTTTTTTGTCGTTAAAATCGACGATCATTGTTTTTAATTGGTATTTTTTATCATTCAACAATATTCTTTTGTCTATGAAGAAGTCCTGGATATTTTTTTTCCATAAGTTGATGAACTAAATAATAATGTGGGTTATGCAATATTCGTTTTTCAGACCTCGTTTTCATTTTAGTAGAGTTGTCTCATGTATTGGTGTTCGGTATGGTTTTACCTATGTAGTGTAAAGTTTAAAGGATCTGTTTGCTATATTTATTATAATTTTCGAGTTTGCGATACTTATATTGTTGAATGATCCGTCCCATTGCTTCATGTTTCGCCCTATACGTGACCTTCTATTTATAATAGCACTGCCAATATATCCTTTATAGTAGGTTAATTTTCAGTATGGAAGGTTTCGGCAACTTATTGCTATACTTATAGTTTCCTTAACTTTTGTTGACTTTGTCATAAACTTTTTATGGTTTTGATGTGAATATTTGGAATTAAAATTTCATTGTTCATCAATGTCAAACGCTAAATACAACAGAAGTCGAATCTAGTTCATCAGGTTTACCCTAATCATTGATACCTTTGAAGCATAGCTTTAGAATATCCTCTTTATTAATAAAATTACTCATTTCTTTCCAAAGGATTTCATGCATTCGACTAAGAATTTTGTAAATACTTTCCACCTTTTTAATACTTTCATTAACTTTGACAGGGATTTGTGGATACTCAATTTCTATTATGTTAGTTTTTACTTTGAATTCAGCAGTAGCAAAACTGGCTGCTATGTTACGAACATGTTTTTCCTGATGGATAACGAAGGTATCAATCCAAGCATTTTTGTATTATATTCATGTATGTTGAGAAAAAATCGTCGTAAAACTTATGGCGTCAACCAAAGACGTTAAGAAATCAATAATAGAGATTAGGGGAAGTTTATCCAAGGAAAAACCATCAATCTTATTATTGAAGTTGAAATTTCGAGATAATAATATTTTATTTTAATTGTTGTAATGTTTTTATGTGGTTGGGGCAGCAATAACAGAATTAATTTATGTCGTCGAATTTGGACCACTGCCGATCAATTTATTGAACTTTTTTTGATAATCCTATCTTATTTACCCGAATTTTTATGATTGAATTATCGGTATGATCTCTGTAATTCCATATTAATTAAATTTAAAATGTATACTTTAAGAAAGTGCAAGGGAAACCACAAGTTCCCCTTTTCCCAGGTGAATAGAATATGTTGTTCATCTTGAATAATTTTATTATTAATAACTTAAATGATGATTTTAAGGATTTATATATTTTGCAGTTGTTAATTCATCGACGTGAATATATTGAGAATATTGATATATTATGAATATAATGATATTAGTAACGGTTATTGAACCAATAAAAGAAGTTTGATTTCCTTATCTATATCCAGGTTTAGTGTCTCCAGATTTATTGAGGTTCAAATTTATAGTTTAGTTTATTCTTTATCACAAATTATATTACCGACAGCCTCAAGTCCGAGTTTCATCTGATTGGTATCTAACATAATACTTGACAAGATATTGTTGTTGTACATATTTCCAATAGTTAATAGTTCAACAAGTTTAGCTTTCTTTTTGCAATAAGAACATTTTTCAATTGTCTTGTAAATCTCTTAATTTCAATCTCATCATTGGGTTATTATCTGATATTTTTTGAAATTGACATAGAAAATGAATTTTTGTGGGTTGACATTCATCTTACTACAGGTTTCTTTATTTAATTTTTTTTTAAACTCAATTGTCTAATCCTTCGTAGAATAATATATATTAACCATATATTTCAGTTATAAAGTCTTCATTCTGTATCAAGAAAACATATTTAGGTCTTTGTTGTTTTTGGCTTAGACCTTTTGTAAATTAACACCTAGCTTTTCCATATATCCAGCATTGTTTTATCACTTTTGTAGTATCGTCGTGGGATTATATTTTTCAAATGTTTTCCTATCCTGAACTTCAATTAATCTTTCTAAAATCGTGTTTTTGTAGTTTCCGTATCTTTGATTGATATAACACGTAGAATACTCATCCAAGTCATCGTTATCATACCTAAAGTATATGTTTCGGCTTTTTATATACGATATGACTGCTGGAAACAACGATGTGAACCAATTCAAAAACATCAACACGTACGTTTTGACATTCGGAAATCATATTTAAATTCGAGGATTCCTATAACTGCTTCACAAACCTATCTATAAAACGTAGCCTTTCCGAACTGAGCTTATCTTACAGCATATTAATAAGACATCAGTTTATGAATCATTTTTTTAAGCGTATCCGAAGATGTTACTCCGTTTTCCTTCCTAGAATTAATTAATAAAACAGTTGTCATAGGCTAATATATCTAATATTAGCTGAAGTAAATGTCGTGTTCCAAATATTTCTTTATTTAGTCGTATATGTCACAAAAGATTAAGGTTATAGTAGTATAGAGGACCTATGTGTATGTCAAGCATGACTTTTAGTAGAGAAATAGCTACCCGTTGTTATAGGAGAGATGTCTAGGGAATAAAGGAGTACCTGTGGCGCTAGATGTACTAGAAACAAAAACAATACAAATCCGCCTCCACCCCTCAAATACCTTCTCCGAAGACCACACTTTATATTATAATCATCTGGTGACTTTTGCAGGGTCGAGCCTGCAATATTCTGATTAGCAATCATAATAAACTGGTATTCTAGATCAAGAACAAGCACAAAGAACGAGAGAACAAGTACGCACACAATGAGAACGAGTACAACGAACGACAGAAAGAGTACCCACGCGATGAGAACGAGTACAATGAATGAGAGAACGAGTACAACGAATGAGAGAACGAGTACGCACGCAACGAGAACAAGTCAACGAGAGAAAGAACGAAAAGACAAGTGAAATCGAATCAGTCAAAGCTGGCTATTTGAAATTGAATCAAATTAGGTAAGAAAAATAAACTAAGGATAAATTGATCAAATTTGTAAACCTGATTTGAGCAATACGACCACTCAATGCATACATTACGTTACGTGATTTCATTTTTCAAAATCAAGGTAATATTAACAGGCTATAATAGCTATATGATCAGCTGTAATTACGTATACTATACCTTTTAAAATTAGTTTGATGAAAACAATCGTAAAATATTCTGAGAAAGCGCGAATAAATACATTAAGGATATAGGAATTTTAGTAAAAATATAATTATACAACAAAACGTTTATCGAAAATTTTTATAGAAATTATCTCAAATGTGATTAAGGGAAGAGGCGGCCAAATAGTATTATAATAAACTTAAGGAGAGATAATAATAGAATAATCTTAAAATACATTTTAAGACCTGGTTTAAATCTCACCCGGTAATAACTAGTAATAAAGTCGTAATAAAGGTTAATTTATTCGAAAAGCATACCTATGAAACACTTGATGAATACGTATAGAAAACGGATAAACTCGTTGCTTAATCTCCCCATACGCTATAAAAATAATTGAGAAACAGAGTTCTGGCCTACTGTACGATTAACGAATAGAATGCCTATATAATACTGTAGATGAGAGTTACCGATCACCTGGTTTTTAAAGACCTTATAAACCAAAATAGGATGTATCAAGACGAAGTGATATACGATGTTATACAAAAGATGCTTGACTCAGAAACCGTATTGCCTAATCGTAAAAAGAAACTTTTCTTTTTACAAGTTCAAAAACAAAAAAATACTTAAAATACTCGACGGAAAAAGTACTTGTAAAAGTGATGATAAACCTAATATAAAAACAAATAGGTAAACTAATACTACAGGATGATAGGGTGAATGCATCCTATAATTTGTAAAATACTTGCGGGTATGAAAATTCACATTAAACCAACTTTGAACTCGTCCCTTAGGCAATAATAATAGATTGGCGAAATTTATACCAACGACATAACAACGCAAGTCACTGAAAATAGCAAATCTAACATAACATATAAATATGTTGAAACTATTGGAACGTACCTAAAATATATTATAGATTTCATAACTGTTCTTAACGCCGTAGCTATAGGCAAAGACGTGTCAAATACGTGATCTCGCATTAACAAAACAGATGATCCCCAGGGAATTGAAAATTGGAAGCGAAACGAACGTGAAATTATGCAAACTATGAGTCATAGTATTAATAAATTAATCTAAATACCTGGATTTTTGATTATATCCAACATCGATTATATTAACAATTAATATCTGCTGGACTCGAATATAAAATGAGGCAGTGTATAGGACTCTAAAACCGAGCCTAAGGGACGTTGATATAATTGCGAAGAATATCGAAATACTCGTTAGAATTACCAATGAACCCGCAAGGACAAAAGGAAAGGCAAAAAGATCGAAGACTTACGCCTTTAATGACTACTAAACGACGTAATATTCTAACTACTAAACACGTAAATTTATATGTTCGAAATTAAAACTAGGATAGGGGCTCATCTAATATTCGTATAAGACCGAACTCTTCTTACGTTCGAGTGTCGAAATTTTAATCCATTTCGTCGATAACTTAGGCCAAAAGAAAACGGTTTTGCAAAGGTCATTCTCAGTTTCGTTCCGCTAAAGAAAAGGAGCACGGAACGAATACCGCGTGAAAAAGAGAAGATACCATACCTATTCGAGTATTTTTAATCCGTCCTAAAAACGTTTTTAATTAACCGATACCTTATAAGAACTTTACCCTTGAATTATCTTAGAATAAGTGTTAGATGATAATCCTATCTTACCTAAACAAACGGCGAAATGTATAGTATCGAAACCGTCCGAAGCGTAAAAATAAATAAGGAAACTACGAAAAAGAAGGGAAAATGTATAGTATTTATACATACGGAAGTAATAATAATTGTAAAAGACAGTGCTAAACCACGTATTATAAGGACCTAACTCGGATATATTTAAGGTAATACTTATAATATAGAGATAAGTAGGTGCCTAATAGATAATAACTTTTTCGTTAAACTTATTACGCAAGAAATGGTAACTCGCATAGGAATTTCCATCTAACTAGCTGACATACTAATAACATTTATAATGGTCGACAAAAGTCGTACAATATTAACACCTTCTGTATTATTTCCTCTTATCGTTGGTAATACTTTTTTTTTACGTATTTATTACGGTTAACTATCTTTTATTCGACTTGTTATTTAGTCTTCATTTACTAATTCCATATTTATCTATTGATAATTATGTTGAAAATGTCTATACTCTTATAGGCGAAGGTATATACTTAGTTTTTATAACTATAAAATTAGGTATAAAGCTTTTGCCTTTTAATATTCAGCCACTTTGTATCAATCGTCTGTTAGTCGAAAACAAACACTCGTTAAATGAGTAAGATACAAGTGGCGAAAGAAAAACATCAGAATCGGATTTAAAGGACCAGAAAATCAAAGACGAGAACGAAGCCCAAGCTATATATAAAAAAGATGTAAAATGTTTACGAGAATTAAATAAACTTATCGATTTTTCAGAGTACATATATCAGCAAGGGAAACGTTTAAAATAATGCGAGCCTTATACTTGGATAAGGCTATTAGATAACCGAAAGACTCAGTAGATGTTGTTATTTATACATGAGTACGTTTTGGAGATAACTCAATCATACCTAATGCGAACGAGAACGAGAAGAATGCGAGCGAAAATGATATAAATGCTAACAAAGACGAGATGGTGAATTTCGAGGACGAAACGAGAATAACAACTATAATTACAAGACGAAACGGATAGATAAGAAGAAAATAAAGAAACGTGATTGAGTTTGACGAGTTGAAGGAGTTGCTTAATAGAGAATATCTAGACATTATTTATTATTTATTATGTTTACCTGTCCCTCGTGTATTCGTTAGACTTTTGGGAAAGTAAATAGAAACAGAACTTTTTAATTATTTTATGTCATTATCATTACCAACTAAACTATCAATTTTTAAATGTAACTGAAAAACGTATTCGGGATTTGTACGAATAATACGATGATATATTAGCGTTGCAGGCCTTAGGAGGTAAAATCTACAAAAAATCATTTTGAAACGTTCCGGTGTATAAATATTAAAGATAATGGGGAAAAATTGAAAGAATAAAAAAAGAATCAAGTAATATTTACTTAGTAAATAGCAAAACGAACTGAATACTAATGATGTAAAATAATAAATTCTGTAAAATAAATAAACGCCGTCCTAAATAGAGAGAATTGGACGACTCGCCGTAAGATTCTATTGAAAAATAACTTTATTTTTTCGGCATCGATGTTGGAGAAATAAATAAAACGAACGAGGTGGACAAATTCACCAACGAGAAATACCCATAACTTTACGAAAACGGAAAAAAGGTTATTAGCATTGGCTAAGAGACTAGTATATACCTGGAAAGGTATATTCGCTTTCGGTTTAAAGGATATATGAGTTACTAATTTTATTTCGTATTTTATCGAATTTAAGCCGGATAATAGATAGTCTCGATTAAAATAACCTAAATATTAATACCATAAGATTGTTTTCGCAAAAAACCTTTATCTAATCATAAAGTTAATAGGATTATTTACATTTGATTAGTTAAAATAGGGTGTGTACTTATGTTACCCGTGAAATAAAAATGGTAAAACCCGATTCGTTTGTAATTATAAACCATTTGATAATTATACAATTAAACCATGATAACCTAGAAATTTACAAAATGAAGTATTCTATACTTTTTTTAAGGTCACGTAGTAAACAAATATTATGGAATCTCTATTACCCTAAGTTATCAGTATAAACTGGAATTTATTATATCGAATATACTATGTTGAATATTTATAATGCCTTAGGAAATAACAGAAAATGGATATACCTAAAAAGCGTTCAGCGATATTATATTTGGTAAATTACCATTTTCAAATAAATAAAATAATGTAATAGTTAACTAAAATACCATGAGGTGTAACCGAAAAAATACGAGAACTAACGGGCCAGAATTGCCTTCATTAATGAGATATAACTATACCTGGAAAACGGCCTACGACGTGTATACAGACGACTATAACGCTTTATCTTGTTGGCTTGATGTAATGTTCAACTTCCTTTGTCATTAATATTTTCCTCGACTTGAATTCAAATGAATAAATTTTTCCCCTTACAAAACTATTTCATTTGAAAGCTATATTTACTAGTTAGGCCTTAAATTATTACGAGGATAAATATGGTTGTTTAAAAAATCGTTGGAAAAAAATCAAGATATAAGAAAAATCTGAATATTACCCTACTTTATTCGACATGTTAGACGATATTTTCTACCTTACCTTATACGTCGCGAGGTATATACTTGGTAAAGTATTATATAAGACGATACTGAAGTTATCTTGTATATAAAAGGTAACGAAAATAACCTCGATAGGGAAAGTTTTCAAGCAAATATAATGTGTTTTTGAAGATTTTAAGTAAAAAAAGTAACATATTAAGACTTTCGTGACAATATGCCTAGTCATTTAATAAAACTTTATAAAAACCTCGAATAGCTTGTTTTAATATCATCTTGTAGCTAATGTATCTGATAGAAGGATCAATGTTATCGATTTCTAATTAAATGTGTTACTGATAAGTACCAAAATTATCAACAGATTGAAGCCTTACGCGAAATTTTAGCCTTCTTTTCCTGAAAACTAAATAATGAAGAGACGAGGTATACCATTATTGAAAGAAAAGTATTGGCCGTGGTGAAATTCCTAAAAGAAGCACGACTATAGGTAATTAAGTAAACTTTTCCAATAATAGTTTATACTAATTATACAAACCTAATTTTATTATTAACATATCTGACAATAACTATTTATAAAATTGAGTAATAGATAGATGTCCTCAGAATGCTTAACGTAAAGATCGTGTAACACCCTAACTCAAACAGAATAATCAAAATCGTGAACAGAACTTTGAGGTTATCGAGACCAACTGTAAAAATTTTAAAGTCAAATGCGACAAATTTACCGTAGGTAGTAAGGAAATGTTTATTTGCGAAACTAACGATAGTTAAAGACTTAAAATCGGAAATTATTTCACCTATATGGATAATAAGCCCAAAACAAATACTACACCTTAAAGGAGTAATAATAGAGACCGTATATATCGATATAACGAATTGATATAGAGATATTATGGGATACCTTATAGGGGTCTAAAGAATTTAATGAATTGCCGGTATAGGTAAAAATAAAAGTAAAGCGAAATTTACTATAATTTTACATTTAAAACAGCGTGTTGTTTACGTGTTAACTTGGTAAAGAATACTCTATTTACGTCAGAAGAGATAACGTCCCTCGACATTAAAGTGGGCCCACGAATTTGACGAAAATTCCTCGTTGACTTTAACCCCTGATAAATTAAAGGGAATAGTTTGGTAGCTGACAGTTTATATCTATATTAAAGAATATGTTAGGTCATATAAACCATACGCTTTTTTTAGGACCGTTAGACCAATTAATATAAACCGCGTACCTATTTTAGCTTTAAAACTATAGGAAATTATGGGTATGGATTTTACGGGTCAAATCAATCTAAAGGGAGTCGGCGGCGAAACCTATTTTTACTTTGTAGTTGATTATTTCTTTCGATTCTCATTTTGCCGAGATGTAGGTAAATTGACGAGCGAGGAGGTATGTCGAATCGGGAAAGCTATTGCTAATATTTTTGGCTACCCTAGAGAATGTTATTGGGATTACGCGAGGTACTTTAAAAGCCTAACAGTTATAAAATTATTCTCTAAACGCGGGGAAAATATGATAAATAAGCCTGTATACTTAGCCGCGTTGATTGGATTAATTTAAACGATTGGTAAAACTACTCAAATTTAGGTTAAAGAAATCGTCTCACAAACGTAGGTATAAATAATTCAAGGAATATCTTAATGATTTCGTTAATATTATAAAAGCTATTAATAACTAACTCGTAAAAAGCTTGTTATATACAACTTTACAAATGATACTAAACTAGCTAGTGAAACAGTGGGTGGCCGTTATGAAAGAAGTAATATTAAACTTAAATTGAAAATAATGAAAAATTATATTTAACGAATCATAAGTCAGTGAAAAGGCAATTTGTAACAAATTTGTTAGCCGACGTAATAATTTCTATTGACAAGTTACCAACGAATAAATAAAACGATAGATTAAATTTAGGAATTACCTTAAGGAGAATAGTAATAGGTTCCAAATAAGCGACTAGGTATGAAAGATCTTGCCAAAAACTCGTGATAACAAGTTAAGAAGGTTTCTAGTTAGGCTAAACAAAAACAAAGACTGAAAGAATATTCGGGCGCCTACCTTTAAGCGACGATAAAATGAGCCGTGAGAAGTTGATGAAATCGTATTATTTGTATCGCTTTGGATTGTTGACCACACCACTATACAAAGAAGAATGAAAGTTTACATTAATTCGTTTAAACCGTACATTAAAAAGGAAAAGATGATGGAAGATAGAAACGAAGGACAGGATTGAGTATAAGATTTGGATTCAATAAGAGAACCATACGTTGGTGACTTTAACGGCGACGACGGCGACACCACCTATTAAAACACACCAAGATGAAACGATAATATTTACCTTGATTAACATTAAAGTTAAGGAAAAGGTAAAGTAAAAAACGCAAAGGTTCGAGTTAAAAAGAGGGAAAACTTGAAAGAAGAATCGTAAAGTGTGGTGGAAAATTTACTTTGTTTCTTTATGCTTTGAGCTTCGTTTCTATGGTTTCATTGTTTTGTTTCCTCATATCACCCCACATCAATTTTTGTCGTGAACCTCAACTTTTATCTACTTCACTTTGTTTTATAGAGCTTCGAGAACTCATCCATCAATTGATTTGGGGATTGATGGTAGCATGGATAACCGATGTGCATGCCAAGCATGACTTATACTAGGGAAATAGCTACCCGTTGTCATAGGAGGGATGTCTGGAGAATAAAGGACGACCTGTGGCGCTATCTGTACTAGAAACAAAAAGAATACAAATCCGCATCCACCCCTCAAATACACTCACTAAGACCCCACTTTACATTATAATCAGCTGCTAATAAATAGATGCTGAAGGTGTAAGAAGCCATTCTAGTAAAAATATACAGCAATAGACAATGAAAATCAAAGGAGCGAATCCTTATTTTTCGTAAGATTAGAAGAAATTTTATGATTTTAACGTCGAAAAAGCTATGTCGATATCCATGTTACTTTTAACTCGAGTCCAAAATTTTGGTAAAATTACCGAGAAGCTTAAAGTCAATATCATGGAAAGAGGTGTATCTTTGAGGAAATTTGGTGTATTAATACAATATTTTTAATTCCCATCATTTTTTGTTAAGTGTTATCATTCGTCAATATATTTATATTGATTATTCCATTGCATAGTGCGTTAATATTAGTTTTGGCGTAGGTTATCACAAGTCTCGACATCCGTTTGATTAACTGATGTAAAACTCCTCTTAATTTGTTGACTATCGCAAGGTTTGCAAAGAAGAAATTTTGAAGTATTATCAACCTGTCGTACCTCATTCAAATTATATTGAATCTTTTATATGAGAATATTGACGAATAATATTTTCTTTTTTTTTATGAATTTGCGAAACATTTTTTCTTGTTATAATGTTTGTTGAATTTAACATTCGATGTAAATTCCCAACAATCATATTTTTTTCGTGTATTAAGTCCTTCAGTTCGTTATTATTAGTTGTATATTAAGTATTTTGGAAAGTATTATCAAATCTTCAATATAAATTTAAATGTATTAAATGTTCCGTTTGTTGAGTAATAAATATCGAATTGTAGTCGTTATTTGCAAATACCGATATAGCTTTTCGTTGTTCGTTTTAAATAAATATATACATTTAAATTCATTTTGATTTTGATTTTTTTGAAGATCCGTTACATTCTTTCAATAATGTATCGTTAAATAGATTTAGATATTTATCATATTTTACGTCTTATATGCAGTTATATGAAATTTCATTATAAGTTCAGATATTAGCTTTAGGGTGGTTGATTCGTCGTTGCTTCATAAGAAGTTTCTTGACCTTGTTTTTAGTCAATGTTTGAGGCTTTACCTACGTGTTTTTAGCCTATTCCACGACGATATTTTGGAATTTCTCACAAGTTGGCCTTCTTTTCAAATTAGTCGGTTCGTCGAATGACTTTCCAATCGAGTCCATTAGCTGTTCTTGTGTTGATTTTGGTTTAATATCAGTGATTTAAAGGTAATAGTCAAAGTTTGTGTTCAAATAGCTTGCTATGTTTTTTAAATATATATTCAATTTTTTCTTTTTTTTTAGTTTATCTTAGGTTTAGTGTCTGCTGTTTGAGAGGATATTTTGGATATGTCAGCTTCTATATAGCTGTATTTGTTTATCTAGATTAAGGTTTTTATCGTGTTTTTCGAGTCGTTTTAGTTTTGTTGTATGGTTCTTTTTCATATGTTGTGTGGAATTTGTTTGTTTGCCCTGTATGTAAAAGAACTAGTGTCATGATATCTATTTATCCTATGGGTTTGAAGACTGTTATCGAAATAGAATTAACAAGACCTTTTTCAGATTATATGTAAAGATAAATATCTAGTCAATCTTTCTAGATTTATAATCCTCCGAGTTTCTAGAATCCATCCCCCAAGCTTCTTTGATATTTCTTCCATGTCTCGCTTTATTTTTTTACCTTGTTAATCTGACGTCCGGTTAATCATTTATTAGTATCGGTAGGACTTCATCTAAATGTTAGGTAAGGTCTGTTTGTTTCTTTCATGAGTAACGTGGTATAGTGTAATTAAATTCAAATAATAGAACACGTAATTCAAAAAAACTATGTCAGGTTACTACTACTTAGTAGCTTAAGTTTTTATACTATTAAATACTTGTGAAGCTTTCACTATATATGAAAATATAATACGTCTGTAATTGGTAAAAGTTACTGGTAGTTATTCTTTGCTTGGCTGATTTGTTAGACGGCTAGCTTGACATAACTCGTTTTGGATTAACAGCCACGGCTTTGACTTTTTGGAATTTACAACTGAAGTAGCTGTATTTTCAAATGGCTACACAGCTATTAAAAACAGCGGTACTGAAATTGGGTTGTCAGTGCTGCAGTAGGGTTAATTGGTTTGTAATATTTGGTCTAGTGATCATTCTACCACTTCTGGTATCAACAATCATTCCAACCATCTTTAACGGATTATCCCCCTTCCATATCTACCTTTTTGACACATAAATCAACCTTCAATTACAGGTACCTGGCCCGCAATTCCAAGAATTCACTACATTTAATCCTGTATATGAATCCATAATTTTTAATATTCAATACTTGCACACAACGTTTTATTTATTATTTACCAGTAAATTCAACTTTTTGTTAATCTATTATCATTATGTTAGTAGTTCCATGGTTTGAATTTGTATGGAGGTTTTCTAACCTTACGTACCGGTCTTCTTATATAGCCATTAATTTCGATAATCAGCTCATTCTCATGTACGAACTATTTTAGTACTATGTTCGATGTGTCATTCGTCATTATATGAAAAGAATTATGTTCATCGTCTATTGATTTAAATTTGTCGATTTCACGAGTTTTATGTGCCTTTTATATACGAGTTATATTTTTCACGGTCATTTTGATGTAAATTTTAGTATGTCCACAGGTACAAATATAAGGAACTAAGTATAATTCAAACTACTTTTCAAATGAAGCTAAATTGAAGCTTTCAATCGATATTTTTAGTTTGGTCTTGAAGATTATCTCCGTTAAAAAACCTATTAGGATACTATAATATTCAATATTTTCATATTTTTCATAACAATTTTCAACTTACTTAACGAGTAGTGGACTAAGTTTCCGGTGAAAGTGAATTTCCTGTTTAACATATAATCATTATTAAATGTTATTAGAAAGCTAATTTAAAACGTCGAGTTAGCGTTTTCAATACGAATCCGTATGTAAAGCTCTTTAATTTCGATGTATTTTGGTCTGACTATACTATATTAATACCTAAATTCAGACTTTAGATTTATTACTTCATCAGTTTATTTAATCTCTGAATATTTTTCTTTTCTATGATTGGGTTGCGACCTGAATCTGATAAATTGTAGGATATTATCCGTTATCATAAAGTCCCAATATATTCTTCGTAAACGCGTTTATTGAGATCATAGTCATGTTCAAAGTTATTGGTTTTGTTGTTTTGAAACAAATTTATACCCTATATTCTTTAAAAAATGTCAAGATATTGGTCACGGCGGTCTTTAATATTATCAATTCGGAATGACGATACATTGAAATCCAATGGCATAGTATAAATTAGAGTCTCAATACGCTTATATTTCTCAAGTCCTAATATATTCATATCACGTCGACTTTTTGTTAGAAAATCAGGTATTATGACACATAGATTGTCGTCGTTTTACATACCGATTATACCAAGAATTTGACCCTCTTACTCAATTTACAATTACGGGTCGAAAAAAAACGGTTTTATATCAAATATTAACTTGAAGTTCGTCTATCATGATAGAAACCAGTCGATATGAGCTTTAGCTAATCCAAACAATACTTCAATGTATGGCCTCATTTTTAGAGTATGTTTATTGAGAAGTTCAATAGACAGTTACAATAGTACAACTTGTTGTAAATATAAAACGTTTTGCATGTATTCTTAAGTAAAATCGCAGTCATGAAAGGCGAAGTTACCACGTTTAATATATTGATAGCATACTTCATAGGGACTTGAATAGATCACATTCTGTTTAAATCTTTTTGTTTCTTAATGTGTATTTTCATGTACGGCCATATACATTTGTTATTTGTGTCGTATATTCTTCACAGAAACGGTCGTTCGCTACGTATGCATTTTATCCATTTTTTAACGATTGACGTAATATTTTACTTAGTTTATTATTCACTCAATATAACAATATTTTAATAACATTTTCATACATCTCAAATTGTACCTTTCCAAAGGTTATAAAACTGATAATGGTTTCTACATTACCGTCTATATTTATGATACTTAAAATTTTGAACAGTTAATCTTTTCTCTCTAATTTCTTATTAATGGGGATTTAGCTTTATGGATATGAAGACAATAGTTTCGTCATCATCTAATGGTTCTAGATATTTAAAAACTTTTCAACTTGGTGTTTTTTGGATTCCTCTTGTACTTATTTCAGTACATAGCTATATACAGATGCCTTTTTTCAGTTTTTTTTATAATGGTAAATTCTTACTCGTAATATGTAAGTTAATCTAAAAAAAACAAGCTTTGTCGTGAAACCTTTAAGATTAACAATATTGTCATTAGGACTTTAGTGGTTGCAACGTCGTCGATTCTAATTGGTCGAACAGTAGTATTTCGTGGTCAAGTGGTTGACGTATTGTATTAGATTTAGCAGACCGCTAGCTAGTCTATACACTCATTTGAATGGATAATTTCGTGGTATGTATCCTAATGAGAAGGGGTCTTATACTGTACTTGACTTGAAAGTAAAGCCACAAAACAAGAAAAATATATTGCAGTAACTACAGTCAACTTAAATATAAATAAAGTTGACTTGCTGTACTTCAATTGATACTGTTCCAATAAGAATTAATAAAATCATTCCACACTATTAAAATTATTACTCCTCAAATCATAATTCTATAGATATCAAAATGAGTATTGGGTAGAAGTAAGATAATAGATTCTATATCCTTTTAATCTACCATTTTTTGGATAAGTTTTGAAAAACCAAAACTTACATTGAATACATATTATTGACATGTTCAACTATAGTTTACCATAATAAGATTAATTTAAATATTGTTAATTATCAAGTAGTTAGACCCTAGATAAAACTTAATCTATGAGGTATATATAGAGCATCATAAATTATCTTAACCTTGAAATTATCGAGAGTCGAACGTTGTATAGTGACGAAACCCCATTTGAGATATAAAATAGAATTTATTATCTGCATCAAAATCATTCTTATTACGCTGAGATTTCTAATATTAATGATATTTGAAAGTTCATTTGATTCTATACAGAAGTTATAAATACTCTCCTTAATAGTAACAAAGTTATTAATTCACTTCTAACGTAAAATGAAATATATTTTGATTGCTAATCACTTTATGATAAAATCATTTATATGCTTTTATGTCAGTACATATCGGGTTTAATTGTTGAAATTATAATTTCGTTGAATACGTTACCATTACTTTAAGTTTTCAAGATACATTATTATAATCTATTTTTGAAGAAGGATGGAAACCTTTCGTTTTTAATTTTACTTCATTTATTGAACGTTTCGTCGATTCTGTCGTCGAATTTCTTTTTATACTCTCAAAAATGAATAATAATATCTGAGGAGTCCTTAATTTTCTTAGATAAAAGTAGTTGAAAGATTATGGTTACAGTCGTTAAACTTAAGAAAAATAATGTTTCATTAATTTAAATCAAATCTAGGAGTTATCTATATTTTGAGGATCAAATTTCGTGATTATATTGTCATGTCGTTGTCATACAATGTATTATAAATTGACGTTTTTTACGTATTATATTTCTTCGTTATTGAAGATAATGTATTCAAAACATTTTAAAACGTAAGAGTTGCTAAAAAACGTAGGTTCATGGCTTTCCTCATTATGGTAAGGGTCATTACAATTCAGATCGTTTGAAAAGGAGAAATGAACTGGTTATTGCGATATCTGAAAGCTGATCGTAGGATGTAGTAGATGAACTCAGTCTATACATTGCTTCTATCGTATGTGAGGAGCGTAATTTGGTAAAACATTTCCAGTATGATAATATTGAGAAAATATAACATATTCGAACTTATGTAAACCTGTATCAACCACGCGTATTTTTATCATTGTTTACAATTTCCTGACAGAGCCTACTATAAATAAACGCACACACTACTAATATATAAACTTGTAGACACCGGTGTGAAGAATCGTAACCCGAGTTCCTATAAGCTGTTTACGGCCCCCAAGTTCCCGAAACTATCCTTCCAAAACAGCCCTCAGGATGCCCGACAGTTTGGAGACCCGTAGACGTATGAACTATAGCCTTATTCGGGCTAAGAAACGCGGTATGGTCTGTCTTAATCCAGCGCCTGTTTACTCTAGGGATACGACCATAGAATCCTTTAGGCGAAGAACCTTTTAAAGCAAACATTTTTTTTAAAAAAAGCTTATAAAACGGCCAAAAATAGAATACGATATGGACTCGTAAACTATTAAGACTCGTCAAGTATTTCAAGAGATGTTAATTCGTTTAGTACTTCGTCCTTCGCGTATTAACAGTAAGTTAAAATAATATAAAGGAAAGCCTTTATTTAAATAAACCCCTACTAGTAACCTTCTTTTATACAATATGCTAGATACCACCTTAGATTAAAAAGCTATCCTTCTATCCCTCGTTTCGTGGTTTGTAAAGATCTACATTTTTTTTTTAAATCGTAACGTTATTAAGAAAGAGGATAAAAACATGTATTCAAACCGTAATTATACGCGTCGCGCGCTAATATCGCTATTTGTTCATGATATACCCTTGAATATCTTTACAGCCTAAACGCGCCTTCAAAATCTCCCCCTTCTTTTTCCCCCTTCCAATATCAAAACTTTCGCTTTCGGCTCGTCATCCCCCGTTCCCGCCTTCACTCACCCTATTTTCACCTTTCGATTTTAAACTTTTATAGGTTGTATCGGATATTTTGAAAGGTATTAGTCGACGGAGTTCAAATAGATAAGGTAAAACGGATACAAATTATGTTCGTTATGTTTGTAAAAACGGTCTCTTAAGTTTTTATACTACGGTTTAAAATTGATAAGCGATATTTACGAAGCGTAAAAACGGGTACATACATTTCGCCGTCGCTATTACTAGGCTATTAGCCGTTTATTACGCCGGAGTCGCCTTCAAAACGTCGGCTAGGAGTTCAACAGCTTTCTAGCGGCCTTTGCACACCGTTATTGAGGCGTTAAAGGGTGACGTTACATAGGGCTCCACCGCAGCGCTGTTGGTCAGCCGTCGTATCGTATCGGCGTATGTATTCTTTTTTGACAACGGCGATAGGGCGGCAGTAACGACGGAGGTAACGATAATAGCAAAGATATTATTTTGATAAAACACGAACCCGTATCACGCGCTCGCGTTGTCTCCTTTGCCACTTTTTCCCTTGCTTCAGCCGATTCCGTCGCCACCCCCTTCCCCCTTGACCCTCATTCCTCCCCACCAACCAGGTCGTACACAGTGAGTGACAGCTATTCAGGCATTTTTGGTCGTCGTTGTCAAACTATTATATGTATAAGGTTAGCAATTGATAATGAAACGATGTTGATACCATTATAATGTTGTTGATGTTAGCAGTGCCGTTAATAAGTGAATGACCGGCGAATCTAAACAGCAAAATCTCTGTCAGGCTAAAAATGTTATTATTACTGTTAGACGTTAAACGCGGAATTCAATAAGCCTGAACTCACTTTTTTCGATTTTTTCAAAAAGAAACCATTTTTTATACAAATAGGAGTTTGTTTTTCTTTGAAATTTCATTATGACTTTACCTATATCGTTTTTGCATGTTTTTCTTCTTGGTTCAGTTTTGGGATGACGTAGCTAACGTGTTCATGCATTTGAAAAATCTGGTAAGTATATAATTTCACGCGATTTTTTATACCTGACATAACGTCTGTTCGCGTTGGCAAGCCTAAAGTATCTATAATACGACGTCAAATTTTCATACCTTTTTCTATCATTAGAGAATGATTAAGAAAAGGTCATAATAACGAAATCATAGATAAAAAGCGTCGTTTGAAACTAGTCTTTCTAAACTTGGGCTCGAGTTTCGTTGAATATAAAAGTCTCCAAGATTAATATAATATGGACAATTCATTTAATTTGCCAGAAATTTACTTCTTTTCCACTTTTTCAAACTTAAGCTTCGTTCTAGATTTAATATTGTTAACCGACGAAAGGTTTTAATCGTTGACATTACTATTATTAATTACCTCTTCATTCGTACGTTTGTTGAATATTTCGTGATAGAAAATAAATACATATCCAAGACTCAATTTTACCGTAAAAACTCCGCCTAAAGCATTGATAATAATATGAAATCTATTATACGCCTATTAACAGGAGACAGAAACATAGCCTTTTAAACCTCATATTATAAAGGAATTATTGATACGTACTATGGTTTCTCTTTAGAAAAAGCTTATGAATTTCTTGAAATTCAAGATTGTATTGATAAATTTTGTATTCAAAACATAAGTAATAAGATGAATGTTACTGGGCACGAACATAATTTCATCATCGTTGCGAAGAAGCATATATCCGTAATTAATGTCCTTTTATTTTTCGTGATATTATTTCAATTTATTAGCAAACAACATGGTGTAATTCCTCTCAAAGTTGGTAAAATAGGTTTTCAAGGTATTATTAACTTCTTTCTTTTAGATAAAAATTCTGTAGGGTCTTTGGTAAATTCGGGGGGAAATTGTCGAGGTTGAAATAAGGAGGGTGTAAAAGTGAATTATTCGTCATTTGCGATGAGTAGTCGAGGTTTATAATAGGCTGCTTCATTTCATTTTCGTCTGGGTTATAATGGGGTTTCTCAATTAAAGGAGTCGTTTGATGGTATCGACGCTGTTACAAGAAGCTGTATTAACCATTTGGGTACGATTTGGTTATACTTGGTAGCATTTGATACCGGTGTTACGGGGTTTCGTTATATATCCTTTAATGTTAAAACGTTTGGTACTATTGTAATGCAGCGAATGAACGGGTGGCTAATGTCGATTTATTTTAACCTAAATACGAATCAGAGTTTTTATTATTTCAAAGTCATTTTACCAAAGGCCATATTCCTGTTTCTAAGGGTATTGATATTCAGTGAAATTTTATGAAACGGGGAGACCACCTTTACCGTCATAACGAGAGGAATCGTAACCTGTTTTTCCAACGCCTTTTAGTTACGATCAGTATATTAACTTCCAGAATAATAGATTTATGAAGGTACTACTGAAGTAACAATAACGATTCAAATTTTTTTTTGAATAAAGTCTAGTGTTTTGTACGGGAAAACCCCTTATAATACATTATAATCTTTAAAGATTTCGACATCAGTCCTCTGTTGAAGGCGTTACCTAATATATTCCGGTGGAATTAAAACCTTAATTAACGTAAGCTGGGTACTTCCATATTAAAACAGCAAACAGCGGTTTCTATTCCGGGAAACCAACTTTACGCCCGTTAAAACGAATAGGTGGTTGTATTTCATTGAGTTGGACGAGTTTTGGTGACAAGTAATGTATCAAAGCATAGATTTGTTCAAGGCGATAATTAAATTATTGTTTTTTATCTATTGATTTACCTGACGGAAGATTTGTTCCAGAATCGTTTTTTGGGAAAGAATTCAAGACTCGACCAAATATTAAGTTTATGTATATAACAATACATTTTGAAAAAAACCTAGCAAGGTTCAATATATACGTTATTCATAAAGTTGGGGAAAATGGTGGGTTCTCCACAGTTTTATTATCAAGTTTCATAAACCTCATGGGTGTCGTTTGATATCTCACATTTATTATTCTGTTAGTTAAAAAACCTTATATTATTATGAATAAGATTCAATATAATTCTAATCGAAATGTCTTTGGTATAAAAAGGTTATAAAGAAGGGCGTCGAAGGACCTTTATTCACTGCGAGAGAGAATCGATTCGCCTTTATCCTGTGCTAAAGAAAACTCAATATTATATATAAAAGACGTTACGAGGTTTATAAGGGATGGCCGGAGCATTTCGACTCCGTATTAATCATTAAAAGAACCACAGATAATCAGAATACACGATAGTCTATATGACATGCGTGTCAAGCCTTTGAAAAAAACCGGAATAAGGGCCGTAAGCCTTAAATAATGAGGGTGCGAATAGGTTTATAACGCTAAATTTGGTTATTATAGATACCTCTAATAATTTCCATACTTACAGAAAAACCTGTCAATGAAAATATTTATAATAAAAATATAGAAAGTCCTTATTCCACAGCCTTAACACGTTTTCAATGAGCAAACCATTATATTTTTAGGTCTGGTCAACATATTACATACCTTCATAATATTTTGTTATACGGTTTCATTCAAATAATGAATGATTTATAGCACGGAATCCTTGGTCCCATCCCAATCTTTTAATTAATTGTCGGCGATATTATCGTCAGCAGAATTTTTTTTAGGAATATCCTTGTGCAAGATCTAGAATTATTAATGATTATTCAAAATACATTGTTTATCAACCTCCAATTTAAAATCCCATAAAAACAAAGAGGATTCCTATCAGCGGATAATGTTATAAACCTTTGCAAAGTCTATGGCCTGGTGGAGTTTGTTTCTTCATAACCTGATACAAGCTTATTATATATTTGCGAGAAAACCTTTACGTTCAATGTATATAACGTTTTGTGAGGGGGTCTTATCCTCCTTCCTTGGACAATAACGAAATTCATTAGGTTTAGGTGTTTATTACTTTGCAACCCTTGCGAAATCTGTTATCGGTTTGCCAACCACGTTTAAAATATTAATATAAAGTCGAAAGAAGGTACCAACCCATGCGTATAGGGAGGCGATGTGAATTGTCTCGGTTACAAATAAAAGAGAAGTTATTATAATAACAACTCAGTCGTCAAACCTCAGTAAATTTGTTTCCAATACCATTGTACGGTAGATTGTCGCTGTAAAGAATCCGTGGGCTCAAAAGGTAGTTAATAATACCTGTCACAGGCTGGTGCCTGAGCTTGTGATCATCAGAGATCTAGCTTTAGCGGTTGCCATGCTCCAACGACGCTTTAGGGCCGTTCTGTCTTGTAACTGTGTCACTGCTTTTCTGTAGCCTGTAGCAGATCCTTGGCAAACGTTTATCTCTCTTTCTCGTCATCGCAGATTATAGATATTATCTGACTGTTACAACGGATAATTTCGGCTCAATCCCTTTAAATATATTTCTCGATCCCGTCTCCCGACGGTTTTGTAGTTGTTTAAAAATAATTATAACCTCAAGTTATGTTTTCCTATATTTTACAATACAACCCTTAAGACTTGAGATAATTTTTCAACGTACGTGCCAATTATTAGCTTTGAAATGTATTAGCAGTATAATACGACGAATTGACTACTTAATACAAACGACTTATCGAAATCTTTTGTATAGAGTTTGTTGAGCGGAATCACGTTGTTCTTTAGGACCTTTTACGTATAAAAAAAAAGAAATACCAATATATTTGTTACAATAAAATAACGAAATACCGATGTATTAGTTACGTTAAAGAATATAATCCGGTAATGGAAACTCGTTACCGATACGCCTATGTCTTTGCAACAACCTCCCCCCCTCCCTCAAAGGGATCCAACTCTTATATTACTTACAAAAGACGTAACTTCCGCTTCTTTCTTTCCTTGAGCTCGCGCCGACAATCACAATAACCTGAAATTTTCTGACTTCGACTATAATATTCATTATTTGTCCGATAATATCGACCTTTAGCGAATAAAACGCCGACCTCTCCATGAACCGATTACGGTTTCCTTCATTCAATTACTTTTCTAGTATAAACGATTACGATATTATATAAGCCATGTAAAAACCCGAAATGAATTAATATAAAAAATATTACATATATTTTTTTTCCAATAAGGTGAGGGTTTTACGAAAACCGTTATAGAAAATTAATACGTTTTTCATTATAACTGTGGTAATAACGAATTCGACGTTTCAATAATGATTTTCAAACTTATTACTACGATCAGAATGTTATAAAAACCATTATGAACTAATTTATAAGTTAAACATAATGCATTCGCGAACTATTTCTTCATCGTTGAGACAGCTTTATTAATAAATGTTGGCTATATAGCATGAAAATCCACTACTACATTAGTTATTTTCAAAACCGCTATTAACGATACATTTAGTAATATATTACTTTCTCTCAATATACATGCGGATTACAACGAATGAGTCGCTCGTATTTAACTTATTATAAAAATACTTTATAACCAACATATTCGTTACGTTACTTTAATTTCTTTGGCAATATTAATACCAATGGTGTTATTCCAATCGGGAACGGTAATAACGACGCACAATATTACGATAGTTAGGAAAATGTTATTAAAATCAACATAAATGCCTTTCGAACCAGTACTAGTCGGCGCGTTACCTAAGTTAACTACTCGTGAGTATCTCGCCGCAAGGACTTTAACTTATACCTAAAAAACGGCGTTGATAGTTATTGTATTCGTAATTGCCTATGAAGTACCCCATAACCCCCGAATAGTTTTGGTACCAAAGTTAATATTAGTACCAATACTAATGTCGATATTTACGTTATTTTCACTGACGACTTTATCAACTTTTTTAAAAAGATCGTAACTTGTTTTTATAATAGCATATTGAAATAAAACTAAAAATAATTCAACATAATCGTTTAACCCAATTTTTGTTAACTTTATATTTATAATAAAGTTATTTTATGATTTTATTCAATGAATTAACAATTCAATATATATATTTAATTAATAATATAAATTTTTAAGTACATAAACTTCATATCTATTTTAGTTACCGCGTATCTTTCTTAAACCCGAACGATTTGGCCAAGTTCCCTATTATTTACCTAGAAACGATTTACTTCTTTTTTTCTTATGCCTTATGTAACGTTAATTTCGATAAATTCCGATATCAAATTTCAACTTACGTTTTTCTATACTTATAATACCACATCATTTTAGTTACACCTTTCATAAGATACAAATAGGAAACTTATATTGTTTCAGAATATGTATTTCTTTTATATCAAGCGGGTAACTACTGCGTATAGCCACACAATTTTATAACGATAAAAAAGGAACCTAAGGTTGTTGGAGCTGCGACTTTCCATATTATACTTCGTAAAACTCGGAGGAACCAAGTTGTTACTACGTTTCTCGCCACCGTCTTCTTCGAAAATATTCACAAGGTATTTAACCCGAAGCCACCCGTTTCCATTAACGATAAATTCTACGAAAACTTAAAGGCATTCGCACCTATATTCGATGAAGCCCCAGTAGATAAGTTTCTTCGTTCCGGTTCTAAAACAGATTATTAAATTGTAATTGAAAATCTTAATTAAAGCTAGCCCTAAAACGTTACTTAAGAACCGTTCCATAATTTTACACTGATTAAATTTCAGGTATTATAGAAGACGTTTTCCAAGTTAATAGACAAAAACTAAATTCATGTAAGCTGTTCCTTAGCTGGCGCCCCCGTACTTTTCGTTAAAAAACCTGGAGGCGTTCTGTGCTTTTGTGTCGATGAACACCGACTCAACGCAATCATGAAGTCTGACCGCTATCCCCCCCTCCCCCTGATCAATGAAACGCTCGCAATGCCCGGAGGAACCAAGCTAATACTACGTGGCTCGCCGCCATCACCCTCGAGAATATCAACAAAGAATTAGCTCTGAAGCCACCCGTCTCTGTCAACGACTAGCTCCCTAAGATCTTTAAGAAGTTCGCACTTGTATTCGACAAGGTCTTGGGGGAGAATCTACTTCCTCACCAATCCAAAGCTGTAAACTAAATTATCATTTAAAATGATGATCTAGGACAGCCATTAGAAGAGCATTAGAAACCGTTATATAATATATTAATATAAGAGTTTCTTATATTACGAATGACTTCAACTGAGTTGCTAAACTAATGTTATATTCGTACGAATATATCCTCAACAGGCTCCCCCGTACTTTTTGGGACAAAAACTGGAAGCGATTAATATTTTAATATCAATTACCTCAAAATTAACGCTATTACACAATACTATCGTTAATCCCTCTCCTTAATTTTAAAAATGTTCGTGAATACTTTATGAATTCAGGGACTTAGTGAACTTAACATCGAAGACGTCCTTTCTAAATTATCTGTTCAAGAGGGTAACGAGTAAATGATTACGTTTCGTATACGTTTTAGATCTTTTTAAATAGTTAGTTACTACTTTCGGATTTTCCAGTATACCAAATCTCTTCTAAAGGTATAATAATAACTCGTTACGCCCGGGTTTCGACATTCTTTACTCTATTTGCGTTGACAATGTTTTAGTATACACAAATAACTCTTGTAACAACTTGAACTGTAAAGTTCCAAATTATAAAACTATTTATATACCGTTAATCTCAATTTTAGTATATCCAAATTTACATTCATTATTTGAAAAACTCAGTATTAATAAATCATTATCGAAGCGGTAATCGAAATATATATTGATTGAGGAAAACCATGTATTACTCGGGAAAGAGCGATATTTATGTTCATACCACAATTACGAGATTTTCTTGGTTTTATTCACTTTTACCAACAATGTATTGGAAACAATTTCATAATAGTCGGCATTAAATTAATTTAATGAAAAAAAAGCGTCGCTTGTCGATGGAAGCAAGAGGGATAATTTATTCTAAAGCGATTCAAACTTTTCTTTCTTTTCGAATCAGTTTTCATCCAATGAAACCCCAACTGTAATACTTTTTCCAAGGCCGATTTTTCCGGTTAGGCCCTCAAACGCGTTTTACTCGAACGGGACTATTGAGGTATCCTACGCCTAATAACGTATCAATTTTGTCGTTCACCACTTGCCAAATATAATTACGAAATTTACGAAAAAACCTTATTCTAAATTTTAAGCTGTTTAAAAGTATAAAATACAGAGTTCCGGAGTACCACCTGTTCATTTATTATAGTTCATGATCATATAAATTTAAATATTCCATAATCATCCAACGACTTTCCGATCGACAAATCCAATAATTGGAATGAAGTTCATCATTGTGTTTCAAACTGATTTATAATAAAGGTGTTAGTTTCATACAACCCGATATACTATGTTAATAAGGTCAAAACATACTTGAAGGCCTTTTTGACCCCTGGTTTTTAAACTCGGAACTATAATGTTAACATCACGAATTCATATCTTTATAATCGCTTTCGAATATACACGTCTCCCGACTCATTATCATTCAAGAATTTATTCCAAAAGGTTATGAACTTTCCATCAATATCTTACTTCCAAATAGCTAATACGCCGTTATAACATAAGAAGTTACTTACCCCCATTCAATTCGCGTACTACGTATAAACGACTGTAATTTTCCTACCGATATTCGTATCAACAATAATTAAATACTTAGGGTTTTGATTTTGAAATAATCGTTCAATACCGATAACATTTCATAGTTCCGTAATTGTTGTTAAGTTTCGATTAAAGAATTGTTTTTTACCTTGTTAAATCCAATTATATACGATTTACTGTTTATTAATTACCCGTTTCGTCACATTTTTATCATTTGTTCATTTGTACGATATGATAAACGGCATCATACCGTATAATGTAATGTTTTTACCAGAAATACAATATTAGTAGTCGAATAATACATTATCGATATCGTCAGATTGTATTCTTTAAATTTTAGTTATTTTTCAACAGTTTGAATCCGATTTTTTCGTCGACTTTATAATTGATTTCCTTTCAAATAGCACTGATAACACAAGTTATCTTATAATTATTACAGATTATTCAACTAATTTTGTACTCCAAAAGTAATACATATTTTGAATATAGAATGTTACGTAGAAATGTAGTTAAATGGTTGTTGGCGATCTTACGGGTTCCCTTACATTATTAGTAATGGTTGAGGTTAAAATGAAACCGGTAGGTTTTAAAAATTCTTGGACGATGAAACGGAGTTAATTTAATATTCAAATGCTGTATTCTACCCAGAAACAGATAATTTTACCGAATACGTTAATACAACGGTTTTAACGTATCTACGCTTTTTTCGTTATTTATAGTTAATTTTACTAATATCTTTTATTATACGTTTAGTAATTAGTATTCAACATTGAAAATACTATCATTCTTGATATTAACGTATTTTCATAATGAACAAATCTTACATCGCCCTTATATAACCATTCTAATATTTCCTTATCTTGATTATCGAATTACAGGTAAAAGTTAAAACCATTATCTAGTGCATTTGTAACTTTTTGAAATAATTATAAATCGTAATAAATATAAAGTAACAACGTATAAAAAAGCCTTTAATAGATAACATTCCTCGTTGGAACGGTTTCAGATCGACTGTAATATTTAAACATTTTTTTTTAAAAAATAGAACGATTGTTCAAAAAAAGTAAGCTAACTTTATAATAAATCTTTTATTTATATATTATCGATTTCTTCATCGTCAAAATTGAAATTTCGGATGGGAAACAAATTAGAGTTAACGTCAACTAACGTATTAAAACCGCTTTTAACCCGGTTTCAAACCAATAAATCCGCGATTATTAACCACCCGCTATCGATGTTCTCAGTAAAAATAACAAATTCAAACTTGACTTTTATATGGAAAGAAATTTATAAACCCGGGAAAAACTTTAAATAAATCGTCCAGATATTAATTATTCCCCGAAACGATAAACTTTAGTTAAATAGAAAAGTGATTTATACCCGATTTAAAAGTTGTCCTTAAATTTTTCAAATACCTTTATAACTCTAGCAAGGATTACGAAAGGTCTTCCTACCTCACTCATCAACAGACTAAATCTAAATTTGTTCCTTACCAGTTACCAAGTTATTGAGACCCGTTATTTTAGGGTTTTTGAGTAGTTGACCAATTATTACTTAGGTTGGTAGTAATTCAGGTGAGGTAATAGCAGAAATAGATTAGTTAACCTATGTGAGTAAAATGGAAGTCCACGAGGATTGGTAGTAATAATAGGCCAGTTAACTTACGTAAGTTAAGTGTAAGTAGTAGGCGACTTAACTCACTTTGGTTAAAATAGACAGTGGCGTTATTAAACACGTTAATTCACTTTATTAATTCACGTTCATTAAAAGCCATTATTATCAGTAGGTAAATTAACCTGTAGGGTCTAAACTAAAGTAGTAAATGATTTTACTCACGTTGGTTAAAATAGCCAGTGGCGGTAATAAACAGGATAATCCACATTATTAATTCACTTTAGTTGAAATATAAATTTATACCAGTAGGCAAGTTAACTTGTGTGTATTGAATGAAAGTAGTAAATGATTGAACCAACGTTGGTTGAAAGGGCTAGCTGGTTTATATACATAGAAAAAAAAGTGGTGGGAAGCGGAAACAGGAGTACGCCAGAGTTAATATTACAGGCTGGTACCTGGACTGGTGGTTACTAGTGATCTATCCCTGACGGTTACTATTCTCCAAAGATACATTAAAGTCATCCTGTTACGTGACCGAGTCACCCCTTTTCTGTAGCCTGTAGAAACTTCCTGGCTGAGGTTTCTCTCTCTCTTTCTTCATCGAGGATTATAGACTGCATCCGACCATCATAAGCGATAACTCTAACTCAGTCCCTTCAAAATACCTTATGGTGTGAATTGCTATCAAGTCCGGGTGATATGACTCTATAAACTCATACGATATTTGTGAAATTGAGGTTGAAAAAATGCCTTGAACGGTAAATACGAATTTCCCCCTCTTCTTCAAAATTTATACCAGTCGAAAAGGCTTAATTTTTCAAAGCTCGCCACTTATATACGTTACTCAAGGTTCATTCCACTCGATGATATACGAAGTTAAAATCTTCATTCATAATACTTCACAATACGAGTGTTTTATGATGAATTACAATCAATACATTGTTAATGAATTAATCCCGATATACGTTTATGATATAGATACCATTAACAGGTAATTATAAAACATTTTTTTTGAGACTTCATCGAATTCATTTGATAATTAGGATTTTTTTTGTACCGTGAAAGAGGACTCCTAGATTTGTAATTAAAAGTAAATCGTGCCAGGCCTTTCTCATAAAAGTGATTTCACCTTAATTTTGAACTGGGGAAAAAAGATTATAATCTTGATACCGTTATATAAAACCCTTACCATTTTCCTGTTTATCGCACGAATGCTCCTATAAGTTAATAAAGTCAATTTCTTGAATAGCGTAACTTATAAACAATACTTAGTACATGATAACTATTTTACCTCAATTTAGCCACGAAATTATAAATCTTGTATTTATTTTCGGTGTTCGGTAAGGCTTAATCATTCTATATTCATTCGAATATTGTATCATTAATATTCCGTAACTGTTATGGTCCGACTTAAGATGGTTAGTCAAGTAGATGCCAAATGAGATTTACTATTGAGGTACGGAGGAAGACTAGAAGAGGCTACCGTGGCGTAACGTGTAGGACCTTTGGGCAGGACCAGTGCCCAGTCCGTCACGTGCCTGCACACGTGCTGTTCACAGATTGTGCCCGGCTTGTACCTGGAAAATACCCGGTCCGCACTCGGTCCAGGCTCAAGCCAAGTACTATCCATTCCGTTACGTGCACAGTTACGTAACTTATAGGCTTAATGGCCAATAGCCTGAGTCTATAACATGCTCTCCTCCTCCCCGAATACTATAAAGGCTACAGTTTCCCGTTGGATAAACACCAGATGCGGGCTATACTCGTCTAATACGCGGGTCAGATGTAAGCCCATGATACTACGTTTAACACGCCGTATAAAGCACCCGTTAACACGTCGTGTAATACATCCTTTTTACCGCTGGCGCCGTCTAACACACTTGTTAATGCGCTGTGTAATGTATCATTTTTGCCGCCGATGTTGTATAACACGCCGTGTAAAATCGTACTTTTATCTTTAGTGCCATGTAACGCGCCCCGTATGATACGTAACCTCTGCCGAATCCGGTTCGTTAGTCACTATAAATACAGAAGCGGCCCATATTCTCCAAACTTTCCTCTTTTTCCCTTTTATACCGTTTCCTTCCTTCGTTAATCACCCTTTTTGTAACTATTTTGCCTCACCTGAATATGTTTGAACCAGCTATTCCTGTTCATATATCTTAGTTTTTTTTCCTAATTTATTATTATGACCGACGTATATAACGGGGTTTACTTAGATTACGTTATCGTCGGCGCTTTTAAAAGGGATAACGAGCTACTCCATAAGGTATATTACCTTATTACATATTAATACCTTACTATCAATTACCTATTATAGCCGCCTTAAGCTTTAGGAGATTTCTTTATCGTTAAAGATAGTAAGGATAAAAATAAGCATTTTATGTTCTAAGTTAAAAACGTTTATATATTATATATCAATCACTTTTTAAATTTCAATGTTCCTTTTTCTTTACATACAAGTTTACTAGGTGTGAAGGTATCGTATATACTGGAAGATTTATAATAAGCTTAGCTTAAAAACAAACCTTATAAATAACTTATTCGTAGATCAACTCCTTTTTATAGCATATTGAAAAGATTAGTTCATTTATGGTTTTATTCGGTTTACGTACCCTTTTATATTAATTGATTGTTATGGTAAATAATAAAGGTTATATCCTATCCCTTACTCGTAAACGTTAAAGAGATATCTCAGATGATTAATCCGTTTTTACCCTTGCCTTTTTAAATTGGTTAATTAGTTTACCCGGTTTCGCGATATCGCTCAGGTATAAGGAGTTTTTACTATACCGGTTGTATAGACCGTTACCACTTTAACTATACGTTTACGTCGCATTTTCCTCCCGGGTTTGTGCTGCCGACCGGGTTTTAAAGTGTAACGTTTTCGCTCCAGCCCCTTATAGCTATTATCGTATACTCTTCTGTAGTTTTAGCCGAAATGTGAAATTGATATAGGTTACGATTTACAAAACGTGGTAAACGACGTTCAACATTTAATTACACGATCTCCGATTTTATCCGTAGTTAATTTGCTAATTTAAATAGGAGATAGCTCATACGGTCGACCGTAAACGGGTGTAAAATCGTATTTGTGCCGACCGAGTGATCCGGGCCTAAATAAATATATTATAATTTTTAATAACCTGTTTACAAGGTTGTTTCCCCCAATCTGTCCCTCTTTACATTTATCGTTCGCCATTATCATCCATTTTCTTTAACGTCCGTCCCTTTTAATGATATCCTTCATCGTCGGCCTCCCTTAAAGTCCGTTCTTTCTCATATTATGCGTTATTTTCCTCTCCTAACGACCGCCTTTTGTCGCGTTATCCGCCATCTTCGGCGTCGTTTTGTATTCGTCTTGCTCTTTACCAACCCCTTTTTTCGGCGTCTACTCATTTCCGATACGCTTTTTATTGTCCCCCTCCCCCAACGTTACCAAATATCCGAAGCTAATTACAACTAGTCACCTAACGTTATTGACGCCGGTACTCGTTAAACTCTATAATATTAAGAATATTTAGTGGGGAAATTTTCTTTAACTCAAAATAAAAACCGTTTTATAATCGGATATGTATCCAAAAAATAATAATTCGGCTAATATTTACCCAGCCTTACTCATTATATTACAACTTCTTGCAATAATAAATTATCTTACTCTTTAACTAATGAAGTGTTATTTAGCAGGTATAAACGCTTTATTCCACGCGGATAGTTTAATATATGTTTAACATCAAAATAGATATACTGCATTATCGTAAATCCGAATATTTCCGAATTTCACTTCAATTTTATCTAAGGACACAATATATTATTCATTTTCTAGTAATTTCCACTTCGACGAATAATAACGATTTTACTTAACTAATATATTATAAACCACGCCCTTTTCAATTTTAACCACGAGGATTTACTATACTTTAATTTCATCTGTTTAACATTTCCTTATATCGTTAATTACTAAAAGTGATACCAGGATAATATCGAATGAAAACTACGAAAAAGGGGGGTTTGAAGCTTCCCACTTAATTAAATTTATATGTAATGTAGGGTATTTACTACGTATATTTAATACGATATTAAACAGGTTCGAAGTATCGATTACCTGATACTTATTATAGAATTAATTCCTATTTTTACTTAGAAGATTACATTCAATTGTACAAAAGCCTAATTAAACTTAATCCCTTACTTTAGATCACTTGAACGGACGTCGTTTGCAATTCGTGGCCGTTTTCATCAATTATTAAATATAATCTATTGCCGCTCAGGTTAACTTCGTCCCTTTACGTAAATAAGTTCAAAACGTAGTCATCTGCCCCGTCTAATTAGTTAAAGACTTTATATTCCCGTTTAGTTTGAGAATAAGTAACATTTCCTATCCATTTACGAATTAGTTTGGATTAAACCCGATAACCGTCGACTTTCGGTTATTTAACGTAAATTAATGAAGGTGTAAATGTAAAGCCTTGTTATATTATAAAAAGGTGATAACAATACGTAAATACTTTTAAATCTTTTAGCTTACCCGTTCAATATCGTTATTTATTTTATAGGTAATACGTTGTAAAAAAAGTTACTCGATTTCTATGAAGAAATATAAGGTTATTTAAAAATACGTTTACCTAATCCGAACCGTCATTACCAATAATGAAAGCTGGGAATATATTAAATATTTATTATACATCCCGAAAGCGTTCCGCGCACGTATCGGTAATTAAAAATCATATAAATTTTAGCTAAACAAACTTAAAAAAAGGATCTATAATAAATAGTAAATATCGAAGGTCGTTATTAATAATTGTTAGGTCGATAAAAAGTGAACCGAAATATACATTTAATACTAGTTGGGGATGAAGAGAGGTTAAAAGAGGTTTTATCATAAGGTACGACGAGGTTTTGTTCCATTATATTTCGTATATATTTGATATAAACGTGGAATAACAACGATTATTCTTTTTAAATGATAATCCCGCTCAAAAAGCGGGAAATAACATGTTTTTACCCGAATAACCTATAACAAGCGAATCATAGGTTTATTATTGAATCCTCAACGTTAATAATTTATAATTCAATTATTATAAACGATTACAATAACTTAATATACCTCGCGAGTTAATCACATAACCCGTAATTCATATTAAGTATCTTACTATAAGTATAAAACGTCTAACGCCTTCTTGAACCGTCAAAAAAAAAGCTTATACAACGGATCATTCGCTCTTTTTTAGTTTTATAATTCCGTTAATGCATCTAAGCCTAAATAAGGTAATTGTTCGACGTTAACAATACCGGCTAGTTTAACGCTGGTTGGGCACGCGACGGTATTATCGATACCGTTATATTAAAATCCTCTAACATTATTTCTGATAATGACCCGAGAGCAAGCCGGGATTGGGGCGGTATCGTTTACGATAGCGTTTCAAAAACCCCCGATTTACCTTCAGGATATTTATCGTTGTAATTTAACAACCAAACCTTCGTTTCGCCAAATGATTTCATATAACCCACTGTAATCTGTATTCTTTTCATATATAAATTTATTAATATTACGTTTAACATACGAATGAAAATTAGCCAAAAAACACGTGTACAATGTTTTTTAACTTCGAACTTATTTTGTAACCGGCGGATTGACGTATCCGGATGGGCGCCCTAAGTTACGGGCTTATATCGTAGCTAGTATTGAGAATTTTCAAGGATTTCAGCTTATTTAACTTAGCGTTTCGAAATTGAACGTAATAAAAAAATCCAATCGCTTATAGTCCATTAAAATCGTAAACGATATGCGGAAATTACATAATTCGAAATATTACACCTTTAAATAAGATATTATCGCGAGGAGATTTTTATTATAAATAGTATAATTACGTTTCGTGTTTATTGAACGTACAGAGTAATAAGTTCTTAGCTTTAAAATACTGTTTTTTATTTCGTTACCATAAATACCATTTGAAACTCGTTTTCGAATAGTCGGGTTTGATCAGTATTAGCCGGTTTGGAATCCAATATGCCAAAATCAGGGCTGTAATAAAATTATTCTTCAATGTGAAACGTATATGTTTTTCCCGCTTCGTTTGAATTTAACGAATAGCTTGTTTAGTTAGAGGGACAGGATATTCCGTCAATTTTAAGAAATTACTAACAAAATTCCGATAAAACTTCGTAAAACCTATAAATTTTTAAAATTTCCGGGTTGTGTATAGTGACTTTTACATGCAAATTGCCCGGACTTTCTCGGTGTCATCCCAGAAACCTATCTTAACCGTTATAATACAGTCAAGGTATTTTACTCTTTTAATTTCGAAGTTACACTTTTTGAAATCTAAATTCAACCCGGTATTACGAAGAGGTTTTAAAACCACGCTAACTTTCGCTATTTAATTTTGCTTAATACTTAAAGAAAAGATTTTAAGGTTGTTTCAATACCTTGTAAGGTAATGATCGAAAATATCTGTCATTATATAAATAATATATCGTTAAAACGTTTCCAATGATTCCGCTAGAATGAAACGCGTAATGAATTATGTAAATAACCTTAATCGCGTGCGAAACGTCGTTAATTACTTTTATCCGGGTACAATTCGAATACGATGAAAAACCGTTCGAATATTGAACTTTGTAAGCTATATCGACTTCGATAACATACATAAAGTCTCCTTAATCAAAGGTAAAGAAAAACGATTTTACTTTAAAATTTCATTTAGTATTTGGTAATCGATATAAAACCTGTATTCCTTCCCCAGTTTATAAATAAGTAATACCGGCGTTATAACTGATGAAAAGCGTATCCAAACCAAACCTTTATTTATCAATTTCGTGATCTGTTTTTAAAACTGAAAAGTTTAATTTCATAGTATCAAATACAACTATATTTAAGGTTATTTTCATCAAAAACAGTTTTCATTTGATTGAATGTAAATATAAGAATCGCTTTTCCTTGTATCTATAGCTAAGGTTATAACCTAATTCTTATCGAAAATGTCGCGGAATTTAATTAATTTTGGCAAAAGATTTGATTAATGAATTCTTCCCGTAATGAAAGTCGTCGCCGTTGTTTTTGAAAATTCGCGTTATTTCATAAAAGTTTATAATACAAATTATCCGATACGGGTCCCCCGTACGTTATTCCTATCTATATAAATTTTATGTTCATCTGAGCAAAACCAAACTTACTCCACTTCATATGTTTCCCGTCTTCAAGCATATGATTACTACGTTGACAACTATGCCTCCTGAACTTGAAATAACCAAACAGCTACTGCTTGCGTTCAAAGTTACCTATTACTATTGTATTTAGGGTACGTTGAAAATTATAACCCGCGTTATTTCGGAAATAATATATATTTATATCGGTTACGACTATTTATCAATATTTATACGTAATTTGGCTATTTATATAATGCTTTTATTTTGCCGTAATCCTTATATTATTCCAAAATTTCGCGGATATATGAGCCAAATATTATTTTGTCTTTAACCATTATTCTAAAGCCTCGATTACCCTATAATAAAAATTATAATTAAAATCAACTTAAGTATTTAAAAAGTGAATATTATTAAAAAGTATCAGAATAAAAAATAGATCCTCGTTTATACGTATTTTGATTCAATTAAACTCCTTTTTAATTTATTTTACAAATACGCCATTAAGGTTATATAATCACTAAATGAAGCTTTATTTAGGAGTTAGGCTTTTTTTGTTATCGTTAATAAAAATATTTTTTTACCTTTTCGATCTAAACCGTATATACTTACATAAGAGGTAATATTGGGCGGAAATCGTAGCTAAGTTGGTAACAATTCGATAAGTTATAATGTACGTAACGCCACGACCCCGAAATGAGATTAAACTAAAGTTTTTCATCGTTATCCACGTCGCCTTATATCCTTAGTTTTCAACGCGTACCGAACGGATTCATTAAAATGACTAACCGCGATATCGAAATAATTATCCGTGATTACCACTACCCTTGAACGAAATTACTTAAAATTGTTAAATTCCCGTTATAATAATATTACTATCCTATTATTAGACTTGGACGCGTTTCGCCAATGAATAACCTAAATTTCTCTTTAAATCCAAGGACTTTAATTCGTTGATGAGTTCGCGGTATTTTTTTAGGGTTATGAAATGATTTACCCGATTAATACTTACCGTAATAAATTCGTCGCGAATATGTAACAATACGCGGAAGCAGAAATAATTACATTTTACGGCCTAAAGGTAATTTAGGCCGCCCATTTAAGCTGAAAGTATTTCGAACCTAATAACGAATATTACATTTCAGTTTTTATCGCTTATAACTAAAACTTTAAAGGCGACTAATACCTTATCCGCGCGGTAAAGGTTACCAAAAGCTGCCGCAATATAATCAAAAAACTTCTCTATATTATATATACCTTCGTATCCTCCGACTTCGTAATACGCTTTAACTTCTTCCTTGACCCCAGCCGTATAATATCCTTATACGTAAAGAAACATATACGACTCTTTTTAATTTATATTTTATTCTTTTTTAATATAAATTCAATCCTTTATCACGTCGCCGTTTCTGTAAAAGAAAATTCGTTGAATCACGGTTAATCATGTCGTTTTCTCCCGCCTTAAACCCGTGAAAATCTAACACGAGTCGCTGTTAATTCGGCTTTAAGCTACTAAATTTTCGCGGAGACTTAATTGATGTCAGACGTAAGGTCTATATTTAAGAACGATTAACCCGCTTATTACAGTTATTTTACAATTAACGAGATATAGCCTACGATATATTACAAACGAGAAATGTTGGTCTAAGTCATCCTTACAAGGGAAAGAAATATATTTATAATGGTAAAAGACTAGTTATTCGCTTACAGCTCATTGTCTCCGATAAAATTTAAATTCAACGTCGAATTATAAACGTTTATTATCGATTGATTTATTATAAGTCATATTCCGTGACAAAAATAAAAGAAACCCCAAATAATATATTATAGTCCGACCTATAATAATAAGATACGTAGGTACTAAATAGGATTTACTATTAATATTTGGAAAAAAAAACTGAAAAACGTTACCGTAGCCTAATATATAGGACCCTTACGCAAAACAAGTACCCAACTCATCACTTGCCTATATTCGTGCTATATACGGACTCTACCCGGCTTGTACCTGGTCCGTACCCGGGCCAGGTCTAAGCTGGGTACTGCCCATCCCGTTACGTACACAGTTACGTAACCTATAAGCTCAATGGCCAATGGCCTGAGTACATAATATTAACTTTAATGTCAATTAAATCAAAGTAGGTAGCAGCGTTCCAGTAAGTTAGGTTACTTTTATCCAAGTGGTTTATAACGTACAATAAATCGGTTAACACTATAAAAAAGAAAGTAAAGCCTGAAAAAAAGGTAACTAAGTTTATTGTAGTAACAACTCCATTATATAAAGCTTGAATCACAGTAACAGTGATGGTTTACAATCCGATAATAAGAGTTTCCAAAACCTTAGAATTCACATTCGTAATTTTGACAGCTTTATAACCCAGTATACGGGTTTTAAAACCTACAACTTTTTGACTTAATGTATTGCCGCGAATTATATCACTAGTTATATTAGTTCTATCCTCTACTGTTACAACGGGTTTAACGTAAATTTCAGGTATACCTGACTTTTAATGAAGAGAACAGTGTTTTCGACATTGAGATAACATACTTCCGACGGTTTTAATACGTTAGTAGCCTTGCTCATCGCGCTCGTAACTAATTCTGACAAAGGTGTATCACGTGAAAAGGTTAGGTCGGTATATATAACCATAAAGTTTAAGGTTCCGGAAATATCAGCAGGAAGTATAGGTCGTTATGCGACTTCATTAGTAAAGTATTAACAAATACTAACATAATAAGGCTCAGATTCCCGTAACCTTTTCTCCAAAAGAGAATTGATTGCGGAGAGGGTAAATACGATAACGTTTTTAACCAGGGTTTTCACTGCCACCTGTATATAATATCAGTACTTACCAAAAGCTCGGATTAATTTATACTGGCACCCTAAAAGTCGGTGTTTGTAGGGTATAAAACCTATTCACATAAAATAAGGCAATGCGAAGAGTAATATTTATATTGTTAGTTGTAGTATAGAAGATAGAGATGATGAAAGAAGCATTTAGAGGTGAACGCTACGAGTGAGGTCTTATAAACTCTCGCCCGAAACGTACCACTCTAGATCGCTCCACGCATTACCGTTCGGTTTGGTATAGCTAATTTTGACCGATCCTTGAATGATGCACTTTGCGTTTTGAAAGAGTGCAGCTTGCAGCGTGAAACATTATCGTGTACTTTACAGGAGTGTATCTTACAATACAATACATTGCTATTAGACCTATATATATTATTTATAAGGGTATATTGTGATATCTATATAAGTAATCTTTTTTCCATTTCAATTCTCCGTAACTATAACCTAATAGTGATAGCGTTGTTGTGGTTACAAAGGTTTAAATTAATATGTTTTGTAGAAATAGTATTCATATAATATTAATTGAAAGAAAACCTAATTTAGTAATTTATATAGTAATTGTATTATTATCGTATCAATTGTAAAAGGTCTAAATTAGCATATTCGGTTAAAATTAATAGGGTTTAGCCGCGATGATAGTTATAATTCAGTTGACATTAGTCAGGTTCGACCATGGTAGTAATTGTAATTCGGCCCTAGTTAATATGGTCGGATTGGGGGCGATATAGTTAGTAATAACGTCTTTTATAGTTAATAAGGGTAACTAAGCAGGTGTTATAAAGGGTCATTATATAAAAGTAATTACGTAAAGGTAATTATATAGTTACGTATTATATTAATATAATAAGATATATCGCTATCGGTTTAGGTAACACATCTTTTCTTTTTCCTTTAAAGGCGCGTAATTTAAGCCGATATAATTCCCTATTTCAATTTAACCCTTTTTTTATTTAACTAAACCCAGCCGTTTTAATAGGTAGGTTTCTGGTTAAAACCTATATACTGACTTGTACTTTAAACAGATGCCGAGTAAAGATAGGATAACAAGGTACCGTTTGGCGCAAGAGCGTCGGCGCGCCGCCGCAGCCGCCGTTGTTGTCGACGCCCATATTAGTTCGCCTTTATCGGGTATAATATCGTTAATTACGGCTTCTCCCCCCATCGCCATTACGTCGCCTATCCCCACCGAAGTTATGTCACCCAGCTCCGTCGCCGCCGCCTCGTCCCCCTATGCCGTCTTCGATACCCCTTTAAGCCCTATCATTGCCGTTGCCTTACCCTTTTCCGTCGCCGCCGTTATGACCTTTCTCTTTCCCTCCTTTTCTCCCCCTTTCCTTGGCTCCTAGGGGGAAAAGTAGAAGATTCCTAAGGTTATAAACCTTACCCTCTCCTTATGGATAAAAACTCTATTATCAGTGGGGGCTTTTTTGCGCTGTAATAGTAACCTGACGTAATTGCGTTGGGGTATATATATCCTAAGTTTATCTGTTTCTAAACTTTTAACTCTTTTCCCTTTGAATAAGGAATACGAGGCGGATTTCCTTCGCCGTCTAGAGCTTTGTATCGTTAGGGTACTTCGTAAAGCCTCTTTACCATGTAAATCGATAGAGAGGCATACTCGGGTTCGTAATCTCAGGCCGCTAATAAATACGCCTTATGTGTTATATATCGCAGTTATGGCCGCGGGAAAGTCCTTTAGCGATTATCATGAAAGACGGGATGTTTCAGCCCGCTACTACCGTTACGAGTAAATTGGTAACTCGTATGCCTCCGTTTCGGTAATGCAAGGGCTGTAGCCTGAGGTAGTGTTACGCGCCCGCCGGCTTTTTTGAAAGTTCTGACAAACATTCACGTTTTCCTTTGATAAAAATGTACCGTTTAGGGCGATTTGAAAACAATCGCGGTCGCTAATAACTAAAAAAAACCAATAATAATTAGTAATAGGCGTTAAACAGCGGTTTAGAGAAACTGTAGCCACCGTTACTACCTGGAAACGGGTCTTACGAATATATTACATAGGTGAGTTTAACAACGTTATCGTACGTCACCATAAAAAGGGTATTCCCCCCCTTACGCCTTTACCTAAGGGTGTAACAAATAAATCGTAAGGTTATATGTTTGTTAACATTAATAACATCGATGGCTGTGATAAAGTTAACGCTAATATAAAGGGGGAGGGCGATAAGAAGAACGGTAGGAATGCGACAGCATTGTTGTTTCCTTATATTAAAAAATAGATACCCCTGAGCTATGCCGGCGAACCCGGCTATAGTGTAATACGTTATATAATGATACTATATATTTCAATAAAATAATTGTTTTTAAGTGACTTTGAAAATGTGTAAAATAAAATAGATAAAATATTAAAACCGGTGCGATATCGAAAATTAGAATGAAGTTAAAATTGAGAGTCGACGCCAATGAGAGGAATTAATAGAGAAAAAAACGAATAGTAATTTCTGTCTAGTCGAAGTATACAAAATGAAACACATTAGAATATTAATATCAGTGTTAAATATTAACGTAAAATAAAGGTAAAATTGGAAAAGGCGCGAATAGTGTAATATGAGCCGATCCGACATAGCGAAAAGTGGTATAATAGTTTATTAAGATCATAAAACCTTGTTAGTAACCATGATAAATAGTGTAATTATCAATATAATTGTTTCTAATACTCCGTTCGTTGTAGCTTGAGTAACCGTATTCGTTAGTTTGTATATGTTGTTAATTTACCTTCATTTTCCGATTTTACAGCGTTTATATAACTCGCGTCAAGCTATAATATCGATTATAAAAAGTTTTTCGTTCATGGTACCCAATTTCACCAAGAAATTATAAAACGAAAAGGAGTAAGTATATACGACGAGGGAGATAGGGTGTAAACTATGGTTAGAAATAATTATTCGGACCGTTATTGTTAAGATAATGGCTAAATCGAAACCTTTAACCATATTATAAATTTCTGACACTAAAACGCTCTTCTTAACCCTTTTACACTTAGTGGCATTTTAACAGATAATATTTTTATAAAGCTTAAAGCCGTTTCGAGCCGGTGTTTCATTATCGAGAATCAGGACGAAACTTATTTGTAAACTATAATTATTATTATGAGCGAAGGAGCCATCAGTAAAAATAAATAATTTCGTAATACGTATATTAAACGGTCCACAATACAATCAGCGTTTTGGATTGTGTAATTATTATCAAAAGAAACTTTTATTAAGCTCCTTGTATATATCGTTTCTTGGATTGGTTTAGCATCATGCGACGACAAAAAGGCCAAAGGGACAGCTTTTAGTTTTGCTATAAAAGCGACTTAAACTCTACGTACGCATTAGTATCTGTATTCGTCAGACCGTTTTACGTTATTCAAAACGATAAAAGTATTTTTGTTTAGCATCCCCTTTTATATAAGACCAAAACGCTGTTTCGAAGGGAAATGGTGGCGTTATTAAAATTGATTATTTAATTTTCATTGGGTACGTTTTAGGTTTCGCTTTTAAGTTTGTTTTTTAAAGTTTCCTCTCTTTAAAAGCGGAAAAATAGATGTTACATAACGTTAAAGTATCGTTTATCTATGTACCAATTAGTGTAAAGTCCTCCGATCGTATTATTGATACCAATAGGCTCGGTTCGAAGGTGAAGCTAGTTATTTCGAGTCGTTCCTTATAAGGTCTTTAATAGGTATTATATTAGTAAACCAAGGCTTCAACTAAGCTGTAAAATCGTTTTAAATAGGTAAGATCGTTTCAATTAGGTAGTGTCACTTGAAATATTTTGGTATATCGGTATAAATTCGTTGTTCAAGACGTTTCTCAAATAATATTTACGCCTATATAATATCTCAAAGGTCGATATATAGGTTATATGGTCCGTTAAACGAGGCCGCTAATATAAAAATTAAACGGTAATGAGCCAATTATAATATAAGTCATTAGGTTATGATATCATTTTTACCTTTATCTTTATATCTTTTAATAATTAAACGGTTTTTTTTCGGTAAAGGTTTCCGGTTTTATTTTGAATCCCGTATACGAGGCGGCTTAGGAACATCCTATAGGTACCGTAAATAATCGGGTCGAAACGTTTAAAACGAAATACGATTTAATCGATTAAGGCTAAGATTTCCATTTAGGTAGATTATGTAAATAGGGTACCTAGGGTAATAATAATATCTTCGTAGCGGAGCTTTGGGCTAAGTTCCCGGTTTGCCATTTCTTATTATATAACAATGAAATCGGTAGCAAAGTTTTTAGGGCGTTTTTTAGTTTTTAAGCCGCAATGGTGCCCTCGGTGGCGAGGTTTTGATAAGATCGGTATAAATAGGCCTCTATTGTCTAATTTAGTCAGGTTGGAACCGTATTTTATGGGTTAAGGTAAAGTTGGGTTCGACTTACATTCGTCATTTTAGGTGATATCTCATAGTTGGTTTTACTCGATTTACGGTTTCAGATCGATCGTTTTTACCTTTCCTTTGTATTAGCGTGCTATTATTCATAAAAAGAAATTATGCTGTTCATTAAATTAACGAATATATTATAACTTTTCAGTCCGTTCATTTTTACGGATCAATCTATCCATCTTTCATTTTCTAAGCCAAATCTTGTAATTATAATAGTAAATTTAAAACTTTAGCTTTATATAAGCTATTCCTCATGGCTAACTCTTTAAATATATCGCTTTTTTCCCTTAAAAAGCGTAATACCATTATAGATTTCATTATAGTATTAGACTTTTATAGTATGGACGGTAATATAGTAAAGTTAATATGGATTTTCGGGTAGGTACTAACGATCAAAAACGTAGGGATAAGCCTATATAAGTTAAAAATATTGTTAAGCCTACTTAGGTTAAAAGTATTTTTGACTCTACTTATGTTGAAAGTATTGTTAACCCTAATTAGGTTCAAATTATTATTAATAGTGTTAACCGTTATCTAGAAGATAGATTCCTTAAAACTAGTACTTTTTTGTTTTTTTAATCACACTATATACGCTTTTTGCAACGGTTGGTAATACCGCTTACACTTTCTAATACCCTCTAAGGATTTTACTAAGATTTATTTGTATTTATTACCTGTTATACGAACCTTAATACGTCATTTGATAAAGTCGAAATCCGTATGAATGTCGTATGTAATCCAATTGAGGGGCCCTGAGTAAACGTTAAACTAATAATTAACCAAAACATCCTAACAATTTATAATGAAAGCGCTGTGTATAAATTTTACGACCTAAAACGACGTTGCTCCGTCGACGACGTAAAGGACCGATTAACTATTTAGATATACAATACTAATAATAACTTCTCAGTTAAAGTCCATATCATTTTAAAGGCGGAATTTAAACTTTCGTAAAGCCTATAAATGTAACTATTACTTATAACAAAACTTTTCGATAACTTTAAATACGACGTTTCCTTTTTCCGTATAGCCTACAACGTAAAATAAGCGTAAAAATCGTTTTATAACCGGGCGTCCGAATATTTTAACCAAAGTTCATAATCTCGGCTAAGTTAAATAAACAGCTTAAATTATTCGTATTTCAGGGAAAAACCATAGGTAGGTGAAGTTAAACTGAAGTGGTACGGATATGCTATCTAAAACACAAACAAGTTAATTAGTCATATTCCGAACCTTAATCCCGATATTATTAATATTAACTAATGAAAATGAAAATTTTATTTTCTAGTTTATTATGTAAACCTTAATCTGTGAGAAACGCGTATTTATAACGACCGTTTCGAACAACGATACTTCATCTTTACCTAATGAAACCTTTTGGTGTTTTCCTATTCGATTTAACCGAAACTTTGAAAACTTCGTCTTAAACAGGTTAAATTACCATTTTCAGGCTATTGAAGTGTCAAATACGCTAATATTCAACATAATACCCGGAAACATGTTTCCGTATATATTAGAAAATGTAAATTACGACGCCATATAAGTATTAAACACTTTATTTACATAGTCTTAGCCTGTAATATACATACAAGAAACGTCCTATAAATCGGTGAATATACGTTAGGCGTTTTTATTGTCGTAGGATAATAGGTAGGCATTATTATACTTAAAGTCATCGTCTCCAGATATATTTTCGTAAGAATAAGCGTCGAATAAGTTAATTTTACTTTCGTATTCAGTTAAATATATTGAAAAATTATGTCTTATCTGATTCTTAAATTTATATTTACCTGAAAATTATCTTTCAATCCTAATTTACCCGAAAACTGGATAGTTCATACGTGTTCAACCGATTTTACCGTATTCATTACACAGCTTTGACAAACCTATAAGGCTTCTTATATATGTTCGCAAGTATTACTATAGTTTTCGTACGTTTATTCCATTTTCAAACGATCGTTCCTATCCCCTATTATCAGATGTTTCTTCTTGACACCTGGATTTTAAGCGTTCGTTCTACTTTAGGTAAATTTTAAATCTTTCATTTGAAATGTGGTAATTAATTTCGACGAAGTTTACTTTAACAATTTTACTTTGGCCTTTAACTCTATTACCTTCTAATATCAATCCGAAGCTCGACTATCCGCGTATAAAGGTCTTAAACGATATTCTAAAGCTTATATAAAAGGCTTTTAAATTCTTTTCTAGTTTCTAAAGTAGAATGTTGAAATCCGGGTTTTCGTGATAAGCTTCTATTCCTATTTTAATAAACAGTCAATTAATTTTATATTCAGTTTAAAGGTTTCTTTACTTCTCCGGAAATTAGCAAATAGGGCTGTAAGGATTTCCTGTAGGTTTTTATTGGTGTTTTCCTATTAAGTTTTTACAAATTTCTAAATCCTACTAATTTAATACCTATCGTAAAGTTCGTAATGAATTTCCATATAGAAATCGAATTTAAAGCCATTATAACATTTTATAAATATATATACCTATGTAAAGTGGTATATATTCTAGGCTATGACTTACCCGAATAGTATATCAGGTAAAATGATGTCAAATTATAATAATTTAATATTGAATAAATATTAAACATAACTCGTATTTTGTAATTCAGTACGTCATATGGCTTACCTCTATAATTATCGTCCCTGTCCTTAAGCCTAGTAAAGTTGGTTAAATTTATATGATCGCTTTTATCCGTACGAAAGCGATACGGTAAAACATTATGGTAAGGGTCGTGATTGGCGGCTATTGGTCCGTAATATACCTATTAGAGTTTTACAACGTTTTTCGTTTCCTAAAGAGGATTATTTTTTATATTCCAACCCACCATCGTTTTCCCGATCGGGTTGTTTTTCGTATTTCGGCCGATTCCGTTATAAACGAACGGGTTATTTCCAATATTCGGAGAGCAATTTAATATTTAGTTTTATTTTGTAATAGGTGTCTATATAAGAGTGAATTTTACTTATATGATAAATATAAATTATACTCTTTTTACTTTTTCTTTACCCTACTCCTAAGTTATTAGTATAATATTAAGTCGTTTTATATTTCGTCGCTGTTATTTTAACAATAATTTCTTTTATTTCGTATGGTAACACCCCTTTATAGATTCCGTTAAACAAAACAATTTATCCTCCCAATCCGGTACGTCGGTAAGCTATATTATTTCGAATGACAATTTTATAAGGCATCCATTCCAGCCTTCTATATTATTAATACCTCTAATTCTTAGCTCGATCCGTTAAGCTTTAGCAATAGTACGATTTACTATTTTCCACATATGTAACGTCCAATTCGATTTTTTTTATCAAAATATTCTTGTAAATCAGGTCCTTGTATTTTTTCCGACTAGTAACAGAACATAACGGCTAAAATATATGTATTTGCAATATAAGGTTTTAGTTTTTTAACTAGAGAATCGATAGTGTTATCCTAAAAGCTCAGGTTGATCTCGTATATTATAGCCTTTCAAATTTCTATGTATTTTACCATGAGGTTGAAAAAAGCGTTAGCTTTTTCCAGTGTTATTAATCTTTGGGCTGTTGCTATAAATGTTTTTGGGTGGTTGGAGATAGTGGTTTGTGTACGTATTCAGTATGATGAAACGGTCCGAATTAGTGATTTCGGGATGAGATTACATTTAAATGCCCACAAATAACAAATAAAAAATAATCACAATAATTACAATAGGGTTTATTAACGCTTACCATTATAAATAAGTTTTAAATAATACGAAAATAAAACGATATTACAAAATAGTTAAATGTTTCAAATGTGTTTCGTTAACGTTCAATAACTCTATATTAACCAAATAGCTAAAAAAATCAAAACCTTCTAACTATTAAACTTAGAATATACAGGGCGAATGTAAGGCGAACGAGGAAAAGTGGACAAGGTAGAAAGAATGTAATTATATAATCCGTTATTTGGTAATCGGTCCAAATTAGCGTGTCGTAACCAAAATTTGTAGGGGAAGTCGGTTTAATTATTTTGTTTGTAACCAAATTTACTCAAAGTATCGATTTGGTTGCTTTAGACGTAACGACTTCTACAAGGAAAAACGGTATAAATTATCGAAAATGGGATAGGTCCTAATAAAGGGCTTTTGAACTTGGTAATCACGTGGCCTGTTACGTAATGAAACGCTTTTTAAAAAGTACTTGGGTACGTTAAAACGCCAAATAAGCATTGATTGTAACGGAATGGAAATTTTAGTAAATAAAGCGCTAAAAAGGTTAATGATATCGCATTGAAGTTTTTTTTCAAGTTATTCAATTTTTACAGTCTTTGTACACGTCGTTGTATAATTTTGGTAAAAACGAAGTATTAACGTGTAAACAGTTAAAACCGTTATAATATCGCGTTATAAGTATTTAACTTATATCTATTCATTCTTTCCTAAGCTATCGATAGTCGACCGCATCGAATTCTAATTAGTATCGGTAAGGTTTAAAACCTATGAAAGTGAAATAAGGTATTTTGAAAAGTAGTCGTTAAATTGGTAATTATGATATAAATGATAGAGATAATAAAAGAAACATTCATAGATGTATGTTAAGGGTAAGGGATTACAAGCCCTCGCCCGGAACGTACCACTCTAAACCACTCCACACATTGCCGTTCAGTATGGTATAGTTATTTCAAATTGATTCATACATTACTGTTCGGTCTTTTATAGCCATTCCAGACCAATCCGTGTAGGATTCACTTTGTGTCTTGCAACAGTGCAGCCTGTAGCATGACACATTAAAATGCACTCTGCAGGAGTGCACCCTGCACTACAGTGCACTACCACTAGGCCTATGTATACTATCTATGAGGGTATATAGTAATATCCACAGTCGGACATATTTTCCCCTCTTTTGTTATGGAGCTTTCAAGTAATCGGAGTATTTCAAATGGAAAACCCCATAATGAATATTAAATTCAATCTATACCTTATACGATTTCGAAAATTAATCCATTACAGGAACCGTATAGCTAGAGAGGCGCACTAGATGCAGATAAAGAGAATTTATTTACTATTAGGAACAGCCTATATCGTGTAATTAAAGTCTATATCACTTATCTGTTACCCTCGCCTTCTCTTTATTACCAAATAAATGAACGAAATCCATGATTTTAAAGCTATAGATGATATAATTCGTTATTCCAGTGTAAAAGTTTAACCGTTTGTTAATAAGTAGATATCGATTGTCATAATCCAAGCGTAATAAATCATTTTTTGTAATCACCTCAAATACCTTGATCGAGATTCTTGAAAAAATATATGGGGATCACCAAGGAAACACATTCTACTATGTACATACACTTCAATTAGTAAAATATAACAGATATCCCCCAAAATAATTAAAGAAACAATAATATCGTCTCTTCAAAATAGGGCCTATTTTCAATGATTATATAGTTACAATGGATATAAAATCCTGTAAAGTTTTTTTCCACTGATTTGATAACAGATGGATCTATTTATATGCGTTTCATAATGGTATATCGAAGGGAATAACTTTTAACTTTATGTTTAGGGCCTTTTGAAACCTTGACAAAAACTTAAAATCTCGTATCTTTCGCCGCCTTTGGAAAAGCCATGCGTTAAAAAGGATAATATTTCGGACGGTCGCGAGCGACGCCCAACAATCTCCACGCAGATAGCGGGATGCTTTACAATATCATAACAACTAGTATCATATTCCAAATCGTTACGACAGCCTATATAATTCCCTGCATAAGCGAAGTTAGGGGTTTATACGCGACGTAGGAGGTTATTGAGACATGAAAGACTAATACGTACACAAAAGACATCGGTACCTTAATACAATGTAACGCGGTAAAAAGGTGTGTACGTAAGGCCCTACGGGTTTATTCGCCTTACGCTCAGGAAAACTCTCCTCATTATTAGCCCGATCGCCCACAATAAATTTTATGGGTCATATACGCCGCCATATATAACGTTGAAGCATATTATTTGATGGAATCGAGCCCGTTAAAATTACGATGAAAGCGTTAATAACTTATTTGTAAATCCGATTTACGGATTCGGAAACCTTCAGGTTGTGTTTGTACGCGTTGAGGGTTCTATGAAGGTGTTTAATACTAAAACGATAAGGTTAGTATACAACTACGTCTTTCTCCGCCAGGAACAGTTCAATTTCCTAGCGTTTTTACTAAGGTCCTTAATGTTTTGTTTTTTTGAAAAACGGCCCTACTTTACAGGCGCGCTGGAGACGCACGGTGTCGAATTGGACCCTTTGGCGTTGGCTATGGCGGGAGGGATTTGAAGAGATTTTTGGCGACGTGGAAAAATAGTATACAAATTAGAAGGTAGCACTAACAAACGTGACGGCTACCCATAAATGAGACGGAAAGACTTTATCAACCACGCGTATTGATTTATTCAATATAGATGTCCTAATTTTAACTTTTATCCTTACTTTCTAAGAATATTTGTAATTTTTGAACTTCTTATTTCGAACATCATACATGTTTCCCACTTTTTATCATTTTCGAACATCGTTTTAAGACGTATTGTTATCTGATCTATATAATATTCAATTGGGTGAACAATGTATTCGAAGTAACTTTTCTCTCTGTTATAAATCTCGCCAAAAAATTGAGAAAGTGTTTAAAATATCAAATGATATGATTTAATTTATATTCTAAGTCAATAAAAGATCTAATCAAGACCCAAGCGAAAAATGATTTAATAATAAATATTCAAATCATTATTATAATTACAAGGAAAAAACTGTAAGGAATTTTTTATACTTTTTGTTCATACGTAGAATCTTCGTAAATTCCATCATAATCACATAATTCACATTGTTAATTCGTGCGTATTGGTGAAGTTAATCCTGATATAGATTATATAACTTATATCATACTATCGATTTTAAGTATTTAAATTACTGATTCGTACTTATATCTCAATTCGAAACATAAAATCTTGATATAAGCTTTGTAGCATATTTAAGGTGATATATTTATCCTTATTAGTATGTTAAGCAGTTAATATAACTATTTGAGTGGTTTTAGGGGTCTCTTGACCTCAGGGAGATACTTGCCTGTCGTGATTTCTCACAAGACTCGTTTCTTTCGAGACTACCTTCTCTCGAAAATGCCGACTTATGAGTTATACTTCTCATAAGTGCTTATTGTTAAGCATAATCTAGTGGATTCATGATTTTAGTTTATTCTTTACCTTAAAATACAGTCCAGAATATCACAATAGGTTGATACGTATACACACTACAACAAATAGTAGCTGTAAGTTGTGATTTAGCTTGGCAAAAAACCGATTAATTGCTCTAAATAAATATAAGTAAGTTAGCAGCGCAGAGTTTCTATTATATAGCACTGTTACCAAAAACCTAAATTACCTACTTTTTTTAAAAAAAACATTAAACTTTTAAGCCTTTTCCTCTACCTTTAATACCACTACCGTATATCACCAACTTTTTCTTCACACATCTCTAATTTTAACTTCTAAGTAATCGAAAGTTTCCAACCCTAGGCATTGCACCAAATAAGCCTTAAAACTCTCGTCGTACGTGCCAGAAAATTCGTATTAAAAATTTAGAAAAAGCTTATATCTGCTGCTCTAAAGTTACCTATTATTTTCCCTTTACTTTTACCAAAAACCTTGATAAAAACCCCACTTTTTCCCATACGTATACCTTTACCTATAATATCCTCGCTTTCGAATTTACGTTTTTATACACTTTTAGCACGTTTTTCGCCTATGCCTGCCTCACGTGAGCTAATTCGCCGCTTGTTCGCCGCCATGAAACTAGAATAAACATCCTCTTTAGCCGATCACTCTAACTTTAATGCCGCGGATCTCGTAGTAAGCATACTTCGTAAATTTAAGGACGATATATTACAAGACGCGTAAAATATAAAAGCGTTATACGATGCTTTGACGGTTTGTCCTTTAAAAGACGCCATTCTCGTAATCGTAAGTTTTTTCATCGCTATTCTCGTAACCTCGAGCCCTCTTATCGCCATTATCGCTATTATTTACCCATTTTTATAACTTTGTCGGATACGTTTAAAGGTAACTACCACCGCTATTGTCATAAAAAAAAGGAGCCTGATTACCGTAAGCCTTTTTATCGCCGTCTGAAACCGTTTTGGGACCGTTGGAAGCTTGAGCTTTTTCGTTGCCGATACTTTCGTAACCGCCACAAGCGTAAGCCCTTCGTCGCCGTCATCTTAATTATCTTCCCTTTCGTTTTATAACCCGCTGGAAACATGTTCAGACTCCGAATGCGATAACTACTTATTACTCGGTTGACGACAGCCGCCGTTTTAAGCGTAAAGAAATTGAGGTATTTAACTCCAAGAATCCTGATTCTTCAGATATAAACATCATTAAGATTAGTATGAATATAGTCTTTACTGATGTGTAGAGCTTTAAACAACGTTTGGATACCTTTGTAAACACCTTTCTAACATTAGAAACTTCAATTTTAAAGATATTCTCTACCTTATGACAAGTATTTACAATATACTGGTGAAATACAAAGGTTATGTTTTACGACCATGAAAAAATATTTTATCTCTGCTTCGTGTATATTATAAACGTTTTATTCATCCGCTTTACTATTAGTTATAAACGAGCTCCTCTAAATTTCAAAAGGTTGAATTTTCAGTACTTAACCTATTAGAGAACGAGTATAATTTACGTGGGCATATTTAAACAAAAATACGTTACATGAAAACTATAGGTACATTAGACCACTATAACAACAGTGAGAATAGCGTTATAATTATCATTTTGTCCGTATTCAACCTAGGCATTTAATAGTATCTACCGCCTTTCCTTTGTTCGTAAATTCTAAAGGAGTATTTGACTAAGGTTACAGAGTTGAAAACTAAATTGCTTGTAATAACAATACGGCGATAATCTAATCACCTGCTTCACTCAATAAATGTTCGCAGGAGGTAAGATTACAGGTATTCGCATAAAAATGAGGTCCAGCCTCGTAAAGATACGTAACAGTCCCGTAAGGCCAAGAAGAATACCCAGAAGCACGAGACACGCTGTTTGAAAATGTATAACCGTAAACGTTATAATAACTACCGTTATCGCAAACATGCCAAGCGAAACCATGGTTGGAATAAATATGGACTTCAGCAAAAACGTGATAAATACCGTCCTCGCTTCAAACTTATCGACTGAAACCGTAATGGTAAGCATAAAATTAACAATATATAATTAAAAACAAGCAATGCTCACTATTCGGATTAGGTTCATTTTGATCACTTACGAACATTCTTATAACTAAGCTCGTATCAGATTGACAGTAAAATGGGTTATGTAATAGAGCTTAAAATTACGTTTCCTAGTTGTCGAACTTATATATATTGTAGTAAGAATTGCGGCTCTCGTAATACTGTCTTTCAATATTTAAAGGCTAGTACGCAAAAAAATGGCCTTTCCTCGAGTGATATGTAGAGGCGTATACGACAGTTAAACTTTATTAAACATGTAGCGAGAATGAATAATATCGTGAATAATACGAGAAATATTTACATTATTATAGCTAAGTTTAAGAACGAGATAGTGGTGGTCGCCAAAAGTAATTATGGTTACCTGCAAATTATTGTAGAAGCTAGCCCTATAGCCAAAAATTACACTTTTTGCCTCGATTCGGGCACTAGTAAAACCTCATATCTAAATTCTGGCTAAATATAAACTTCCCTAATTATGTCATAAAAAACGGGTCTGTAGCCGAATACGAAACTATTAGCGAAGTAATAGGTCCTCCAATTCTTCTCACCACTAAAGCGCGTTAAACTTTGTGTACTTTTAGGTGTAAGTCTAAAGATACTAATATATTATTCTCGGAATATACTAAAGCTTCGCTTGTCTATTCCCTGAATATAGGCGCTTTGTTCACAAACTACTAGATTAAGCCGCGTGATACAAATATACTAATATCTAGGAATATGGTTCATTTTTAAAAAAGTTACTCTTCGATTTATTTTTCAATATATGAAGTGGTTACTTAATCCGTTATTAGTAAAGTAATCTTCAAAATTAAGGTTATTTTATAACCTGGATAAATAATACACGTGGCTGTTAAGTACGTCGCCTTCCCCAAAGAAAATTATTTATATTTATAACTTAACATTCATACGACCTTAATGTTCAAATTGACGCGACCACTGCTTATATGATGTGACATCACAACCTCATAGCTAAGGCGGTATATGTCGCGAAATATACGCGTTGGGAAACCATTGCGAAATACGAAGATAATACCTACTTTTAGGTAAATTACAAGAAAGCCACATAAATCTTTACCTAAGTTAAAGGGATTGGAAACTATTCAGTCTCTTTAACTACTATTTTATCCTTTAACCAATTTACCAATATACCAGAAATTAGTATTAAATTTAAATTGGATTTCCTAACTTTTCGCATTTTTTTTACACTTGTGAGTGCGCGTTTTATTACCAAGGCGCTTTTTAAAACTTGATTAGGCATCCCTTTTTTGGTCGTCGTGTTATTCATGATTTAATGATCTAAGGTCCTTATGGTACTAAACCTTACTAATGAGAAAGTGGGGTTCTTTAAGCCTCGTGACAAGTTACGTTACCATAATGCGTCCTTCGTTATAAAAACACACAAAAATATATCTATAGTAAGAAACATATAAAGCGACCATATTAATAAGACTGATTCGCCTTGAAATATAGAATTAAAACGAATTTTCGAATAATATACTGTTGTTTGGTTGAATATAAGTCCAATTGAAATACGCATGTATTATATATTGAAGGTTACACTGATTAATGGTTAGAAATATATTAAACAAACCCATTATCCTTATCTTATATTTAAATGCGATAAGAAGTTGATTGATAAATGGTATAATACCCTAAAAATTTTAAAACGTATAAATCTTTATATACTATATTGTTATTTATATTACAAATATTCATAATATAGAGAACTATTTCTGGAATAGATAAAGGTCTACTGGTTGTGAATTTGCAACTACTTAATAAATGGTTTTTTTTGACCATCTATTAGTTACTATTGTAAAAAGGTAATATCGAGTTTATTTTTTTGCAAAAAATTGATAATTATAATAAACATTTCCTAGTTTTTATTTTAACTTTTCATACACTTAGATACTGCTATCAATTAACTTTTATTCATGATCGCGGACTTGAATAAAGTTAAATTACTTTTATCGGTTTTTATAGTTTACTATTCCACGCCTAAAGTTTTATGAATCCAATATCGAAGAAATCTCGACGTTTTTATCATATATTTATCGAGGATTTTATTATTTCCAAAACGTTCGAAAAATACCTAGTTTTCTTAAAAGCTATTTTCAAGCTTATTACAGGTAAATGTGATGCCTTATCGCCAGACGAATCTTATGTCGGCTTTTGCTTCGTTCAAAATTTAAAATTCCGTATATACTTTTTAGCCTTTGAACCAACAAAGCGAAAACTTAAGGTTTTCAGAATCTTTCATTCACTTGTAATTTCAATGCACATGAAATGTACTTGGAGGTAACAGGATTTCTACGTCCAATAATACCTTATTACGCTTAATTATCCGGTTTACTCTCTGGTACAGGGAAAGTTCTAACAATAATTTAAGCTTGGTAATCGTCAAAAACAACTTAGTTACACTTAATTCTTAATTATCCATCATATGCCTAAAAAGAACAAGTCTTTCAAGACTATATAAATTTATTTTTGTAAACGACCTTAGTTACGTTTCCCTTAACTAACGCGTTAACCCTTCCTTCAAATTTTTGGAAGGTACGAACGCGGATTTGGAATTATTCTTTTTTAACTTAAAACTTTATTTTTAGTTACAAAGAAGACCTATTCTAAGTACTATTATCAAATTAACTATGTATTTAAGTCTCTGTTTAAATCAGACTGTATATAAATATAACCCTTGAGAATATAAAGTCACTTGTCTTATAAAGGTATACAAACGTCTGCGAATAATATTGGTCGGTCACCCTTTATCCAGTATTATATTTACCAATAACAAAGTTATCCGGTGTATTATAAATCAAAATTTACTAAAAAGAAAATTGACAAATAGAGTAAATTGATGACTAGTTGATACGTTAATCTACCTGAGTATATACTTGTTCAATATACCTCACTTGTTAGAACACCTTAATTTAGTATTCAACGCCCTTAATCGCCTACTTTTTAACGAAGAACAATAACTCTATTAAATTAATATATCAATGTTAAACATGATCCTGAATAACTTTCCAACCGCAAATTATGAGCATCATTTTATAATATACCTCATCATATAGTAAATGGACTATATTATTCAACTTCAGTTTTGGATGGGTTATCGTAAAGATACTGTTTGACATAGTATTTTGTAGGATTTCGCGGATAATAAAAACAATAAAATGATGCCTTTCAATGTTTTGAAATTTCTATACTTACTTCAATTGGTGAACCTCTTGTTGTATAAATGCGATACGGGTGATTGAAAAAGACTTATAATTTTCATAATACTCGTATAGGAACTTCGTGCCTAAGCATATAATAAAAAACTATTATAAATTGAAAAGAAGAAACTGGTAACGTTAGATAGGGTATATTTTCGTGGGATACTCAAATTTGTGGAAGTGTATTTAATGGATTATATATATGACTAAATACTATATAATGATAACCAGAAACTATTTGATCGCATTAAAGCTGTTTAACAGCCCCAAAATCCAATATATACAATTGGCATAGATTTTATGATAGCATTATTAATAGTGTTGTTTAGCATAATACCTTAAATGTTACCTAATAGTAAAACTTTTCACGTCGTAATACCTATTATAAACAAAACATCCAAAGAAAAAACTTCTAATTTCTAGCCATATAACTTAGAGGGCGAAAGCTTTGGTAACTATTTTGCTTCAAAAATTCTAATTATATGACAATTCTAATCTACAACAAATTATCTTAGATAAAACTGTTTAGTTTATATTGAACTTTGAGCCCAAGTTATAAATGAGATTTTTAATACTCTCAATAATAATGATTACTTACTATTTCCAGATTGAAAAATAAGGAAATGGAAAAAATGGAAGAGTCAAGCTGATGTCAAGCCATTTTGAAGCCAAATACCATAAATAATATTGGGCTGATATTATACCGGCTTTATAATGATACCTTAATAACGAATATTCACGTACCTTAAATTCCATTTTTACGACTTTTTGTTTGGATTTAAACTTATAGTATCCGTAGATATTCCTATGCCGATTTTTACAAATGAAAAGACGGAAATTAGGTTTATACGAAAACATTTTCAACGTGATGTATAATTCACGATAAATATTATTGCTACTAAAGAAAAAGAGTGATACGACCAAAAATATCATTGGCATAATTTTTTATGGGTGACAAAAGGTTACTGAACTAGAAAAATCCTATTATTCTCTTTAAAAAGCAGGCAAATCATCTTTAACACGTATAAGGTTCTATATCATTGTAAAAACATCAATAATTTAGCTTTTACTTCGGACGTTACACCTTATTTATGAGTTTATACAACTATTGATATTACTTTTTTTGTTACCCTATCGCAAGCCTGCAAATAATCCATTTGAAAAAATTACACCACAGCTTAAGCCAATTAAATACGAGGACGACGAATCAAATGTAAAAAATTGAAAAGTAAAACGTATATTTGTTAAATAAGTGAATTGACGTTGTTGCAAAAAGAATCATGTTATATTTATTTTTAGATGAAAAGGCTTTACAGAACGTGAAGACGAATCATAACCAGTATTAGAATTTAATTGCCTGGATTTCATCGAGTATTTTAAAAGAAACAATGAAAAGGTAAAGGATATTGCTAGGAAAGTTGTTGTTGCCGAATAATAAGGATATAATTTTTTTTCTTTTGGCCACCGGCATTTTTATACCTCAAGAGGTACTTGTCTATCTCGTACTTGCTCAGGAGACTTCCTTCTCTCAAGACTACCTAGTCATTGGTCATCTTTATAATAAGTACTTACTGTTATGGATTATATTGTATATTCCTATCTTTAGCTTAGTATTTACCTTAAAATACAGTCTGGAATACCACAATACATTTGTACGTACGGACAGAATAACGGAGTTTAATTATGCGCTTGCATCCTTAAACCTCTACGATTTGATTTGTGTATAAATAATTCGTACGTTAGCTTAAGGATGAACTATGAAATGGTTCATCCATTAAATAGAATACTCATAGTTTACATTACTTGCTTTTGTTTCGCGTGCGTGTTTCTCTACAAGGGCGTATTTAGCGCTTATTCAATTAGTTTGATTATTTCTATTACCAGGTTGAATCGATATGATATCAGTAGTTTGAGGTTTGAGAATTTAAGCTCAACCTAATTTCTTATTAAACCTCTCATGCGTATATAAGGGCTTTAAATATCGCTAACGAGATTACATCCCTTCTCATTATTCCAGGATTCTTTCGAACTTCGTTTATGTTGAACTGGTCTGAAGTATCAAGGTCAGTTAAATTGACCGAGGATCCCTAAAAGTTGTAGTCTGTGCTCAACTTTACATACTTATTATTTCTAGTTTGATTGACTCTATAGGTCAAACTTAGACTTATTTTCTTACGCATTCAATACAATTAATACCAATAACTTTCCATTAATATAAACGCACAACATTCATCACTTTATTAGTTCCAACCCCTTGAGCTATCCTACAGTACATTAAAATGTAATCGAAAAGAGTGTCAAAAAAATTCTCACTTTATACGGAATTCTAATTCCCTATATATGAGATCTCGTTTATAATTCGACTTTTATGGATTTCTGTGCTTTGTTCATATATCTAGCTAATAATTGCCAAGGAAATCGTTACAATCTTGAAAGGCTCCTATTCTGTCGTCAACACCGTTAGAATATAAGTTGAAGATTAATTAGTTAATGTAATTCATCACGATTTCATGGATAGAGTGTTTATCGACGTTTTGGAACCATAGGTCTTTATTCTGTTTTCTTGTAAAGAGGGTTCTGAACGAATTGAAGAGGTTATCAAGGGTGTATTGTCAGCTTCCATTTTAATCTTATAGGTTTCTAAAGCAGGAATTATAATTAGTGAAATATTCGTCGTTCTTTTCAGATTAATAACCTCAACCACTAAAAACTAGCTATTTTTTTCACGGGCTGTTTGATTTTTGAGAATTCTGCGTTTTGAGACTGTTGTTAATTGATTGAAATATGCTAATTGAAAAACCATATTAATAAAATATTTATAAAATTACGTTAATGATTAAAAAATATAGTTGATATATACAAACTACTGTAAAGACTAACGTAACCTTAAAATATTATCACTTGCGTCCTTAAAAACTAATGCAACGTGTAGAAGCTTTTTTTAATGATCTCTATATACCACACGTCGAATTTCAATACGTATCCGGAAAGGCGTTTGGGTTTTTAACTAAATTATCTATATTTAGCATGTAAAAACTAATAAGTATTGAGAGTACTTTATTCTTTGTAGCGATAATCGACTAAAAGTAGTGTGATTGAAGTAAATCACGACATTAAATCAATAAAAAAGGTATATAAGGTTTAGGTAAGGCTGTCAGCCAGCTAATATATACTATAATTCATATATGTTAAACGTTAGCTCATGCACTATATTCAATAGCAACAAATCAATCGATCTGAAAACAGTTGTAGTCAATAAATTTCCAAATACACATGGTCTATCCTTTTCAACCAAACAGATCAACGAATTAAACAAAAATCCAACGATAATAATAAGGAATGATGTACTTGAATAGAATAATTTAGTTCATTCAATCTATTATGAAGCTTATAATTAGAATTTGTAATCTTATTAAACTATTAATCAACCTTGAATTCATAGTAACCGTTGTTCATTGTCATTCACACCTGATATAATTGAAAGAATTATATGACAAAAATTATCAATTTCTATAATAATGTCGAAAAAAATACAATCGACCATAAACTTATTTTTAACTTAGCCAATTTATGAGAAATGTGAGAGAGTTATAACAATAACAGGGTAATATGTAGAATGAAAAATATATATATGTGGTTGATGTAAAATATGTTCATTTGATTAACATTCATTATGATATAAAGTTTACACTCCCCGAAGCTCACTCACGTTCTTATATCTTTACAGGATAAACTCAATAATATTTCAGCCTATATATTATTCAGCTATATAATCAGCGATATCAACAACAAAATGAACCTAAAATATTAGAAAAGATTAGAAGAACATCGTATAAACTAAGGTAACATAAGATTCACTATTTGAATTCATAGAAAATATGAGAAAAATACATCTAAAGATGTTACAAACAAAACATTTAACAATTTAAGCTTATGTCAAATAGTTTAGAAAACAGTTTATATCAGAATGATTATACTGCAAACACTTATTCGAGAAGTTATTATAAGCTAAGATAATTACAATACACTCTTTAAAACTGTTATAACACGTATAACATCCTTATAATCAACCACATTACACGTATGCTACCCAAATTACATAATGAGAAACGTCGACTGAAATATTTCCACAAGGCAATCTTAATTCACAAAATAACCTTAAATGCTAACTAATAAAATATTATATGAATAGAAAATTCGGACATCAGGACAATGCAAACAAAATATGAAAAAGACGAAAGGAATGCATTCAAATTGTTATTGGCGATAGTAAATCAAATAACTATTCTAAACTAAGCAACTTGAATCGCTATTAGTTAAATAACCTCTTCTATCGACTAACCTTCAATAATATTTAATACGTGAAGATTAATCATAACAACAAATCCAAACGATATATACCTTCAGAATTCTAGGCCTAGATAAAAATTCTTATTTTCTACGCTAATATCAAGGAGCATAATTTATTTAACGCGTTTTTAATAACATGAATGACCACCAACTATTGAAAATTACGTACATATTATAGTTCGAACTACGAAGGTATACCAAGTAGGTGCCAAATAGAATTATCAATTGAGGTACTAAGAAAGATTAGAGAAGGCTACAGAGGTCCTTCGTGCAGGAATTATTTGTACGATCTATGTACAGCCCGTTACGTGCCCTCGTACTTGATGCCTTTGGACCGCGCCCGGACCGCGTCCGGGCCGGGTATTATACATCCCGTTATGTAAATAGTTACGTAACTTATAAACTTAAAAGTCAGTGTCTTAAGTTTATAATATGCGCCCCCCCCCCCCTCCCATCATTAAAAAACCGTTAAAATTACGGTATTTTTCCGGCTAAATACTAAATACAGACCGTATTCGTATGAGTTGTGGGCCGTATAACAAACCTCTTAACGCGCTATAACGTATAATCCGTGCTGATTCCCGGTAGCCTACGTTATATAATACGCTTCCTAGCATGCTGTATAATGTATAAGGGTTGTTAATTCCGGGTTATCTACACTATATAATGCTCTTTTTAATACGCCGTATAACGGAGAAGCCTTTTTAATACCGGGTAGTATAAACGGTATAAAGCGCCTCCTAACGCGTCGTATAACATACAAATTTTACCGATACTGGTTCACCCATAATTATAGAAACGGCACCTACTGTAATTCGTAAAATATTACTATTTTTCTTTTTCCTTCGTTAGTTTACCCCCTTTCGCTTTTACTTATTAACTCATTTGATAGTAGACTAAAATATTAACATTTCTTCTAATACCTATTATAAATTTCATTCTCCCGTTACCATTTTTCCATGAATAGTTTCTTTTCAGTGTTATAGCAGATATATTCAACGGTTTTTGTATAGATTATATGGTGACCGATATGTAATGATCACACTAAATACCTGTGAGTAAGTAGAAGGTGTCGGAGGGTTTATGTTAGCAGTAAGGTAGCAGAGGTAACAAAGGTGCAATATCAGAAGATGTTTGTTCGTGCTGAAGAATGATTATTAGCCGTTGCGCCATTCAGGTGTGTAGACTGAATACTTAGATTGACAACTGAAGAGCTATGAAGGAAATACTATCTATGTGGTTCTGACCATGTCCTTATATCCTATGGCCTTCATACCATCTTCAGTACTAAGGCTCACCAGTGCACACTAAATCTCACCGGTACTCACTGAGGCTCAGTGAGCACTTGTGATCTAGATAACCCTAACCCTGGATGGTTGCCTAGTCTGGTGCTGACAAAGAGATATTCCCCGCCTGATGTGTTGAACTTCAGGCTCTCGGTAGCTCAGCTGCATGCTGGCCTGTTTCCTGACCCGCTAACGTGCTTGGGTCATAACACGACATACCTAATAACAATAATTAACCTTTAGGTAAGAAGTAATATACTTCTACACCCTAGTACCTTTATTACTAACTATATTATGTAGTATCCCCGCGTTTGGGGTAACCACCTAGTACCCGACGACAGTAAAAACAACGTTAAACTCTTTTTTTTACAAGTTAAAGATTCCTATTTATTTTATATTAATCGTTCATTACATTTCAAACTAATTTTAATTCATATCTGTATTTCTTCAGACTAACATTATCACGTTTAGACCAAGGTATATAAGAAGGAAAGTTTAAAAATGAATGTTATTTATAATCCAAGCATATATTACCCCTTGCTCAATAATATATATAGGAAACGAATTTATATTAAATTTCGTTTAGCCTACACACATCATTACGAAAATATATAGTAATCTTTTAAAACGTCATTTACATCTGATTACTTACCCATAAACTTCGAAGTAACAGTTCAGATTATAAGCACGTTTTCGTGTTCCCTCTTTTCTAATTAATCAATTAAGTTAATAAGCTTCTTAATATCACCAATACATAAGGTGTTAAAACCATTTTGATTGTATAAATTATTACGCTTTGAGCTATACGCCCTCGTTGTATCCTCTTTCCGGCTTCTTCGTTTCCGAAAATAAGTCTATTCCCCTTTATAGTGGTTTTTATTTAGCGTAACCGTACGCTCTTTCTTAATTATATATTAGTTTCAAATGATTTTACCGTGGTATCTCCCAATATTCTAGGTAAATATTTTTATGAATTTACCCCTAGTAGTTAAGATGATATAGTTATGTCATTTATATTTTTGAAAATTAATTTAGGTTATGGCTTACAAAATGTAAAAAACGATGCATAAAACCTAACCGTAAAATTCATTTATCCACGCGTATTTTATTTCTTATCCTTATCTACTAACGGGTTGATCGACTCGACCGAAAACGGGCTGACAACCGTATCCGTACCAGTTGCGCTACCTGAGCGTAAATCAACGTATTACAATACATTATATATTGCCAAAAAAAAACAGTTTTTACCCCCCGTTTTACGCCTTTTACTTTCTTCATCATTTTCTAATATCCGCCGATTCCAACACTATCCACCTTTATCTACTTTGCCTAATATCTGTATCGCCTTACGTTAACTGCCTTCATCAAAATCGCTTGATACCTGGCCTAGTTTTGAGTCACCCGCCCCTATCAACTTTATTTAACTTCCGGTGTTATTCTTCATAAAGTTTTTAACGTTATTGGTGCCACAGGTAAAAAAAATTAAAATAACTATAATAATATTTCATAAAAGAATTCTAATCGGTTTTCGACAAAAGTCGTCTCACTGTTGGATACTTATAGAAGGATACCGAGTAATATATATCCAGCTTTGTATAGCGTGTTATAATATAGTAATTATGATTTTCCACCCATTCTCATTAGTACTATATCATTTCCGAAAAAAAAGAAATTTATTCGATGTATGCTTTTGGAAGTATATCCGATACCGGCATCAAAATACCAGGTTATTATAAAACTGTACGTCCTTTTATTTCGTTTTAAATTTATTTAAAGTTATAATATATGAATATTTTCTCGATAACATTTACTCCGAATTATTATAACCTTTTAATTGAATTAAAATAAAACGGATACTGCAATACTATCTTATTAAAGCAAAAATATTTGAACTTTAAGTTTTCCGCCTATACTCTCTCTTGAATAGTTTGGGTCGAAAATTTGTTTTGGGCGTATATCAGATACATCCTATATAGGAAATGAACTTGTGACGGCGTATTAAACCAAATATATACATAATATAAAGTATTATTCAAAATTATCTAAAATAATATTCCACAAATTCGAAACGTGAGCGATAAGGTATTAGTTTCAAAATGTATCGAGCTTTTTATTTGGGGGATTCGTTTTAATTTTATATGAATTCAAAGAAATTTGGTCACTTACCTTATTTCATTTCGTTGGGTAACACTAACGGTATAGAATGATCTTTATTTATTACTAAGTAAATGTTATAGTTATTTTGGTTAGCTTTATACCTTTTTGTAGGTGCACTAAAAACGTAATAGCTTGTTTCTTCGGATCAATTAAAGGCTCTATATCCTACTTTACTTTGAAAAAAAGTGATATTCAGTACCTATGCAACGATCGATTTGTATTAAAACCGGTAACCGTCGATTTTCGTTATTTTATAAGAATCAATAAGTTAAGAAATATAATTTATAATTACGTTGCGAAAATGTTACGATCATTCGTAACTATTTTCAACCTTTTTAATCTATCTGTTTAATGTTATTATCCATTCATAAGTGATATATCGTCGACAAAGATCTCCTAACATTCACCAAAAAATTAGTGTTATTGAAACAATATTTACCTAATTTGAGCTGCGATTGTTAATAATAAATACAGGAAGTCTGTAGAACCGGTACTATAAATCTTGAAAACGCTTAGTATACACCTGAGCGTTAATAAATTATATTACTTATAATAAAATAAATTTTCAAACTTCGTTGATAAAAACTAATAAGTACGATATGTTGTTATCAATAATCGGTCAATAAATTATTAGGTCGACGCAAATATAAAATCAATAACGATTCTGGATGAAAATGGTTAAAAATGCTTCATTGTAAGGTATTAAGCGGTTTTATACCATTATACTACGCATATTTTCAACATAGGTGTTGAATATATATGATTATGCGTTGGTAATCTTAATCCTATTCAAAACCCTGAAGCAACACGTTTTTACTCGGATTACTTTTGATAAACCAGTTGTAAATTGATTATTAAATCTTCTTCGTTAATAATATTTCATTATGAAATTATTAACTGTTATGGTAAAGACTCATACCCCTCGATTCGATATATTAATCCTTAATTTATACCAAATACCTCACTTTAATTGGAAAACGTTCGACGCCTTCGGTAACCGTTAATAGTCGAATAACGTATAACGGATTTTTTATTATACCCTCATTTTACATATTTAATAAAATGTTCGGCCCAAAAATTAAATGACCGTCTGCCGCTATTGAAATAGGCGGTATTAACGCGGGTTGGGTCCGTGGCAGTATAATAACCGTCGATAACTCGATATCCCTTCGCGTTACTAAAGTAGGCGGTTCTAATGCGAGCTGGACCCTAGGCGATACCGTAACCGCCGACTCTTCAGGGTCTTGTAACTACCCCTTTAGGAGTATATTATCTCAATTAAATAGCTGAAGTTCGGTTTGAACAAATTTTCTATAAAGCTTATCGTAATATACGGGTTTATAATATATAAATCCATCGTTGTTATATCTGATATAATTATGTAAATATGTTAAAAACCCCGTCCACAACGCTGTTTTACTTCAGGATTATCGAATAATTTTCAGGTAAATATATCCGGTCAAATGCTTTTTAGTACGTACCGATAATGAAAATAATATTAGAAAAGCGAAAATGATTCAGCTTATTAAGCTTAATGTTCCGAAATGAAATATATTAAAACATATATGTTCATTCCTTATAATCCACTAAAATGATAAATAAGGTATGAATGATACGTAATGAATATGACTACGTTCTCAAATAAAATACCATTAAGAAAAACCCCTCATCGTAAATAATGTAATTTTGTTTCACATCTGATAATCCTATAAAATAAGATGTCACTTGTTTTAAGCTACCTTTTTTACAACTTTATAAAAGGCAACCTTTTGCAGTATCCCATAGTAATTGGTATCCATTACTTTTAACTATTTGGGGTTCAAATACGTTAAAATCGGGGCTGTCACAAATATATATTTTAACGTTTGAAACGTCTAGTTTTTTTGATTCATTTAAACTTACCAGATTCGTTATTTCTTAATTTGAATAAGTTGATTACGTTAGTCATAAAGATTACTCATGAAGTTTCAATCAAAATTAACAAACTTTGAAAAACGTCCGACATTTCGATCAATACCTAGAAATTCCTAATTGTAAACAACCCCAACTTTTTCGTGGTTGGCCTGAATACTTCCACAGACCATGACGATAGAACCAAGGTATTCAATATTTTTTTACCTTGATGTTTCATTTTTTTTACTTTTAAATTTAACCCGATATCTCTGAAATGTCTTAAAACTATAAGAACTTTCGTTATATAAGTCCATTTGATACCCAGAAAAAAAGTAAAAAGGTTATTTAGGTAAACCGTAATAAACTTATCCAAACTTTCCGCTGTTATATCATTAATATAACGTTGGAACGACGTTAATGTTTTCGCGAAATTAAAAGAAGTAATTAATTATTCGAATAAGCCGTAACGAAGACGAAAGGCTATTAATGTCTTTTACCTAAGCATAATTCAGTAACAGTAAAAAGCCGTTTTAATATCAAGTTTTATAAATTAAGTTCACCTAAATAATATGCGATGGGGCCTCTGAATTCAAAATAAAAGAAAACAATTTTACTCTGCAATTTTATTTAAAACCCGGAAATTGACCAAAAACCACTGCCCCCCCTTCGTCCGGACTTCAAAATTAGTAATACCGACGCCGTTATCGATAAGGAATCTACTCGAACTTACCCCTTATTGATTAATTTGATAACTTAACGCCTGAACAGGATGAATCAATTTTGTAATATCGAATATAACGGCTCCTAAAATCTATCCGGCAAAAGTCCATTATCGTTCAGCTTCATATAAATATAACAATTGAACTTCCCCCGATATAAGGTTAAGGCTGTTATCTTTTCTTTATAGAAAAAGATACGGAATTCCGCCAACTCGAATGGAAAACGGAATCAATTTTCCTTCTTTTTTATAATAACTGGCGCCATCGGATATAGAATTCGCTTTGTTTCGTTAAAACGTATTCCAAGACCTTACTATAACCAGTACCTTGTATGTTATATCGTCCGCTAAAATCGAATTATCAAACCAACAATTTTTTTTTTGTAATATCCTGAATATTTCCCAACCTCAAACGTAATACTACCGGATTAACTTCGAATCGTTTTTCATTTTTCATTATCATAACAACTTATTCTAACGTTTTTTGTTTCCCATGAATATTATATCCAACATTAATCAAATTTTATGTTTCGTGTTATTCAAGAAATACAATATATTAAGATTAGGTTTAGTTATTTATTGTTATTCATGCGAAACTTTGATATCTACGAATTACGTATATTCGACCCTAGCAATGACATCATACCTCAATGTCAAAAATACAATAAAAAATATAAAATTATTGTTAACCGTTATATTGAAGCCTGACTTATGAAATAATAATGATTATAACTAAAATCTACCTAGGTATTCAAGAGGTAAGTGTCGTTAAAAAGTATTAAGATAAAAAATAAATTTTCGTTTCTACGTGTTTAAATTAAGTGACATTATCTTTTATTCAATTTTAAAATTGCGAAGTTAAAGTTACATAACTTTTGACGAGATTGTATAGAGGGGTTAAGTTTCCCCCATCGCCAATAATAGGAAACTCGCATGTTTTTAATTTGAATCGTATATACCTACGTCGGAGGAAAATCCAGTGAAGTTTATAACCTTGTTAGTAATGATTAGACAAGCTATAATGTAGGAAACGCCTAATAACTTTTTGAACCCGGCGCTCCTTCACTGTTATCCACGTCGTCCAGCGTTATTAACCCTAAACTTATATCTATCAAGGTTATTATAAAAACACCGATCACGATTATCGTAACCTTTCAACAAGGATACGTAAATGGCGTAAACCATCATGATAACCGTATTTTTTTTTTCTAGATATCTGTATCGGCCCTAATAATTATCGACTAAAATATCATTTTAAGTTCAATAATTTCAAATCATCTATAAATACACAGTATTACGCCCAAAGTATTATATGAAAGATACGGTTAATGATGAACATAATATATTTATTTCGAATTCGTAGGGAAATGCGGAAACAGAACTAATTGTACTTGATGGTGAAAAGCCAGTTCAATTGCCTATTTAAGTATATAATATTTTATACTTCATAATGAACGGTATTTCTAGGTTTTGATTACTTATCGATAATCTTTTCAACTTATAAAAAGCCTTGTTCGCACGGTAAATCTCGTTAAAAGTCACTTTAATATAGTGTAAAAACTTGTTTATATCGTATATTTTCTTATATCCCCTAGCTTTTCAATATTCCATAATACTCTGTTTCATAATCGGCATATAATAACACTATACTTAAAAAAAAGTAAACCAAACTTTGTTAATTCATTTTTTCCCGCTGTAAATATAGATTGAATCGTTGAGCTTATCATTGTTTATATAATAGTAAATTTATCGAATTGTAATTAGTCATAGAGCTTTCGACTACTATCAAGCGTTGAAAAATCAACTCGAATAGTTTTTATGTCGGCTATAACTTGCTAAATTTCAATGACGTACCTGGTCGAAATCCGACGTAACGTCGAATATAAAAATCTATTAAATGATTTATTATGTTTATTTTACAAAAGACGCGATATAACTTTTAATATCTTATAAACTAGATATATCGGTTGAATTCGGACCCGAAGAAGCAAAAAGTATATTAACGAAGGTAAAGAACTACACAATCGCCGACAACCCATCTTTTTGGATAACATTAAAGTATAACATGAATTTGGTGTTATGAACCATCAATTCGTCCATTATAAAGAATATTTTTCTTAAATAATCAAGAGGAACCTTAATTATATATTATAATCTGACCCAAAAATATATACGAAGTAATTGTCAAATAGAATTTAATTAATGTACAAAAGACAAATAAAAGATGTTATAGAGGTCCTTTGTACAGAACTTATATATAAGATCTGTATATAGCTCGTCACGTACACTCACACGTAATGCTCGCAGACCGCACCCGAACCGTGCCTGGGCCAGGTACTGCCCATCACATTACAGATACAATTACGTAACCTATAGACTCAATGGCCAATGGCTTGAGTCCATAAAAATACAATAATAAGACATCTTTCATCATTAAATGAAAAGGTGAGATGATTATGAAATATTCGTTTTAACTATACGAAAAAAATCCATATTTAATGAATCACGCCCTCAAATACAGTTGATTGAATGAAGATAAATATCATTATGAAAAAAAGTTCTGAAACACAACTTGTTTTATGGGTGGCAAAAATAAACCAAATGAGTATTTCAACAAATTATATCAAATGCTAGAGCAGTTACGAATTAGATTCGAGGCTACTTGCGATTTATTTCACTAAAAACAATAATGGACATAATGACGAGAACCACCGGTCAAAATAACAATAAAACCGGAATTAAATTTAAGTTAAGTAATAAACTTTCTTCTTCTAATTTAACTATTGTTTCAACCATTTGAAAGCGCATCTGTATTTTTCAATAATTTTGAGATATTTTCACCTTTCACCTATTCACAATATAGAGTAACATTAAGTGATTATATAAATGTACATACAAAAGATAAATTTTGCAATTTGTGATATCTCATTTCAAACTATTCATTTCCGTTACATCTATCATTTTTCACAATAACCTCTTTTCTTAACAGATTGAAATACATTATACATATTATTTTAGATTTGAATATTTTATGTTTCTTGAAAACAGACCACCGTGATTATATTAGTTTTTTGTTATTCTTATATTATATTTCCCGATTCATTTTCGTACGCATTACAATGATTGAACTTATTTCTCCGGTTAATACTACAATTTGGTAGGAAAACCCCCTTGCTTTTTATTTAAATAAATAATAAACAATCAGTTTTTTTATCAACATCTAATTTAAGACGAGAAAAAGACCACCTATTATTTTTCGTTGCTTTAATACGTTGAGATTTACATGTCATAAAATCTTTTCCCTTCCAAAAAAATTAAAATTGGAAATCACTCCGTCGCCTTTTCTAAAACAATTCTTGGTCAACCACACGAAAATTGGGGTTTTAATACTTTGATAACACGTATTTATTACCTCTTTGGGCTATTTTATACTCTACGAACTTTTTTAACTCTATGAGACTTCTTGTGGTACCCCGAAACTAAGATAGGAAATATGAGAACCGCAATTGGTAATTGTAGAGTTACAATTTAAAACTCTATTAACGCAAATAATAAACTCACAACACGCGTGCTTGAATTCCACGAAGACTATTAAATTTATCCAAGGCCCCTCCCCCGTCAGTATCATAAAAAACCAGGAGAATTTTGACAGTAAAAAAAGGATATATTGAATGACTCAATCATTTTACTTCATTTCGAAAGGATTCATGCATTCTATTTTATCATGAATCCCGTTGATATTTCACTTGCACTGAATTCACCATTTTATGTGATTATATACACATGAGTCAAAACTTAGTATACTTTTAATCTGGTGCAAAATGCAAACCACATTTCGTAGCGTCATAAGCTCCAAATTATTAGCAATAATCTTCATAATATCGTGTAAAAACACATTTTAATGATGAATAATTATCTATTAGCTTCACTAAATGATATATATCGTTAAGTCAAAAGTTTCACGATATATGAAAATCCAAAAACTTCAAAATGAAACTAATTCAATTAATCTGGTTACCATCTGATTTATAGTTTAAATATTTATCAAAATACAATACAGCTTTCATTATCAAAATCCCGTAAAAACAGGATTTTCATGAACTACTTGAACTGCATGTTCAAAATTCACTACTATTGAATTACGAATAACAACAAAAATTAAACGAACTATTGACAATACATATTGAGTAATTTACCGAATTTAAATACCATAAAAATATAACCGTGAAACGTAAGACTTATGATACCTCTGAAACTATTCTAACACTCGCCTCTTAATGTTACTACCAATTAAAATGCATCAGAAGTCATAATATCACAGATGTTACATATCTACACTTTAGTCTAAATTTATAAACTTATTCTCAAACGATTAATTACCCCAAAAATACGTCTTACGTCCTGGTAATTTGAAATCTGAAGTTCGACTTATTCTTTATAATCTTTTACCTATATATTTCATAATAACAACCGTAATCGTGATTGAACCATTAATAATTATAACAGTAATTACGATATTCACTCTCACATAAATTAAATCAATTTTCACAATCATATAGATCTAAATGCCCTGTGATAATCACAATAAATAACCGTATGTAAATATAATAAGTCAATAGCTTTATGTTATGAAACTAATAATCAAGATATTAGGGAGTGAATGAATCCGTAAATGAATGCTACGTAGTCAAGAATTATGAGGTTATTATGAGTTTATACGTCAATTGAAGATTGAATTGCTATTAAAGTTGGATTTGTGGTAATAATAGTAGTTTCATATATTAATATATTTATCACTTCGTAAATATTTATTAATGGTAGTTATTCGTTTAAAAATTAAACTCGTGATTAGTTTCTTCTATTAAGCCTAGTAATTCATTAATTATATGAATTTCATTATCCTACAGATTCAGGTAATGTAATTATTGTATAACTTCAACCCAAAATTACCTTATATAATGTATTGAATTTTAGGCTTTGAGTTTCTCAGTTTCTCCATTAACGTTTATTTGAATCTAAAAATTGTTTGGATTATACTGTTTTCTCCCTCTCCACTTCTTTGTGTTTGAAACAATTTAAAATTCCTTTTCTTATTTCATTTTTCCTTATCACATACTCTATGCATTATAAATTATGAATTTGTTATATTCGCGAATGCTTATTAATTTCGTTAGAAAAAGTTTAAATCACGTGACATTCTTTTCTTAGAATGTTTTGTATTAGTGATATTGTTTAAGACTTTGTGTGTATCACTGATGTAGTTTTATAGTTTATTAAAGGTTTTATCCCGTTGATTGAGTTTCATTAAACGTTATAAAAAGATGAAATGGTATTGATAAATTCATAAATATTCGTTCTTGAAGCTTTAGCTTCAATATCGTTTGTTCTGTTAACTGCTTGAGTTTTTTGATTTTCTAAATAATTTCTCACTTGTGTATTATGCGTTCCCTCAATATATCGGTTTAAGAAGTTTTTATCAAAGAATTTCATCATTTTAGTGATATCATAATCCGTATGAAACAATTTCTTTTTTAACACGAGTCTTTAGTAGAATGTAATATAAAATTAGTGAATATTGAGTTCAAATTTTCTGATACGTGATAAGATTTTAAAATTCGAGATATTAAAGTTGACAGTAAGATAATCGAGGAGTTTATGGTTGTAATGGACGTATAATATGTTAATGATTCTGTCATAGTTAATTCATTTTTCTGAAGTTACTTATGTTCTCATATAGTTTTTTTGTTTTTTTAGCCCTTGTTTCAATGTTTACGATGAAATAGGGGCTGTTGATAACGGTGGTAAAAGTTTCTACTTCCTTGAATTTGTAGTCATTTATACGTAATATTGTTGTACAATTTCTTTTTGCAGTTTTCCAGCTTTCCAGGGACTTTCCACGTGTTTCTGCTATGGGTTCATTTTATCTATTTCATCATATATTCCATATTATTCTTACGTAAAATTTCAGTTGATTTTATTTTACATCGTTATTCATAATTTCCTGATATTGAATATTTCTTGAAGAAGTACAGAGTCTTGTAAGTTCGAGGAACATAATATATAAAATCGGTTGTATTTTCAAATTAGAAGGTAAAATTGTTATAATTTCTGGTTTGAATATTTAATTAAATTTTTCAATAGCTCAATTTTCGCAAATTCTATATTATCTGTTGAGCCTTCGGTTTTAATATTTTGTCGGTAAAGTATAACGTTTTTTCTATGTCCGAAAATTTGTCTTTTACTATATTTTGCGAGTTTCCCATTTGGAAATTCCGTTTTTACAATGTGAAAATTTTTTAAATTTCGTGTTAAATATGTTGATGTTTGTGGTGGCTTTAATTAACTAGATCGCATTTAATGTCAATATCATATTATAGTGGTATTATAACTCGAAGCTTTAATGTATCGAAAAAGGAGATCGTTCTGTCTTTAATATACACAAATTATGAAATATTGATCATGCCGATGATAAACTTTCAAATCCTTTATTATTCTTGTAATTGAACTAAAATCGGAGGCATCAAGGTTCTCTGGTAAATTCATTTATATGTTCGTTTTTCTTCAGATATAGAATCCAAATTGTTATGTCTTCATTTGAGTGATACTCTAATTTATTTATGGATATTTCAGGAGGAAACGTTGTCTTGATCATTAACAAGTTCCTCAAACATATTAAAATTATGAATTATAGGTTTTTATTGAAGGAATATAAAATCATCAACTATGTAAAATTTTACGTAAATTGTGAGCCATATAAATGAAACGAATTTACTAACTATTGAACGAATATAGTCTGATTTTATTGAATAAGAAATATTTGGGATTTCAGTCAATATATAATTAATATCGATCTAATAAAGTTAAATATAACGTTCAACACCGGTAAAAGGTGTAATAATCCATAATTTTTAAATTATTCAACTATTTCTCCCGTCAATCATTATGAATTTGTACAATAGTTTCAATATATATTCAATATTCAGAAATTGTACATGTTTTGAATGCTGTCGTAAAATGTTGAAAGTTCTAAACAGCCTTATAATAACATATTATAGATTTTACGAATACAGATATCTTATTTTTTTCGTACAATATTTTACTTCGCTACCATATATTAAATGCAATATTCATTATACCTTAAATTTCACAGCTTCATACAAGGATTCGAAGAATATGTATCATATTGGTTCATTTATCCATTTTAACTTTCTTTTCATTTATGATAAAACTTTGGACTAAAAGCGTTGACTCTTCAATATTCCTTAGCTTTATAATAACTTATTTTCAGATAGAATTTTGAAATGAATGCTACTTATTTAGTTTATCGTATTTTCAATTATTTGGTTTTAGTAAGTTATTATTAGATTATATAATCCGTATATAGTATAATTATCTTTACGACCATTATACAATATTACCATTCCTCCAAAAGTCTCATAAGTTATGTTATTTTGTTGTTGTGGATTTGGTAGTTGAATCATAGTTTGTTGAACATTTGGAAAATATTACCGATATGATATGGTTTTTGTTAGCCTTTTTATTTTTCTTATTATATTACAAGCGCAAAATTGAAAGATATTTTTTTTCGTTTCTACAACATTTGTTAAATCAGCTTCTTATGAGCTAATATTCCTATCTCACTTCAATTTGAACTCTGAATAATGTTTCTTTTATGCTTCCGAAAATTCTTTTTTTAGATCATTTGATCAAACATTTGATGTTTATTTCAAGAATTTAACGTATTGTTTTGTAAATGATGAGTGAAAGTTGACATATTTTATGAATTATTTAAAGTCATAAATGTTTGTAACATTAGTAATTTCTTAGTTACTACAACTTCGTCTTTCTATATTTTCATCTATTTCAGTTCGTTGGGTTCATTTATGAAATCGGCTTCCTGTACATGGAAAAAACTTTCATTTTGTATTATTGTTTCTTGTTTTTTATATTTTTAAGTAATTTTTGGATGCGCTGTTGGTGTTTATCAACAATTTCCTCATGAACCAGGGTATGTTTTAGGTAGACGATATTTGAAATATAGCTTTTATCGGTTAATTTAGCTTCATCACATAGATATTACAACCTATTTTATTCCATCATTTTCATGGGTATTGTCTAGTCTAAAATCCATTTATGTTTCTTGCAAATGCACGTTGCATCTATTTTTAAAAATATAATTGAATTCATTTCAACGATTTAAATTTCTGTTTATGATAACTAAACAATATTTCAGGGTTTATATTACTATAAAGCGACATGATATTGAATCAATCACAAAATATGGCTCGTAGTTTAATAAATTAGTGGATTCCTCGTTTTTCTTTAAGAAGTTCCTAATATGATCTCATAATCAATTTTATTGGTCATGTTGATGACAGTGGGATTCAATTGTTCCCAACTTCAAACTAAGACCAAACTCGTTTCTTTATCGATTATTCTTCATCAACTAACAATAATACTTTGTAAAATACCTATATTATGTACAATACCATCGAATAATATTTTATGTCGTTACTTTCGAATCGTATATTGAGGTCTCTATATTTATGAATATAATGTTTGGTAATATAGGAGGATTAAAGTTTCCTTACTGTTCTCCGTTCTATAACAAACAATCTGTGTATATTTACAACGCTTTTAAATCATTATCTACATAAACGTTTCATGATTCGAATTTTGATAGCCTTTTTATCGATAATTTTCCATTTTATTATATACGCGAGGTTAAGGTTTTATGTAACATGTGCACTATTCATTTAAGGGTTATCTACCAATACTTTGAGTGATAGAATTCCGTATATATGAAGAGAAATAGCTCTTTTCAAAATTTATCATTACGTATCTCAGCCTATAGAGATATCTTTGGATTTCTTCATTACAATGTTTATTGAATATTGAATACTAAACATTTTATTCAATTTAAATCATTAAATAAATAGATTTGATATATTGTTGTCATGGTAGAAATTTCACTGTAGTCAGTTAATATAATTTAACTGTATTGTTTGCAAGTTGAGTGTATTGTCTTGTGTGTTGACTGTATTTACTATAAAGGTTACTACAGTATATATATGGTTCAGACTAGATAATGGTTCAATAAATTAGCCATAAGAATTAGTTTTTAGACCAGCTATTGTTATACCAAATATAGAAGAATACATTCACCACTTGACCACGTAATCCTATTGTTAATTCGACTACTATTCGAATACATAACGTTTCAACGTCTACAGGATTTTCATTGGAAAGGCCTATTAACACTGGTCAGTACTTATTAGACTGAAAAAAGATTTTCTAGGTAAAACAAAAAGCTACTTTCTGATTACGATTTATAAAAATACAAGGTAGAATAAAGGTTATTGCGAAAGATCTCTACGAACTACGTTGTTTTTCACGGCAGTAAGTAGGTGATGACGTCATTATTATTTGAAAATACCAAGAAATCTTCAACGAATCCTTTTTAAAAACATTAATGTTAACCATAAAAAGTCTGAAATATCTTCCAGTTGGCAAACGGTTAAGTCATTATTATTATGAGTATTGAAAATTTGATTATGAACCAAGTTCCATGGCCTGAAATTTTCAACTACAATGGAAAATAATAAACAATCTTTCTCCCTGCTTCCTACACCACACTTTGCTCTCACTACCATGATTTTACCTCTACACCACTATTTTTCTTTCCCCCTACACCAAGGAATCGTTAATTGTTAAAATCGTTAGACCAAGACACAACATAAAAAATCGCCAAGTAGCGCTAAAAAGCACATTAAGTGACTTTACGCCAAATCTACAAGTCCCTACGTACCCAAATCTCAAAGTCCATCTGCTCAAACCATATAAATTAATGGTAACTTGCTAATAAAAACGCCATGATGACACTTAGTTAAAAAGAACTGAAGTAGTTGGATGCCCACGGAACTATTTTCATCAATCAATAAAATATAATGCGTTAGATTCAAGAAGTCAATGAATGTTTAACTTCAAAGAACCTACCATTTATGTTACTTAATACATCTTTATACACACGTTGATAATGAATTTATCCGTGACGTCTACGACTTCCATAACTTCCTTAAATTCTTAAACCTTGGGAGAATGAACACTTGAAATATAATCCAAATTATAGTTCAAGTCAAATTATAACAAAAATGATAATCGACGTGAAACTTGGATCTTCATAAAACCCCTATTGAATCTAGTAAAGGCCTTTTTCGAATTAGTTTGATGTAAAGACTTCCCTTAAGATTCTAATCCTCAAAACCAAGAGGAACAAATAAAGACCTTGGTGATTTTTATCACTCATACATAAGTTATAGGGGACCATCCCTCAATCTTTGGGTAAGTTAAATCTTTAACCTCCCCGCTAACATTAACTCTTTATACGCCGAAGATAATGAACCTGTTTATCTGCTCGGAAGCTTAACACCTTCCCTCAACAACATGAAGTACGCGCTCGGCGGGAGGAAAGTACGTGAAGTAGAGGCTACGAACGTAGCTAAATTAATTAACGTCAATGATACCCATCAGTTAATCAAACAAGATGACCAAATCTCTCGAAATATTCTCCACAATCGCCAAATACCTTTCACTCCTTAAAACTTACTTTGAAATTATTAAAGGTTTCCCAAAAATCGTCAAGTCTTATAAAATGAAACTTCATACGGTAAATACGCCTACACGCGTAAGCCCATCACAGGTCTTATCGTAAGACTTTGAATTTCAAGTCACGCGATTAACAATTACCCTTATTATCGCGACTTCAACGCTCTTGAGCTTAAGTTAATGGTAAGAAATACTATTGATAACCAGGATGACTATCGTAACTTTTTCCTTAGACTTATTATGATGGTAAACATTAATTATGATTTTTTTACGGATTTCGCAAAGATATAGAACAAAGTATAGAAGTAGGATCAAAAGCTTTTTAACTTATTTAACACAAAAATGATATATTTCTTCAATATTTGTAAGTAAATAGGGTTTCATTTCTGGTGTTTAATCATTATTTTCTTGAATCGTTATAATTTTAGCCAAGAACTACCACTTAACATTCCCAATGAAAGAAAAGACTGTCTGGAAGATAGAAGATAGCATAAAAAGCCACTTTGAATATAGATCTTACCTTATACAACATTGTAAGAATTATATCACAGCGAGGTAAACAGTAATAATAGTTGAAAAAAAGGAGATAGAATTACTAGTAGATATCTTTTACCGAATGTTTGACAAGTTAATTTTATGTTAACAGATAATGGAGAAAGTTTACGCTAACAAAACCAAATTTTGAGAATAGGTTCATGTAGTTATTAAAGACGTTAACCAGTTTAAATACGCCTTATAACGTCTTAATCCTCCTTGTAAAAGCCTTTTTAACCAGTTAAAACAATCGCTTTAGAATATATTATCCAGTATATTAAATTCATTTCGGAAATACTCCCAACGGAAAACATTGCAATTGGGATTCCGAAAAAGATACGATAACATATCATATTGATTGTGCATACGGAAGGCTCCAAAGTTGAAATTTTGGGCCAAATCTATAACAAAAGTAGTGTTAACAATGAGAGAAAAGCTTTAACAAGTTTGCTAACCGTAATAATCATCGTTACAGTAGGGGTAAAAGGTGTCAGATTTATAACTATTACGGTAATGGATTAACTCGCCGACTTCAGGCTAAAAGTTATAAATAATAGGGGATTTATTACACCTAGTACCCGATTGCTTCCAGGCATGATTATTTAAACCTCATTATAAATTACAGGTGTAAAAAGTTGTTAACGATACCGATATACTAAAGCAAGTTAAGTTATTTAAAGATACTTTTTTGGAGAGGCCTAGTAACAAGTGACCACGTTTTCTTATACCAATTAAGTGTATAAAACACTTATATTCCCCCTAAAGATTAAGTACCCAACCACTCATACTATTATTATTCTTCATTATTATGTGAACCATACGTTTCAGGATATTATACCAGATATAATAACATTAAGATATTTAAGAGAAGATTACTTGCAGTACTTGACATTGCGAAGAGAAAACATTGCTGTTATGAAAATAAATCGTTAAAATATTAGGAAAGTCAAAGTTGGTTTAGGCTTTAGTAAACAACTATTGTCATTAGGATCGAGGACTCTTGAAACTGTTCTTGGGCCGATTAAGTTTTATATCCTTAAGTTCCCTATTTCTTTCTTTGGTTCTTTTAATGGATATTAAGATGCTCGGAGTTAATATCAATGTAAACGCTAACTAACTGGTTGAAAACGGCCAAATGTCTCATTCAGCTTCTAAGTGGAGCATCTTTAGTTCAATTTTCAAGGCCATAAGGTAATGGTGCTGGATATAACAGAGTTAAAACTATGTTAATTACATCAGCGTTTCAAATTTTTAATTATAAATAAGTTATGAAAAAACCCCCAGTCTATAGTGCATCAAAACGTAAATGTTTTACTTTTGAGATTATCAAAAACATTGGCCATCATGGCAAAATAGGTACACATGACCCCTGAAGATTTACATTTATATTCAGAATTGATAAAGATCTTAATTTTGAGATCTTTGTCGATATATTTTCCTTAGCTAATATGCCAGACTTTTACTTTATTAACTCCATAATACTTGTTTCCGTATCCAATTTTTTTAAGTTTTTGTTAGCGAAAGATAAGTGAGAAATGTGGAGCATATTGAGGATGAATACGCATCTATGCCTATTAAACATTATCGTTTACGATACTAGTTTCAACTTTATGAAAGCGGAATTTTAGGCTAATATTGATACAATGAGAATACAAAGTAAACAAGTAACTAGTCAAGCCTATTCAAGTATTGAGAATATTTGAAAGTCACACGTACTACTCCGTAAAACGTATGATATTTTTATGTGAGACCTTTAGGTTTGACGAACTAGAGGGCAAGTTTTTTGATGTATATATAGAGCTTGAAGCATATTTTAAGCCCTAACGGCTTTTCATTAACGATTCTGCACTTTAAAATATATCTGCATTTAATTAGAGAATCTCATCAATTATCAAGTAGCTAAAAAAGGGTTGTTATGTATTTCAAGGCTATGATAAAACTATGGAAGGAATCGGCACGGTGTTAAGTAAATGATGACTTTAACATTAGAAACGGTTTTACGACGATCGATAAGTTGTTTTAGCCTTTATAAAGTGAAGTTCTTGTGTGGCGAGAGTTAGATAAATGGAATGGTTTATTTAAGATCTTGAATATGTAAACATTAAAGCAGTTATTAAATCTGGAAACGGTTTTACGATGTTTTAAGCAACTTAGGTTAAACTTTATATTGTAGCAACTCATGATAAATATAAAAATTAAAACCATTAAGCTAGTCAAATTAGATATAAAAATCCCTTGATATTCGTAATGAATAAGCCTATAAAATGTTGATGGCGCGGCATATTATTGAAGTGGACGAATATTACTGATAAACAATATATATTTGGTGGTATTTAGAATATTATTTGATTTAATAGAAGAAATAATATTATCCAAATTTGGTTGTTGATTTCCACGTATAAATAATTATCAAGATTTTAGGTAACGTTTTTGAAGAAAGCGATAATATTGAAATTAATAAACTCTTTACTTGAGGAGTTGTATAATTTGTGCCTAAATACAACTTTAACTTCTAAGACTCAAATTTCACGATTTTTGAGTCGAGGATTATATATGAAGTTATGTGTAAATTTATGGGAACTCGTATGCAAAGTCATGCTTCATTGTTTAAGTATACAATAGTAAATGTAATCACTACATCGTTACGTAATTTTCCCCGATTTAATATAATAATGAAAGCTTGGTGATCGAATTTTTAATAGTTTTGCTAGCTAAAACTCATGAAAAGGGAACCATTAATAGCCGTAGTATTACACAAGCATATACGTAGGGAATAACAAATTAAGAGAGAATCATTATGTTGAAATTGATATAAAAACTCCGTATTAAAGACTTTTTAAGGACGGTTATACTATATGTTCTATTACTTTATAGATAAGCTAAAGCAAACTCTCATTAAGGTTGAACATATTAATTATATTTTCAATCCAAGTAGATGGTAAAACCTTTTAACTACAAACTATACTTGCTCATTACGTTACATCAAAATTTAGATTGGTTGGGAAAATGAACCAACGATTTCCTTTCTTTGAAAACAGTAGGTTTCATGAAATGAAAACAAAAAGAGATTGAGGATTCAAATTTCGAAAATTTTAAACCGGTTGAAGCTTTTACGAGAGGCAAAGATTTAAATTCAAACGAATCATCAATCCACAGACATAATTTAGGGAATACTAACTTTTAGTTTAATTTTCATCACATGGGCAAAGGAATCAACTTAGATACAATTGAAAAGACTAATACAGCGAAAGCTGCAATATATCTTGAATATAGCGTTTTTGACAGCTATACTATGACCTTGTATTAACCTGAAGCTTTTTACGATTTTTCGATTACTGTTATAGCCTTATGCTATTGGCCATTGAGTCTATAGATTACGTGACTGTGTATGTAACAGGATTTGTAATAACTGGCCAGAACGCGGTTTGTAGGAATTACGTGTGAGGGTTCGTGACGAGTTGTATAAGGATTATATATATACGTATTGTATAAAAGATTCTTAGAATCTGTTTTAGATTTTCGAGATACCTTAATTACAGATTCTAATTTGTTTCTTCTTCATTATTGTAAGTTGAACTATAATATATAATAAAGGTTTGTTTTTTTCGTTTCAAAGGGATATTACTTATGATAAACAAATTGATGGGAAGTATTAATAATTTTGCGTTATAATTAAACATTACCGGAGAGGATATGCTTTCGGCGAATTCCCAGATGCTCAACTTCATAAATATACTCTCTACCCTTTCGGCGACGACGTAAGCTGATATATCTCGTTTCCTTGAGAGTAAATATAATAGCCTATTAAATCGATTTTCGTACTCAACCTTACATTAGTTTTCTTTTAAGTCGTTATTAATATTTTAGCGTTTATCGATAACTCAAAGTAACAAGATCAACCATAATTTGATAAATTTGCCTTTACGTGAGTAGCAACGCTTTATATAATCAAATCGATAGTAAAGAAGAATATTTTAAAAATAAAAAAAATGGTATTTTTTGGTGACGAATAAGGTTATTATACATCGGCCGTTGAATAAGCTATTACAATATATGATGAAGCTGACGGATATAAAGGAATATACGGTATAGGCAAATTTTTCTACTATTTTAAGGTTACTTTTGATGACCTTTACTACGCGGATAAGGCCTAAGTCAAGTTAGAGGAATTTTGTATAAGTGATAAAGACTTATAAGTACCGTCCGTTATTAGGTTCGAGATATCACGCGTTTAAACGGGTGGATTAAATTAACCTTCGGTCGTTAAGTATAATTACCTACGCTATCGCATATTCTCACGTATTCAAAATAAATTTATTATGGTAATCGTTAGCTGTGTCAACTATATCGTGGCTTTGGCTAAATACTACGAGCTTTTCAGACAAATGAGAAGTTTTAAATTGAAAATGAAATTTTAATCGATAATTATCAAGCTCTGAATCAATATCGCAGGCAGATAAAATACAGTTAAAACGGGGGCTTATATCTTTTAGGTAATTTCATTAAAAATTCGCGTTAATCGCACTTAGTTACTTTTATAAGCCCGTTCGGTATTAGCCTATAACTGAGGACGCCGGATAACATGAATAATAGCAAAAGAACTCTGGATTGATAAGGATACAAGGTAGTATTTACGTAATAAATTATCGATATACTCCTAACCTGGTTGTATACTTTGCATGAACTTCTTTTTAACGTAGGTACATACGATTTCAATCGAAGAAATAGATAAAGGTTTCCTATTATTGGCGATAGGGAAAACCTAACTCCTAAATACAATCTCGTTTAGAAGTTATAAATCCTTGATGGCTTAACTTTGAAATCGAACAAAAAGGAATTTAGTTTAATTAAAATTAGTAAAAATGCGGGTTTATTACTTATCTCTATTCATTTAAACAATAACTACTTCTTAAACGTTTCAGTCGATTTTAATAATAATTCTCATTATATAATAAGTAAGCCTTTGATATAACCGTTATTTATAAAATAATTTCGGTTATTATATCGTCAAAATTGAGTTATAATATTATGGTTACGGAGAAATACGTGTATTACCCATATAATGAAGTTTCGCGTATATATTAATAAATGGTCTAACCCAACATTAACATATATTATCTCCGGACTAACGGGTGATATAATATTTAATATTTTATGGATACGATACCCGTAAAAAACTTATGAGTAATTAATAAATAAGGCAAATGAGTCGTATATATAGTAATAATACACTTTAGGTTAAGGAATATTCGGGGTATGATGATATTTATTTCTATTAATTTTGTACCCTCTTTTCAGTAGATAGAATAAAACATGGGTAATTAATTTTAATTAGGTTTTGTTACATGGTTCGGTAAAATAACGCGCATTTCGTTATCGAAAGAGTTCATTATCGCGTTAAAAATGTAAAATTAGTTCCGTTTCTCACCCAAGTTAGCGGAATTCTACAATTTTTTTGATGAAGAAAGGTGATAACTTTACCCTCATACCGACGAAAGCTCGACTTTTATATTTATATTGAATCAAGCTAAAATAAAGCTCTACCGAATAAATTTTCGAAACCGTTACAATTAATCTTACGCAATTATTTTTTCCAGTTTTAACGTTAAGTTACCGAGTTAATACATCAAGGTTCAATTCATACGAGATTTTTATCTGTTACGAAGCTGGTATTACTATTTTTGAGACGAAAAGGGTGAGAGTAAAAAGATTTTATATCGATTACTAAGTTATAAATAAAATTACCGAGTAAGATCGTTTTACGTTACCTCTAATTAAGGAAACCATACGAGCATTATAGAAGTCTACGTAGTTCACGAAGTAAGATATTCCAGAGACCCTTTACCATTTTAGGGTTATATTCGGATAATAGGAATTAACGGCTTTTAGTATTCGTTTCCGCTTATTTAAATAGTTAATTACCACTTTTGAGCTAGCGAAAACGCTAACGATGTTTTAAAGGTATATTAACGATATAATAATTGATATATTAAATAATTTCCTTCTAGTCTTCTTCAACGACTATTTAGTCTTTTTTCACCGTACTTAATAGGATTATATAACGAAAATTCACGTTGTTTTAGGTCCTTTTTTCGATACTGAGTAAAATTTAATTCTGGAGACACGTAAATCCATAGTTCAAAAAGGGAAATACCTTGGTTCTATCGTAACAGTCGGCGTAGGTATCCAGATAGATCGCTAAAAAGTCCAGGTTGTTCGCAAATAAAAGTTCGATGTTTTTTAGGTTTTTTTTACTGTGATGGAAACTTCATTACTCATTTCTCCGATTTGGTTTATCATCTTATTCGACTTACTTAATGAAAAATGGATAGGTTTAGATCAAACAGAAAAAAAAAATTAAACAAGCAAAATATATTCTTCATTGCTACGATTCTAGGGTATTAAGACCGATATCTACCAACGGTGGTAGAAACTAATTACTTGGAGATTTATTTGAAAAGGTATTCATAGTAAAAGTATACAAAAAATATTTAAAACCGGTAGTATATTATTTCATACAATTTTTGTACGCGAAACGTAAATGAATAATTTACGATTACGAAGTTTTCATAATACGTATTTTATTTAAAAGTGTAGTTATCAAAATTACGTAAACTCCTTACCCCGTTTACTCCTTTAACCAATTATAAAGGTTTCAAGTATTTTCTTTGCTAAGTTTGTTTTCGGAACATTAAACTCAATAAATCGAAGTCCTTTCGTTTATTTAATACCATTCACGTTACCGGCCTACGACTCAAGGCGTCCACCCTGATACATTTACCCGTAAATTTTAAAATCAACCAGAAGTTGAAGAACGTTACAAGCGAGTTTTTTAACCTATATTAATAATTATGTCGCATATTTTAGTAATAAATTCATACATTATAAAAACGTATTTTTCTATAGAATATACTGATAAATTTATTATGATGAAAGCCTAGTTATAAAATGGCGATAATATACGCCTAAATAAAATGCTGAACAACCTAGAAACTTCGGCTGTAATGGTATCGCCTCGGGTCCGGCTTGCGCCCGTATCGCTGATTTCAGTCAAGTTGGGGGATATTCAAAATTCAATAGTAATAACACCGTTTCGGGCCCGGCTCATATTAATATCGTCGATTTCGTTAATACCAAGTAGTTACCTTATTTTTAAGCAAGGCGTTTTCGGTAAGTTATAAGATTAAAGTTTAGTAAACGATTACTTATACATAATTCTTTTAATAACGGTCAGTGAAGGCGTTGAAGGTTTTTCGATTAAGGCAAAATATTCAATATAAATTATTTACTGTAATATGGATGTAAGGGGTATATTTTGTAACCTTAAATATTAGTAACTTTCAAGCTAGGAATTATTAACGATGCAACCTTTATAATACACTTATAATTTTTCTTTTAGGCTGATCGAGTGAAAATGTTGCATTTCGAGTCTTTCAACGAAACTATGATTAAGAATGAATACATGTTGATATTTAATGTTCATATAAAACGTATAAAAATGTAATGATACTAAATTTCGTCGTACCCTACCATTAAGCCTTTTGAACAACATTTTATTTTAAATTACAATCAAATCAACATTTACATCGACTTGATAATAAACATATCGATTGCCTATAAAGATTGAATTTATTTAAAATTTTAATAAATCGATTATTTCTATTTATCACATTTGAGGTAATATAATTCATAACCGTTAGAAAGTATACGAAACCTTGCTGCGATATATAATAGCGATTCTATAAATTACCAGCATTCATTATAAACGTCCGAAGCTGGGATTTTAAAAAACATATTTTAAACGACCTTATACTTTGTACTAAAAATTAAGTAACTTTTATCAACGGCGTCTTATTTCTCTACAGACGGAGATACCTAAAGAATAAATTAGGATGTTTAAAAATACATGCGAATTGTCGTCTCTTTTTCGTAATTATATTAAGTATTATATTGTCCCCCGTGTTAAGGTTCCTTAAATAACCGGGAGTTAATGGTCACCACGATTAATATAAATCGGCTAATCAATATGCACGAAATATTTATTATCCCTAATGTAAACGAAAATACAAAGTTCTCAATAAATTCGGCGAGACGAACCTTTACGTTTTTAACGTACTTACGCGAAGTAACGAAGTTAACTCAAGAAACTATAATTTATATTTAATAATAAATGAAGATAAAGGTAAATTATCGATGATGTTCGTCGAAACAATAAAAGATAAATGATATAACTTGGTTTAATTTGCGTAACCTTCAATCCAACCCCTCAACACAAATGTTTAATTAGTTATATAATTAATATCAGGTCATCGGCGTTTCCAACCCGTCGAATATTATTTTACATGTTTTTTGAAAGTACATTATTTTTCTCGCGGATTTAGTTTAACGCGTAGTTACCCACCCTCTTTTTTCGTAGGTTTTATCCGAAATACGTCCGGTGTTACAAGCTAGTGCATGGCTAGTATTACTTTGGATCCAACTCTGACAGTTTTACACACTCTTATAATTCTCTAAATCAGGGAGAAAGCCTTATGGATATACGCTTCCACACGTTACGTAACCGAAGGTTACATCATTTTAGCTTTATAGTAACTCCTGGAATAGGATTTTTCGTTTTTTTCTTCACCGAGGTTTATAAATAAAATCAGACTATCTTAAGCGATAGCTCTGACTTCAATCCCTATATATATAAACCTAGATTTCTTTCCGACGGTATCTTAGCTATTTATTAACAGTCATAGCTGAAGGTTATATTATTATCTTTCGATATACCGAATATCTACCCTTAGGTATTTAAGCTATTTCTCGACGCTCGCGTCACAAATTGGCTTTAAAACATTTTAACAGCTTAGCATAATCGTTTTACGGCTTAACACGAATGTTTTACTGACGCCTTTCGTGCGGAACTTATCGAGCGGGATCAAACCGCTTCAAAACACACTTTATTCTTAAAATAACGAAATACCGATATATTAAACGCGTTAACAAATACAATCCGAAGTCTTGCAGTTGCCGGCACGTTTATCTTTTCGGGATAACTTCCCCCTTAAAATGTTTCCCACACGTACGTTACGAACAACGTTACTGTTATACTGTTCCCTACAAGAAACCGCGTTAACTTTGTAAACGACTAAGATTCGAACTCCTTTCACTTCGACTCCGATATGGGCGTCCCTTTTAACGAAGGTTAATGATTTCAACGATTTTTTTTTAATTGGCCAATGAAGCTTTCCAGTATTAGGTTACGACTGAAAGTAAAAAAAACTACGACAATACGTAAAGTACACCGGGATCGAAAGTTTATCGGTACCAAAAAAATTACTTTTACGTTATCTTTCAACAATTTAACGGCCCCACAAAAATTACTATAAAAAGTTACTATAATTGCGAAAGCGAAGACGGTATTAACGACTCTAACACCTTTATAACGATACGTCGCGCCTATTACTACGATTTTAACGCGGCTAAACTAATTATAGCTCGGCTTCCTAGCATAAAATAAGGTATTTGCGAAAGATTTTACTTTTTTTGAACTCCTAGGAAACCCTATTTACGAAACCTGACGGTATTACCTGTAAATCCGCCGCTAAACTCACTATTTTCAAAATAATTATAAATAATATACTCTCTAATACGTTACTCTCCTTCGATATGCCCATAGACGATAAAAAATAGGTTGCCAGCCTCTAACTTATCGATGAACGTCTTTATAATTTCCGTACTAATATTATTACTATTAAGAGCGTTTTACATAATAATAGTAATAGTGGCGACGCGCCCGCTCGGGATAACCAGGGCGATATTATTATACATGGCTTAAACTCCTTTCAAGCCGCTTTTAAATGACGTACCGCCTAATTTAACCACTCGGAACTCTCCCGCTGTAAAAACCTCGGGTTATACCAATATTATCGTGCAGATAGCTACCGTATCTATACATTCTCGTGGGATCCAACGCCATTCTCGAACGGCTTTAAAGTTAAAGCCGTTATAAAAATATATTTGACTTCAGTCGAAGGTTTCATCGACTTTAAGGACGGAAAATCGTAACTCCTAGATATAATCGCGTATAAAAGTTAATAAAATATCAATTCAACTTCTTAACATGATCCCCAAATTTAAACAGCTTTTCTTTTATAGTAAATTTACTTCACAATTTTATTCGTTTTTTCTAGGCTTTAACAAATATAAGTTATAAATGTTATAACGCTACGAGTAAATAGCCCACCGATCGCTTAAAGTTACCGCGGTTTTTCATCCCATTTTAACAACTTAACCAAGCTACATACCACGTACCCGGTTTCCCCCTACGATTTTCGTCCTTTATATCGTTTTAAAATATTGATTTCGATAAAAACCGTAACCAAATATAAGCCTTTTTCGTCCTCCGTTTATAATATAACGTTATTTACAAAATTCTTTAAATAAAATACTAATCGGTCATTTACGACACTTCAAAGTATAAATTACATTTCGGTTGATCTGGTAATTATCGCGTTTGGAAACAGAGATTCGCGTCCATTTCAAAAACACCGAAAGGAGTTATTGATGCTACATTTCATATTATTTTACAAAAGGCCCGTAAAAACCAAACTTCTATTATGCGGTTCGCCGCCGTCTCTCTTGAAGATATTATTCAAATTCTCGCCCCGAAACCGCTTGTCTCCGTTTACAAAAAACTTCCCGCCAACCTTAGAGAATTCACCCCCATCATTTGATAAAGCCCTTAATGACAAACTACCTTCTTACTGTTCTAAAACAAATTACGAAATCATTTTTCGTACCGATAATTAAAGTCAACCTTTAAAAGTCCTGTAAAGCCTTTTATATGGCATGTCGCGTAAAAAGCGTCTTATATTACGTCAGACTTTAACCGATCTACTTGACTAAGGCTATATCCGAACGAATAGGTCCTTAACGGATACCCCCGTGCTTTTCATTAAAAAACCTAAAAAAAAAAAAGGTTACGTTTATATATCAATCATTGTCGGTTTAATACCATCACGAAAACGGATCGTTACCCATTCAATTTTATTAAAAAACCGTTTGCAAATTTCTTACAAACTAAGTCGTTTACTCAAATAGATATTAAAGCCGCTTTTTACAAATTCCGTATTAAAATTTGAAACGAATAAAAGATTGTATTTCGAATACGTTTCAGACTTTTCAAATATCTTATTACTACGTTCGGTCTTTTTAACGTCCCGGATACCTTTTAACGGTATATTAACAATTCTTTAGGCTCTTTTCTCGATATTTTCCCCTTTTTTTGCCCCGACGATATCTTCGTTTACCTCAACGGTATCTTTATAACCATGTAATTAAGGTTAAATCAATATTTAACCTTTCAAACGTCGCGATACTTAACTTAAATATTTTTAAATACTAGTTGGACGTCTAAAAGATCAAGTACTTAGAATTCGTGGTCGAGGTTGATGTTGGCGTACGAATAAATTTAAAAAGGTTACGCGTTATTCAGGAATGGGCGACTTTTACAAAGATTTTAAAAGTATAAGGGTTCTTTAAATTCGCATTCTTTTACTGGCATTATATAAGCAACTTTTTGACGATTATTAAACCATTACTTCGGTTAACCTATGAAGTTACCTTATTTAGTTAGGAGCCTAAGGAAAAAACTATTTTCAAACGGTTTAAATTTAGCTTTTTTTCCGAATTTATATTCGCCCAATTGGAGCTTAATCGTAATTCCTTTTTAAAAGCCGATTATTTCAGTTAGGCTTAAAAAATTGGTTAGTTAACGCGACGACTACGGTAATCTACATCTAATAACCTATTATTCTCTTCGTTTATCTTCTGCCGGAAACAATTACGAAGTCCAAAATAAAAAGTTACTCGGGATTATATGTTGTTTAAAAGCATGGAACGCGAAGATCTGGGGTATGTTCCATCTGTTTACGATTGTAATAAATGATAAGAACATGAGGAATTTTCTAATTATACGATAACTTTTTAAACTATGAACCCCATAGTTCCAATTCTTTTCGCAATTCCGTTTTCAATTATATTTTAATAAAGAGGAAAATTATATATGACCCGATGCGTCGTTACGACGATATTGAAATATTCCTAAACTCTTTTCTGATTTATGTATTTTAAGTCGAAAAATATAATTATTACATCTCGTATATATATATATTCCGGTTAACCGTCACCGGCGAATTCATTTCGAAATGCTGTAAACGTTTTATTAAATTCGACCTTTAAAACTGTTATAACGCTGCGATTATACGCAATATTACCTACCCTCGATTGATACGCGTGATACATATAAGCAATCGATATTTCCCGGTGGATATCCGTAATAATGACTATCGTACGTTAAAAGTTTCGATTTCGAAATACTAAGTAAACAACGATAGGATTTTGCGATTTCGCAACCGCATCGAAATACCTACTTGCAAACCGTTTACTACCGCGTTAATTCAAATTACCTATAATATACTTTTTACCGGCTACTCAAGCTATAACGATATAATTTTTTTCAAAACAAACTTTGAACCCAGCTTATGTCGTACGGTTCGCCAGTTTTTACCGTAACTATAACGTTTATAAGCGAATGATCTATTGAAAATACCGTGGGATAGGACTATTAAAACCCCTTCCAGTTTCCGAACAACTTTACAACGAGATTTCTATTGATCTTACAATTAACTTACATTAAAAACGTATTAACGACTTATGCTACCTTAAATTTAATACGAATCGCCTAAATAAAGTCGGCACCCTCGAAGTTATAACCACTATGAACGCCGAAACTTATACGAAGATATTTTTAGGCTACTATAAGCGATTTTATAGGTTTTTATATATATTTATTTATGATTGTGGTATAAATTGAACGCATCGGCATTACAAATAGCACTACGACCTCATTGAGGTAAATTAATATTAAACCACTACATTTTACCTGGAAACCGATAATATAAGCAAACACGTAAATTAAAAATTTTTAACGTATTTATGTCTTTTCGTCGTTTACACCTTATTCGACTAAAACCGCTTATTACCCAGCTATTTACTTACATTGAATAATAAAAATACGATTAACATTTTTATTAACCCGTTTTTTATAACCTACGATTACTAGTTAAATCTTTTATAACTGGTACAATACTTTTTCGTTTTAGGTAGAAAATTATTCGTAAAGGTCGAAATTTTCATTTAACGTATTCGCGAAGTTATAAGATTCGTATAAGCCGTAATAACGGCTACATAACAACGTATAAAGGAAGCCGTTAATAAACTACGCTCCCTTTCAAAACGTTTTTAGGTCAGAAACAGCGTTTGGCTTTTTTAGACAACCATAAGTTGAACGAACATTCCAAAAAAATGAATTAACTTTACGAGAAATACCAAGTAACGTGTATAATTGACTCGTTTAATATGACACACGATATACCGGGCTGTAAGAATTTCCGAATTTATATGAATTAACTCGTATTAGCCGCTTTAAATCCGCTTTCAAGCTGGCAAATTCGAAACTTTTAACCGTATGCCGTAAGTATTATCGGCGACGACGGCGAAAAGAAACCAAAATATCACGTCGAAAGAATATTACTGGCCCGTAACTAACCCCAAGTCAAACTTATTCGACTTTATAACCTATCGGAACAGCAGGTTTTAGTTAAGTAATTAAGTTATATTCAAGTAATATAAAAGCTGCTTTTAAGTTTTTTTTCATACCGTGGTACTTAATACTTTCGAATCGCGTTACGGATTAGCTAAATATTACGACGAACCTTTACACCTTACCCGTAAACGGGTTAAACATTTATACTTCACTTTACAAAATAAAACGGTGTATATGTTGTTAAAGAACGGGTAATAAGTAAACGTATTAGTATTAATAAAGACGAAAAATAAAAAGAAATATAACTAAATCAACTCAAACATATCCTTAAACATTTAATAGAATTCCTTACCTAATAACCTCTTACTCATCTCGAACAAATTGCCTAATATAGCATTTATACAACCTAATATAGTATTAATACGCTCTGAAGCCTTAATAAGCCTGTATGTAGTTTTTAATAACGCTTTTTAGCCTCGTTTAACGCGTTTTTCACGTTTTAACCTTATTACAAAAAACTTCATTAAGCATTACGTTACTTATTTATTAGCTATATAGCCCTTAAGCTACTTAAGCGCACAGGGGTAATGGAGATAGAACTCGCCTCGCCTTAGGTATCTACTTTCCCTTACATAGCATGACGTAATCCTATAGCCTTCTTCGCAACGACCACCTAGATTTACACGCTTTTCAACCGCTCGTTAACACTTATAAAGCGGCTGACAAAAGCCTGAACTTACCCCAGTCCCAAAATTCAAACGTTAAATACGCCTCAAACAACTTCTCTTAGACCTCATTTATATCAGAATTTGAATCTAATGGCGTATTGAAATAACCAGAGGTATAGCCTATAGCCTCGACGAAGTAAAAACGACATCGAACATTAATATCAAACCGCTTATTAGTAACTCCCTCGCAATTATCTAAGTTATTTACCCTTGATCTGTTCATATAATTTCCTTAAGTTGTACGTTATTTTATTAACGTACTCGAAATACGTTTTCTCACGTATTCCATTAAGATACATATTAATAGCCCGTCGGGCGAGGAACTTGATACTCGTTACCAAATATTGAACAGCTTTAAAACGAGTAACATACATCTCTAATGACTTTGTCATCCTTAGCAACGAGTTAAGGATTCATCGTATAAAACAACAAAGCGAGCGTAAGAGGAAACTTATTATATTAGGCCAACACTACAATAATCATAGCGAAAGGAGCTATAATGCTAATACTGCACTAAAGGTTCAAGGGTTAATACACTTGAAAACAAGGGCTGTAATACCTAATACTATATAAAATGTTAAAATTTAAAAGTTAAAAAAAGAGAAAATCTTTCGTTTTTAAACTAAAATCTATGAACTATTTATAAATGAGGGCGTTAGGGAACCTTTTACGTAAAGTTACAGCTTTACACGGCCTAACACCTTTCTAATAAGACCACAAAGTTTTAAAAAGAGCGATTAACTTCTATCGTACTTGTCACACCACGCACAACAATAAAAACGAGAGGTAGAAGGGAGAGGTATATTTAGGGGTAATATTATAGGCTAGTAACTAGCTAATATTACTAGTGATCTAACCCTAATAGTTCTACACGTTCTTACTATTCTCTGAAACGGAGAGGAAGCCACATAGAGATACTCTTCCCCACTTCACGTAATCGGAGGTTACACCATCTTAACGCCATAGCAACTCCCTAACAAAGACTTCTCTTTTCTATCTTCATCGAGGTTTATAAACACGATCTGACTACCTTGAGCAACAGCTCCGGCCTAAGTCCCTTTACAACCGGAACTAATTTCCTTTGCGAACAAAACGGAAAAAACTATATATAAGGAATTCGAGGTTTAGTAAATTTTCGTTACGAACACCGAGCGGGATCGTATCCAATATATATTAGTTTAGTGAAAAGGATATCATATGACGTAGTAATAGTTATTAGAAAATTATCAGTATATTACCACCCTCAATGCATTTATAATAAAATGTGGGGATGTATAGTTTTATAATAGCTAAGTATTTTAACGTCTATACCAAGTACGTTTTATGTAACCTAAATTAAATAAGTTGCTTTTATTTCGAAAATGGAATAGTATTCATATAGAGAGGTAAAAATCCTTTATTATTATTATATAGTATGTAATATAGGGACGAGTATATATTACCGGGCTTTTTCGTATAAATTTCCGACTTTAAAGCAACTTTTGCCGAAATCTTTTTAAGTTCAACCTATAACATATTATTATTATTATATTGGGTTTTCGAACGGTAACGCCGATAAAGTTCAAAACCCTATTAAGATTTTTTTTATACATTAGGGGAGGCCGGCGGTGGCAGACGATGCGAAGCGGAGCAAGTATCAAACGATGTTGACGAGGGTGGCTGTCGCGGGGCGGGGCGGGTATTTGGAAAAGCCCACGAAGCTAAATAAAGTTAGGCGAGGCGGGAGTTAAAACAGGTCGATAATGTTGAATAACGCGAAGCGCGGCAGATAAAGCAGCTCTCTAAGTAAGTTATAAGAGACTATAATGAATTAGTTTACGTCTGGGTAACGCGCTCGGCACGGATACGGTATTCATCCCGTTTTCTGTCGATTTAAGTAACTCGTTCTCATATAAGGTTAATAAATAAAACGCAGTAAAATACAAAGCTTTTATGGTTAAGCTTGGAATATCATTCGTAATATTTTATAAACCGTAACTTATATTAGTTATAAACAATATGATTTACAAACTCATATTTTTCAATCATTTATGTCAAATATAAAAAAGTGAACGCGACAGGTATCGGTGGAGATTGGAGTAAAGACAATTCGAATTAATGGTCAATTAGTTAAAGGCGTTCGATCGCAGTAAATGAAAACTCGGTTAAGAGACAGGGAAGTTTTTAAAGATAACGGGCCCAAAAAGAGATGACAGCGGCGGTATATAATGAGGAATGTGGGAACTTATACTGTCGGAATGGTCGGGATGCCCAAGGTATGGGTGGCATTAAATCTGGAAAACTAATTAATTGATTCGGAGAAAATAAAAGTGAAAACGGGTTTATGGCCTAGATCATTGCCTTGACGTTTACGGTTGAGGTATAAGACATAGTATCAATTTAGCGAAGCGATAACAGATTTCTTTAGAAATACGGGTAATTCGGTTAAAGTTACAAATAAGTTTATTTTTTCAATATATTATGAAAACAGGTAATATAAGTTCGAGCGTTCGGTGAAATTTTTTTTTTTTCACTTTTTTTTATACCATGCGATAAACATGATACCCTTGTGTAAGGTAGACGCAAATATAAATTAAGGGTATTTCAAAATTTAACGAGCGATTAATATAAGATGTAAGTGAATTTTTACCCTTGAATAGGGGAAATTAAGCCTCGTCTTTATTATCACCTAATACGAGAAAGTCGCCTTGAACGAGGAAAAGCCATATAATAGAACTATCGGTAAGGGTATTGAAATATAAAGGGGAGGTAAACGTTACGGGGCGATTGATGGTCGTTACAAGATATATTAATGGTAATATAACTTAGGCGCGAACCAATATAAACGTCGATAATAACGACGGGAATTTTTTATAAAAACGGTAAATAGGAAACGAAGGTTACAATAAGGATTGTAAAAGGGAATTGCAATTAAAGTTATTATAAAATAAGTTAATAGGTATACGTAAAAGGGGGAGGACTGACGAAATAAAAAGGAAAAGGAAAAGGGTTTATAAGTTATGGTAGAGGCTATATTTATAAGCTTCGGCGGACCAGACTTGGTAAAGGCTATACTTGATACGACGCGTTAGAAAGCGCGTTATATGGCATATAGAATATTGCATCAATTCGGTTTATACTATATACAACGTATTAAAAAATTACCATACGGAATAAGTAATCCGAGACTAATAAGGCTTATATAGTAAACGGAGTATTAGAAGGCGCGTTATACGATGTAATCGGCCTGTGATTTATACGCTTTATATATTATGCAAAACGTTAAGAGGTATATTATACGGTTCGCGCTCAGTTCATTCCCAGCCCGGATATTCAACGAATACGACTCGTATTCAATATTTAGCTGGTGGGATATTGTTATTTCAAGGGCTTTTTAATAAAATGTAGTGAATATTTAAATTTAAGTTATTCATTATTGTGTTTATCAGTTACGTCATTATACGCGTAACCAGATATGTAATACCCGGCCCGGACGCGGCCTAGACGCGATCCAGATGCGGTTTACAGGCATTACGTACGAGGGCACGTGACGGGTTATACACGGACTATGTACATAAGTACTGCATGAAGGATCATTATAGCCTCTTCTAGTCTTCCGAAACTCCCCAATTGTACAATCCATTGCGTACTTACTTAGAATACCATTGTAGGTCAGACTATAACAATTACGGGATAAACTCAAAAATTAACGGAAACGTATTATAATCGATTAAATAAAAGGTTAAACAAAAAAATCACAATCTTAAATAAGGGGGTTAATATAGTTTCCATCGACTTATAAAGTGCTAAGTTAATAATTTACACAAACGGTTTTTTTACAAATAACAAAAACTCATCATAATAAATTTGATTTCATATAACGATCGCCAAGGAAAATAAAATTACCAAAACATTGATACGGAACGACTCAAAACGTAATTTATTAAACTTTGGTCTAATTTAAAAGCATTACTTGAAACGTGTTGCCTTCGGAGGTATATAGTATAATAGCCGGTTTAGATTTAAATATAGTAATTTGGCGATCCATTAATATCGTTGCCAAATAAATAACGATTTCATCTATCCTAGTGGTAATTCATATCGGCTCGGAAAACCTATTCTAATACATATCAAACTGGGAATAATTAGCCAAAAACTCTTTACAATCTACTTTGTAATACTTTATGAAGCTATAAAGGCACTAAAATCGAGGAGTTCATATATAATGACGGTAAAGACAATCCGACCAATGTAATATTAAAATCGACACCAAACAGGCCCTAGAAAAGTTGGTGGATAAGAACAGGTAAATTATACGTATGAAGATTTACGTTTCAAGAGTACCTATCATGTTCAAATTACATAACAATGAGTAGGAAGAGAAATAGAGGTTTCCTAGTTAACTAGAAAATAATCAGTAGTTTAAAATTGGCAACGTAATGGATTGGCACAGTATAGTAAAAGGTTTACACAAATGTGTAACGAAAGAACTATATGTGGAAGTAAATAAAGTCGGAACTCGGAACCATATAGTAATTGGGGTTGATTTAGGTACGAAATTAAGGGGGTTTGACTATTAAAGAAAGAGGAAATTCGGTAGCTACCGGAAATAATTATTCGACCACACCAACGTGTACGTATAAAACAAAAAACCGTCAATACTGAAATAATAGTAATTTTAAATTCAGTTAGTTAACATATATTGACTATAATAACTGTAAGTAAGTGTATTACTATGTGGGTTGGCTGTATTAACTGTAAAGTAAAGTATAGTATATGCCTAAATTCGACTAGAGTACAGGCCAAGCAATTAGCCATACAAATTCGTGTGTAGACCAGATAGTGGTCTTCCAAACCTAAAAGAATACACTCATCTCTTGAGCAGGCAATAATACTGTTACTTTGACTACAATTCGAATTGACAGCATTGTAACGTCTAAAGGCCAATCATTTACAGGGGCTATCAACATTTGATTTTATTTAGATAAAAAATAAGCATTTCGTTTCTGAATATATTAAGCCTAAGAATACGATTCATGTTGCAAATAACTTGGCTATTCCTTGTAATGATCTTTTATTTGTTGGCGATTAAGAGGTCAATTGAATTTTTAGTTAGTTTTTAAAAGATATCTTATTATTACATATATAGTAGTTTTCGTTTTTAGTACGATCGGTATCGTTATTTCTAAGTATTATTCAATTATTATATAAATACATGATTTGTTATCTTCTTCCTCATCAACATATCGTTTTTTTTTTTTTTTTGTGTGTGTGTTTTACTATCACCAGGCAATGCAATATATATACCTATTATAGTGCGGACTTCGCTAATGTAAAAGATATATATTACGGAGGGAAGCGCGCAACTTAGGTTTTCCTACCCTTCAACAACCACCCTATTCGAAAATTCCAGTTTCCAAACTGTACCGTAAAATCTGTGAAATATCCTATTATAAACAAAAGCTTTTTAGTCACCGACAAAAACAAATATACAAAGTTGAAACTATTCTTAAACCCTTATAGCTAATTTCTGAGTCATGTGTTATAAATTTGTATTAAACGCCGATAGGGTCTTATAATCAACCTTATTGGTCTTTATTACATACCACCAACTCTGAGGAGTCTACAAATATGGATCATATTTGTATAAGTTTGTTCACGTATCACGTAAAAGGGGAACAACACCAGTAGGTATTCAAAAAAGGTTTCAACCCAATATACTTATGATGAAGGAAAATCCATCGCCCTTTATCTATACCCTTTACTCATAAAACGAAACTATAAATAAAGCTTTTGCTGTAATTAAACCTTAAGTCAGCCTTTCAAACAAGTTCTAAAGATACCCTGTAGTTTAGAGACCCGTAACATTGTATGGGAATGAAAACTGAATCTTTGGCCAGGCCATACTGTGCGGCTGTCGTAGTCTCCATTCGATGCCTATTTGTTTCAAATATCTGACAGCGGTCCTAAAAAAGTAAAAAGGATCTGTAAAACAACTCAAACAGTATAAAAGAATGTAAAATCAGGTACACCAATAAACGGGGGGTATTCCGGGAAAAGTTCTCCGTGGATAGCCAATGTTATCAAAAGTAAAATCGAAAGCCCCATTGAAGGAGCAAGGCGCCGGTATAGGTGGTAATGGCTCAAAAATAAATTAAAAAAAAAAAGAGCCGTCAGATTCAAGGGTTTATAATAAAGGTCTTTCATTCCTTCCAACGCAATACCAAACTTTATTTGTACCATAGTATAAGCCTGGGAGTCTACGTTAGCAAAAGTAATAAGAGATGAAATCGTTGTTTGTAAGGGCTGTTCTCTGGATGCACCGCTATGCAGGCGATTTGCTAAGCCGATTACAATCTTCATAGCCAAAATAGAGTGGCCGAAAAGACTCAAGTAGTGTTAAAGCCAAGTAGTAATGGTGTGGTAGAAAAGAGTGCATCTAAAGTGATGGTGCTAAGAACGGTTGAATTTGAAAAAAAATCATAAAGGTGGGCACTATCAGAGTTTACATTGTAGATACCTTACCATCTTAAAGAAGGTGGTCCGTACAACTATGCTAAGAAAGTTGATATTAGATTAAAGATTTGATTTGTGTTTTGTTATAAGAGAATTGTTATTACTTGTTATTTCATTTGAAATTCAAGTTCCTATTCATTGCGAAAAATATATCTAAAAAAATCAAATATGATCAAAATATCATTTCTCAAAACTAAATTGTATACTAGGTTACATTTAATGTGGAGTTATTGTATTGAGGGTTTTGTTTTGAAAATATACGAGGAAGTTTTCTTTTTGTCAATAAAAATTATTATATAATCTTCCATATATTAAGTGGATCAATGAGGAAATTTACAATTAGAATCAAATATTAATTGTGGAGGTAATTCATGTAACGGGGCGGAAAATCACAGATTTCAAAGGTATATTATGTTGATAATTTATATTTATCATTCGTCAATACCTAATATATTTGTATTAGGTCATTTACTATATTCATTGTGAAAATCACCATTATTTTTTCATTTCTACAGTTTTCGGTTTTTTTGTATCCTTATACTTTCAAAAAATGTTTCTAATATCATTGCTCTTTCTGAGCACATTTTCAACAAAATATCCTTTCTTTATATTACCATAATACCCTGTGCATTGTTAATCAAAGCGTGGTTTATGATTTATAATATCCAGTTTATTAAGTTTGAGAGTTTTGGTTCCCTGTATCGCGATGTTTCAATTGTAAAGTCGTTAGGATTGGTATGTTGTACCAAATTTCAAAGTATTTCTATATGGTTATTCGTTTTAAATAGATTTCCGTTATCATTTTAAGTTAGATTTATTCAAGTACTTATCAATATATATGACTATTACGACTTATGTTGAACGCCCAACAAGTCAATTTCATTTGTATTATTAATCGTTATTGGCATGTTGTGGTTCTCCAAAAAAAAGAAAAAAAATGAAATTAAAAGCTCTTCCTATCATTCGATATAGACGAAAATACATTAATTATATTTCGTAAAATTATTTGAAATCTCAATTTTATTGTTTAATTTATACGAATTGTCGTTTCAACGTTGTTTCTTCGTTAGTATTTTCATAGGTATAGTCAAGTTGTTTTATTTTTGAAGTGTTCAATTTTCGCGAATATGCTTTTAACATATTTATAATTAGTGTTATTGTTAGTTCATTAGAAATTTTATAATGTAAAACCTTCTCATGTGGAAACATTGCCTATGAAATAAAATCTAATAAGTAGTATTTTATTGAATTTAATATTAGATCACTAATAACCATGTAAAACATAATATTGAATTTTATAAAATATTGGGTATCTTGACTTGGTAAACGCTAAGTTTTGAGATAAAGTCTTAATGTAATATTTAATAACAAAATTGAGTAATCTGTTTTGTAAATGACGTTACCGAAAACCTATGGGAGCCGATATTGAAAGCTAGGTAAGTTCAAGAATTGGTTATGGTTTTAATATCGCACAATTTTATAATATATATACTATTCTTAATAGAAGTAATCAACATAAAAAAATAACATGAATTTCACAAAAGCAAACTTAAGTACTGGAGTGTTAATGTTATTATATCAATCACGAATCTAAAAGTATCTAAAAAAAAAAAAAAAAAAAAAAAAAAAAAAAAAAAAAAAAAAAAAAAAAACCATATGTCGAGAATTCTATTCATGAAACAAAGTTATTCAATCTTGATGTTTCCGTTAATAACTAGTAATTTATTTATAGAATATCATTTTAATAATTATGATCGCATCTATCTATATGTATATTCTTCTACCGTTCTCAATGAATATTATGTGTATTTAGTAACCAAAATACATTTAGTAATCCATTGCTCCAATTCAACCTCATTTTTTAGTTATCTTATAAGTTTAGTTACCCTGATAGTACAGATTATGTAATCTTCATATAACGTCCCAAAATTTCCCATATCATATGGTAAACTTTAGACTTTTAATCGATTAGCCACCTCACTAGCTTGTTTCCTGACCAAACCTCTATATGGGTCTAGATTTAATCATAACGATAATTAGGAACCTTTTGAAAACTCCGGGGAACCTTAACATTGACTAAAAAACTAATTCGATATTAATAATTACTATAAGCATTCACGCTAATTTCTAGTGGACGTTTTAACTCCATATTTCATATTAGTCATTAATAACAACGATAGAAACAAAGTCAACTTTAATACTCATACTATTTTCAAACTATCTTGTATCAAAAGGCTTCGAATTGAAATATCAGCGTACTTGATATTTTTATGCCCCTTTCTGAAATAATACTTTTTGCACTATAATTTTTGAAAGAAAAAAACACTTCCGCCATGTAAAGTACCAGATGAATTTTATTTTGTTGAATATAACATCTTATATGCGTTATGGCGTTATTTTCGACATAATGAATGGATTTTGATATATATTATGTAACTTTATCAACTAATATTTCATTTGTTATTTTCAAGTTTCCACCTATAGTTGATTTTAAAAACACTTAATCTATGTCAAGAAGCCTTATTGTAAATGAAATACTGAAACTAATAATCGTTTGTTTATTTTTACAAACAATATAATAATAGATGTATTTGTTATATAAGAATCTTATATCAAATACCCCTCTAATTTACGGTCTGTCTCACTTTCAGTATCATTCTCCTATTATTAATCGATTTAAACAATCCGTATTTTCATTTTAAATTTATTGTATGCTATTCATGTATAGTAAATTATGTATTAATTAGAAAATGAATTCTATTTAAAATTATGGTCACGCCTTATATAAACAACTCTAAATAGTTGTCAAAGGCGTTAATAACTTGTTGTATGAATATTATTATATATTCCCATTGTTAATAAGCGGTCACGCTACAGGGTGCACTCTTGTAGAGTGAAAGATAACGTGTTACGGTATAAGATTCACTGCTACAGAGTGTACAATAACGTGTCACGCTGTGATACACTCTTATAGTGTGCGTAATAGCATGTCACGCCCCAAGAGTGATATTGGCATAGTATATAGTAAAGTGTCACGCTTCTGGTAAGAGTTCACAAGCTTTAACCTAAGGCGTTAATTCTCGGTATGCCTTTTATCCTTTTCATCCATTTATTATGAATTCTTACAATGTAATTTTATCTTCTTCCTACGTTAGCATTTAAGAAACATTACTTGTACGAATTAGTAGCTTACATAGTAAACAACAGATATCATAGAAACAAAGAAATAAACTTTAGTTCAATGCTTATAGAGGGATATTATAGCGGTTTTAACTATTCCCTACTTTAATACTACATTGTATAAAAAGTTTACGGGAGTATAGAAAGACTATAAAACGCGGAGTAACTCCGAAAAGGATAGGTTTAATATTAGATTATCAACTCGATTAGTACCCTTTAACTATTAAAAGCGCCGTTACACTATTTATCAAATTTGTTGGCGCTTTAGAAGTGTTCAGTCACTTTTTAGAAAACGTTTCATTACGTATCAGCTGTGTAAATCATTAAGTCACAGAACCCTTCGTTAGAAATTAATTGGAATTAACTATTATAACGCCCTGATAAATCTGGAAAGCGCTTAAATAACCTTTACCGCGCTTTAAAAAACTTGGAGTGCACTTAACTTAATATTTAAAACAGTTACGTATAATTTGATAGCGGTTAAAACAACTTTTAGGGCGCCCCTACTATTACCACCAACCTTACAAGACATTTCCGAAACGCCTACATAAATACATACCGAGCGTTTAAAGTACCTTTCGAATTGCTCCAAAACATTTAACGAACGTCTAACACAGTTTTTGAGGCGATTACCAAACATATACCAAGCGCTTAAAGTAATATCCGGCGCTCCTCACTATTTTAACTTGCGTTTCAATATTATTTCAACCCTTATACACCAATTCACCACTTTAAATACCCAACTTTTCCACCTGTTTACATTGCTATATACTGCTTATTTGCAGTTTTATTCACCGATTACATAAGTTGTTACTTACGACATTTAAATATACTAGTTACTTAGTTAGTATAGTATTTATAAACGCTGAATAACTAATTTGGACCATTTAACTAGTTTTTGGTTACGCCTTATTTTCATTTTATTTTAACTGGTAAGTGTTAGAAGCTTGATTTATAACGTTTGGACATTTTTTATATATATCTCATTTAATTATTGTACGCTTTCATTTACCTTCTTATTCTAAAACCTTTTTTAAAACAATATTTCAAGCGTATAAAAAACCTCATTTCTAGGTTTAATTTGTATTAGTCCCTTGTACGATTGCCTCGCTTTTGTGGTACAACCCATAATGAACTTGATTTAGGCCAGCGGATACATGCAACTTTTGTTATAATATACAACGTGTTGAAAAAACGGTTTTTAACGATTTACTTTAAATATGGAGAAAAATGTTATTAAAGTGCCGGTTGAAAATTTAAACCCTGAGGCTGTAAAAACATACGTTAAAATCGTGATTTGTCGTCATTAAAAATAAAAGGCCTTAGGGTTTGGTATATTCGATGATTTTCAAGAAGAAATTTCCAATTGGACGTTGAATTCGTAGCATAACATATACAATTCAATTTTCAAACTACTACGGGTATAACTTCAGTCAGAGGAATTAATAACCTAGTTGGCCAAATGACCGCATTGTAAAAGCTTTATTTGTTACGGTCTAACTCGACAAATTTTTGGATTAAAAAGATAGGGTGTTAAAGGTAGACTTTGTAAATGGATACTGGTTAACGGAATGTAAGAAACGGATAATTAAGGAAATTCAGAAAAAGCTTTGAAACCCTTTTTGTACGCAGAGCATAAAACATTCCAAAGGGTTAACCGCCCCCCACAAGATATAAACCGAGTTTGAGAAATCGATGGAAAAGGAGGAAGGACCACGAAACTTATACACCACTCGGCATAAGAAAGGACCCTTCTTATTAAGTATTTTCAAAGAGAAATATAAACTAAACTACTTTACAAATGTATTGAATGCCCCTTAAATCTGTAGCAAAAGCGCTCCAAATAAGAAAAACAATACGTCCGAAGGAAATATAAGCGGTGATGAACAATTATATGAGTCTTACCGCCAGATATTTACAAATCACGATATATATACAACTTTTAACCATAGATGTTTCCTATTAATAATAGTAACAATATAAATTATAAATTCTTTGCGAAGTCTTTGAGAAAACGAATACCAATATAGTTAACTTTACTATATTTTCGATAATAAAATGAGTATATTATTCAATAATTTTCAAATATTGAATATCAAATCATTACCATTTCATATGTATTTACCGGATGTATTAATCAGGTAACCTAAAAAGTAGTATATAGACTATTCAAAAAATTTGGATATGTGTACAGTATGTATTAAACGTCTTCAAATATTTTGAAATACGAAACTTAATTCCGAATTTCACAAAAGTGATTAAACGGGTATAATATAGGATTCTGTTAGAAACTAACAACTTAATACCGATGGAACTCTATGAAAGATACTACTTTCATATGAGCGAATTTTAAAAAGCGATATGTAGAGTGTGAAGTAGAATAAAAGTGCTATAAATTCTTTTTCAATGTATTTATAAATGTATTCCGTTGAAATACGAACTTCAACTTTATGTTACATACCCCGTGAAAATATTTGTATGTTTTCTGTATTAGTTTTAAAACGTTACTCAAAACCTCGATACTCCGATAATTGAGCCTCATATTAACGTTTGTAACTGTGAAGGCTAAAGATAAGAGCTTACAAATTACGAAAGCGGACCTTACTGAAACAGTTTATCTCGTTTTAAATTAACTATTTAAAGTTTATCTAAAGTATAAGAATTATTAAAGAATGAAGTATAGCTATAATGATGATAAACATTAAAGCGGGAACCTTAGAAACTGGGGATAAAACGAGTATTAGTAAAATCGCCCGTATAGCTCACTAATAACTTTATTATGTATACTTCTATACTTAGTTAAAAGTATACAATAGTATATAAACCTGTGGAAAAAAAATATTATATATATCAAGGTCGGTTTTTATTTATCAAATCATCCAGTATATGAGTAGATTCTAGTTAAAAGATGAATTTTAAGCTGATTATCTACTCGAAAACCTAATGTAAGTTAATTTTATAATGTATAATACCGATGATGAGAGTTCAAAAAGTATTTTGAACTTTCACCGTATTAAATAATCTTTAGAAAAGACCCCCCGGCAGAAAATAAGACTAAGATAATGATTTTGGATATGGAAACGGATAAGCTGGTGATAATAGGATGATATGATACCTTATTTACTATGTAACCTAAACTTGGATGGCAAAAACTGCGTACTAAATATGTATATAGCGTTGTAATTTACGTTAGGTGATAGGTATAATAGCCAATTTCAAGGTATTATGTTGGATACCGATGTGATAGAAATTTCGACCGCTGGAAAACATTAATTCAATTTTTTTGCAGCGAGGGGTTCTCAATTTTGATTTAACCGGAAAGTAAAATACCGGGAAATTCTATTTGTAAAAGATAATGAGTTATTATTTAGTATATTAATGATGAATATATGATTCGAACAGTTGAAGTTTGATATAATAATATTGGAGATTCTTTTGAATTTTATGATCTATTGTAAAAGTACACGAAATTGAGGTTCAAAATACGACAAATGAAGTTATCTTCGTTTCGGATAGCTTATTTGTCTCGTTTCGTCTGAAGATTCAATACCTGTGGTTCTCTCTAGAAGTATGTATAATTAAAACACTTTATTTAATATATATAAAATTACGAATATTATATCAACGATTTTTATACCGGGTCAAAAAACGCCTTTTACGACTCCTTCACGTATCTGGTTACACGGATATAGGAAAGCAATCCTTAAAGGTTATAAAAAAATTATACCACAAGTATTAGCTATATTTACTGTTTTTGCACCAGTTTAAATTCCGCTTTGAAAACGATGTGGATTTCAAATACGAGTTTATTACAGATGTTATGTACCTTGATAGATTGCCTGTCCTTTACGTTATTCATATCTTAATATTATTTCAGTCTGCGAAATTTACGTGAAGCATTTTCATAATAGACTGTTGGAATACATTAATTGATTGCTATATCAACGTCCATTTTGACTTTTTTGATTGGATAATCTACAATAAATACATAGTCTTAAACTCTAATAAATAGCGAATTAAGGCCAAAATAACTGTAAACTCATACAAGTTAATACCGATAAAGGCTATTGAAGATATTAGTGAATACGAAAGTTACAAAAATCGTTTAAAAGTCCATATACGATCCTATCTAAAAGTCTAAAAGATATAAATACGAAGGAATCAAGTTTGTAAATAGCCGTAAACTACGTAAACAATAGTTTTACTCTAAGTAACCCAATGCCTTTACTTTTTATTTTCGATGTTTACCCTAAACTTCATACTGATTCCGTTCCATTTAAAGTAACAGTGTAAAAATCGAAAGTTATAGCGAAAGTTATGGAAGCATTGCGTTCTCTACTGGCCAGGAAAATTATTTAGAAAGAGATGTCGATAAAAAAATAGCTCGCGGTAAACGGGTATTTTATAACTAATATTATGATTAAAAGTCCCGATTTAGATATCGCAAGACGAATATACTGGTATGGAAAATATCAATGATGTTAAAAGATATAATGTACTTGTAGACTTACTAAACGGTACTAGTTTGTTTCGCTGGATAATAACACGAAAACAATAATGGGGAAAAAGTTAAATAAAGCCTTAAAATCGTAGTTCACTGTGTGGTACTAACCGAATTACTCCTGTAATAATCTCAACTACACTTCCCCAAAATTTACGTACCCTTTCAATACCCCTTTATAACCTCTACCACTTCATCAAAACAAATATTTTACATGAATGAAACTAGTACCACGCCGACGAGGATATTCTCCAAGTTCGAAAAATAGGAAACGTTTTAAAGCCTTTATTACAAACTTCTTTGTTACTTAAAAGGAGATGGCCGACCGTAAGATAAGTGTAATATTCCATTTTAAGAGCGTTATTACAGCCCTAGATAGCTTTTTCAAGGAGTCGACCTATGTAAAAATTCTGTATTAATTCAAAAGGGCGTTTTTCGCTTTTACTAGTTTCATCTACTACTTCACGGCGATTATAAAATCTTTCCCATCCGGTTAGTCCAAGAGGTAAAATATGAAATCAAAAAGATTTATAAAAAGAACCTCCTTATAGTTATAGGGTACGATAAAGCTAAAAAGAAGGAAATTATAATCTAATATCCTACTTTACAAATTGTGAACTAATATTAAATTTTATCGTTTACAGTCATCTTTTATCCTTTATGTCATCTCTATTTTAAAGTTCAGGATATTATATGAGCTTATAGGTAATGAAAAGAATACTTTGAGTGACGTATTTACGCCTATATATCTGGGATTCTCCCAAAATATTATTTGACAGAAATATTTTTTCCATCCTAAAACTACTTTATTACTTTTATAAAGTTATTATAAAAAGGGCCTCAAAAAAAAAAAACTTAACTTTGGACACATATCTAATAGTTTTAATACTATATTGAATAGGTTTGACGCTTGTTAGAATATAAACCAATAATACAATTATATTGTACGATACTTTGGTTTCTCTAGTTAAAGATAAGAAACTTGATGAAGTTAATTTAAGGCAAATCTCTAAGTTTAGTTCATAGAGGATTACTTGATCAATATTAACAGTGTAATAATTACGTTTAAAAGGGTTTTTTTAAGCTTAAACCAATAGGGTAATTTGATAAAGTTGCGGTTTTGAACTTTTCTAGCGTAAAACAGGTTATGAAATTCACATGTTAATGTGTTCGTAGAGTATTGATCAGATAGATCGTATAACTGGAAGCGACGTTTCATATTTTTATTGGTATGTAATTTTAGTCAATCCCATCGGATAATATATATGCCGCGTTTAATGAACATTTTGAATAGCAAATGAACGATCCTAAATGCAGCCTCTGCTTTATATCACTCAATATACATATAACGAAGCTATTGAGCTTCATTATTAGATCTTTTGCAAAGAATAACAATTAACGCTTACAAATGGGGGTTGTATTTATTATCGGAAACAAAACACTAATTTTAAACGGATTAATCCTCTATAGTGACATTATTTATTCGAGCTTAAAGAAATACAAACGGGTTATACGAAACTTTTTCGCTTTTAAAAGTTTTAGAATAATTGGAGGATTTGACTTCGGTATCACTAGAGCGATAACGGTTTGTATAATTATTTCAAACATTATTTCAAAACCCTTAGTTCAATAATTTGCATGAAGTCCTTCTCCGTTAACGAATACCTCGTCATTCTCGGTATTATAAATGAGAAATAGCTCATTATCGATAATACAGCTTTGTGTAAGGTGTATAAGCGCCGCTAAATATAGGAAACGAGATAAATCGACAAATATTTAAGCCTGTCGAATACGATAACTAAAGGTCTCCCGAATAGGGTATTAAAAGCGCTTTAAATTACAAATACTCGCTTTGTTAACTTTACCCGAAAAGTTTTGCGACTTAACCCCAGATAGTCGTACTTTTTCTCACCGATTTTTATATATATTTCATGCCTCGCACTTTTCGCTTTCCTCTAAAACGGGTTATTTTCCATTTTTCCAATATATCGTTACTCTCTATATTTATTATTTGTCTTTTATATAATATATTATTATTTTTTTCATTTGATATTCATAATGTTATGAATCTATTATTATTATCTAAGTTTAATATTTATTCCTCGCCTTAGGATAAGTTATATAAATATAATATTTGTTTTATGAACCTGTTTTTATCAAGGCATGGTGAAACCAGAAAATATAAAAGATGGCAGTCTATTACTTGCGTATGAAGAGAGGGAGGTGCGGTTGCGTTATTTTCATCTTCGTCCTTATTTTCTCCATTGTCTTCATTATCATAGTTGTCATCGTTGTCATCGCCGTCGTCGTTGTCGCTAGCACTACAGCCACCGTTGAATCCACTATCGGCGCTGTCGCTAAGATGATAAATGGGTGCCCCCCGAATTTTGAGTAATATATCCTTGAGTAGGGAGCTCGGAATAAGTTCACTCTCCCGAAAACGACGCGCGATAATGTCGTCGAACTCACCTGCGTAATAAATATGCAAGCTTACCTGTTAGGCAGTAATAGCGATTGCTATTGGTAGGGCTTTAAACGTTGCAACGTTATCAATTCGAATGGTCGAAATAACAGTATTATTGCGTAGTAAAGTGGTGGATATACTGTTCTATGTTTGGCAGACCACTATCCGGTCTTCACAGTAATTTGTATGGTCAATTCCTTGGTCTATACACTAGTATGAAGTGTAGCTATGCTTCACCTGACGTGCAGTCAAATAAAATAAACCTATGAAGCAATACACTTAACTTGTAGTTGTTATAGAGTACGTTAGGTATGGTAAAGTTGACTGATCATATTGAAATTACTACTATTCCAACACTGGCGGCTTTGTAGTTTGTGCGTGTATGCCATCTAGTTGACCATTTTTTTCCAGTTAACACTGAATCAATACCTCGTTTACTAGCTTAACTCCTGTTCATTTTAATTGGTCTCTACATTAAAGTGTACCAATTTGTACTTAAATTAACCCTTATTGTTGTCAGTTGCCTTACGGCTTCGAAGACTAACTTTATCGACTTATACAAAAGGTTCTTTTTACCACAGACCCGTGTAAGCTCTTACTTTAACCATACCAATTAAACAAGTCTATATCGTTAGTTACTTAGTAGTTTTCTAATTATCGAACACATCCCTGACCGCCGTTAATTAAGCTTAGCTTACCAGGCAGCCTATTAACATAGCCTTTAATATATGTGGTTAGCCTATTACTATCTATAAACCTCTTAAAGGAATTATTTGGTAACGCATTCATTATAATATTAGCAGGAGTTTCTATTATGTCAATCAATTGAAACTCCTCAATCTCCATTCCTTTGTAAGCTTCATGGAGTGCCATTATGTCGATTATCAAGCGTTTTTCGCTGGTATTTCTGAGTTTCGAAAGTTATTCAAACAAGCTCCTCAAGCCGACACAAATTACCACCGGGATAGGAGAAATCCTTAGCTGCTTAATGATAAAGTTAGGGAGTTCCGACAATAACAAACCTATATCAACGCCTGAATTATATGGTAAACCTTTAAATTAAATATATTTTGAATAAGTCACTTACCTTTTATCGATATTTAGTAGATTAGGCTGCCGATAAAATTAAACAGGGTTTTTGACTTATTCTCATCAACGAGGGTTATTAGCAACCTAATCAATAAAGAAATTTTAGTGTAATTTGCAAAATTTCTATCCATAAAATTCATTAACTTGGCTTTCGACAGGTTAATTAAAGCTATTGATTCCACGGTCCAGATTTCGTATTTACTACTCGAACCTTTTATTCAACCGGTGAAAATCGTTATCTTTCAGGTCCTATACTTATATCGTTATAAATAGGTTGTAGGAGGCCTCTGATTAGTACTATGTAATGATATAGCTACTAAGGAAACGCTATCTTAGGTATTGTTGAGCCTTAGCTACATCAATTTTATTAATTATAACTAAATTGATACCTTAACCCTATTATCGAAATTGATGCTGGTATTAATATTAAGTATGTGGATTAACAATTCATTAAATTTCAATTCGCTGCCCTTTGTTAACGTTGTAACCAGCTTACAATTTCAGAACTTAAAGTATTTAATCGCCTTATATGCCGAGGCTACAAAGATAGTTGTTTAAATGAAGAGTGTATCATTAATTTACATATTTATTAAGCCTAATTTTTTTCCATACGTTACCAGTTAACTTGGGTTGCATGTCAAATTGTTCATAAATAATCGTAATTGAAAGTATAATTGATCAGTTAGGATCTAATAAACGATTATTTTAGATAATACAATCAATAGCTTAATATGTCATAATACCGTCTCTGAAGGATATATGGAACGCCTTTCTTATAATAGCTTTAGTAATATAATCTGTTATAAATCTGTTGCTAACTACTTATAGGCTAACGTTATATTTCGTTTATTAAACGTGAACTTGACTTTGGTCCTCGCTAGAAAACTTACTATTCAATAACTAACAAACGTTAGCGAGTTTTTACAATTGTTAGCGATTACGTAAAAAAATTGTTCTTGCCTTTATTACTGTTTTCTTAGGTGATTAAATATGATTTTTTTTCGGCTGCCCCGTATTCATGCCTTGAACCTCGCGGATCATCCTCGATTTGAAAATCTTAACACTTAAATTTTGGAAATTGAATTCAGCTTTTGATACAAATTATACAACTTTTGGAATAAATAGGCCGTTAATCTTAACTTTGTCGCTTTCTCTAAAGGGTTTGTCAGAGGTTTTAATAATACATTATACTCTAAGCTTTAATACCAAGTTTTCGTTATTCTTCTCTTTTTTATTTAACTGAATAATATTATAAATACGGATCAGTGTGTATTTCTACTTTTTAATATCCTTCTTTCCCGGTGGTCGTCCGCGCCGGAGGGGTTTCATTAGCTTATCGATAACGGATGGAAAAGGTTATTGTTTACTCAGTCCTTAAGCTTAAAGATCTTTATCGTTGATATTCCTGATATAATGCTTAACCTAGATAATGCGAAAAGTTACGAAACCGTTAGTAATTTTAATAATTCCTTCGGAATTAACAATACTTAAGGTTTTATTTAGGCTCTCTCATTTACCCGGCGTCCGCCATATAAAGACTTTACTTTATAACGGCAAAGTAAGTACATCGATAATAGTAGAGCCGTTTCTAGTATTAAAGGTATCGTTAACTTATCGGCGTGTCAATTTCTTTAGCAATTTCTTTAGTACTTTGCTGTAGGCTACCGCTTTTTTTTTTTTTTTTAGATACTTACCATTAGCGGAGATTTACTCGTTAGGCGTGGGTACGCTTCAAAGACCAGTAATGTTGGAACTAGGCCGTTAGGGCTTATAGTATGATTTAAGCCATTCACCACTATGTAAAGGCGTGACTCTAGATCTGTAAAGCTTTTAATTTTTAGTGTAATGATATTATACGCTTGGCGAAATGAGGTGTATAGTTCTTTAACTTTTTCAATAATTTAGTAAGTCTTTACTGATACTTATTTGTATTAAATACCTATTATCACAGCATATTTTTAAATTTCCGCTGCCCTAAACTTAGTATTGATATTATAAACGATTATATCGGGTAGACGATAGTATGTGTTAATCAATAATATCCTTAAGTTTTCCTGCGTATACTTTACCGAAAGAGATTTTAGAAATTTTTCTTTGTAAAAAGAAATTGCGAAATTGACCATATAAAAAATAGGCTTATTATATAAGTAAACCATATTAACAAAGTCCTTGTATTAAAATTTCTTATTATCTTTTAGTGTAAACCTGAATTTTCGGATGGTTTAGGTATGTATTTGGCAATAATAATGAAGCTTTTCGATGAGTTCTAAAATAGAGTATTCCACATCTTTATTATTTACTAGCTTTAGAACTTTGTAAAACCTGTTAACAGCTGGGTGGTTGAATCGCAGGTATAGTTGGCGTATGTATTTCTTCGTTAGGTTTAATAATACTGTTTTTAGCTTTGAAGATAAAATTATAAGTGCCTTTATTTAAATAAGAGAGTAACTCTCTGGTCGTTCTTAACCAGATCGTTGGATTTAACGTTAACGTTGACACTTAGGGTCTTTATTTCCTTAAATAAAGAAGAAAATGAACAAAGGACTTATAAATATATAACAAAATCGAATTAATAACAGTTTAAATTACTGTTGTTCCTAGTAACGATAGTTGCTCGCCCAATCCGAAGTCAACATTGGCCTTACTAACATCGTAACGATTAATTTTAGTAGACATAGTGCTTTCCTTCCATAGTGCCTCGTATTATAAATACCTATTAAGTACAGTATTGCCACCAAGTCTGGTATAATACCTAAAAACAAATGGTCCGCATAACGATCGAGAAAATTAACGGTTTATAAGAATTAATTGGCTTAATTAAGGTATAGGTAAGGGTCTTTACCGTTTAAGCGGCACAAGAAAGCGTGGTCGGCTAGTTACTGAGTTTCGTTAGGTGTTGTATCTTCATGTTATTTGGTTTTTTTATGATTATCGTTGCCGTAAATGAACTCGTTCTTTTTAAAGTTTAAGATTTAGTTTAAATAATCTTATTTAAAAGTTTTATAGTCCTTGATAAAGTACATTATGGTTTTATTACGTCATTCTATATAGGGTTAACAAGTTAAACAACATCTAGATTTGCTATAAATTTAACATGTCTTACCACTATTACAGTGATAGTTCTTAAATTTAACGGTTTCGCCTAAATTTTACCATATTGTTGTTAACGTAAATATTACCTTTAGTGTAATGTAGATAGGCCAGCACTTATGCGTTAAAGGTGTCCGTAACTGTACTTGCGGTTGATATAATCAATCACTATTAGGTTTTCCTTATTTACGGTAAGGAAATTGCCGGCTTTAAGGGTAAGGAAATTGCCGGCTTTAAGTTTAAGTGAATTCGACGTACAAATTATTACAGTTGTAAGTGAGGAGCGTAATTAGTTGAAAAAGCTTTTACAGGTGGTATTTCAGCGTTGTGAGGCGTATTCAAATTTGTTAATACGCATTACGACCTCTTGTACCTATTCGCGAAATATAAATTTAGTAACGTCGGCTTTTTTCATTACTTGCTAACATAATATTAACTTGTCAAGTATTTGGTTTAACACATTCATTAGTATTTTCTCCTCTTTTTTTTCGTTATTATTGTGGTTCACTTCGTAGTAAACTAGTCTGTATAGTATTAATTAAGGTGGACGTCGTACTCGAAGTAACTTTTTATATTATCGTAAACTTCGCGGAAAGTGGTTGTTTAGGTTAGAAAGGTTAGGTAGTAATTCCCAGTATACCCTATGAGTATTTTAGGGAATAGTAAGTGAAAACTTGACCGGAAAAACTCCATTTACTTATAGATATTTAAAATTGGTATTATCTTCGTATCGAGAAGTTTACAATGCTTTTCTTTATACTTTTTTACATCGTTTCAAATTTTGGTGAATTCCGTAAAAAGTTTGTAGTGACTGTTAACCATCTTAAAAGGTTGTAGGGCTAGGTTGCAATAGTTATCCTTGTCTTGATTGATAATGTTTCCTGACAATTTAAGCTTTGGACCCTTCAAAGTACGTTGTTAAGGGTAATTATCTACGCTTAGCCTCATGAGTAAACTCCTATGGTAAGACTTATGATAGGCTTACGTGTATAGGTAAACTTTCTTTAGGAAAATTTCTAAAGGGCTTAGCGATTTTAATTAAAGGGCTAAGGGGTAATAAGAGCTTGGAGGTTTTAAGGAACTTGAAGATATTATTTGATTAATTGGTATAAAGCGCCAACATTAATTCCTTTAATCGTATTGATACCTGTTACTGCACGCGCCCTATTGTCTCTGAGGTCATACTCTGCGTTGTTACGTGTTGGTGCCTAGTTTTCGAGCAAATTAATAGGTTCCTTCTCGTTAATACGTAAAGGTGCTTAACTTAGTCAAGGGTAAATGGGAGTTCCTTTAAAATGTGTCCAAGGTTGTTGAGGGTTTTTAATATCTTTTATATTATGATATGGATTTTAAAAATGTTTTATGAGTTGAGCTAACTCGAAGAGTGTTTTTAACAGCCTGATCGAGTTTTTCTTTGGCGCGTTTATCCTTCGACGTTTAAGCATAGCATTTAATTAAAATTTGACGGTCTTTTAAGTTACATTTCATATATTAATTGTCTAATCGTTAAAAAATTGCCAGAACTTACGAAAACCGCGTTTAGGATTTTCACCGTGGTTATTATTGAGAATATAACAGCTGATGAATTTAATTAGGCACTTTTCTTTTAAGTTTTCGTCGAAGTCGTATTCTTCAAGCTCTTTATCGTAATGATTTAGAAAAAGGGTTCTGCAGGCTTTAATGGCTTCTTTTTTAGTGGGATCGGTAATAGCGTCAAAGTAAGGACTAGTGGTAGCTATCTTTGTTATAGTCTGACCTACGATTGTAAGCTAAGTAGGTGCCAAATGGGATTTACTATTGAGGTGTGGAGGAAGGCTAGAAGAGGCTACCGTATCCCAACGTGCAGGGCCCTTGGGCAGGACCAATGCCTAGCCCGTCACATTCTCTCATACGTGCTGTGCACGGACCGTACCCTGTCTGTGCACAGACCGTGTCCGGCCTGTACCCGGACCATACTCTGTCCACGTTCGGGCCTACCCTGTCCGCGTTTGAGCCTGGCCCGAGCCGGGCTCAAGCCGGGCGTTTTCTATCCTATTACATACAAAGTTACGTAACCTATAGGCTCAATAGCCAACGGCCTGAATCTATAACACTCTTGAGATTTTAGCTTGTATAAAACTTGGTGATAGAGAGGCTTGGCAACTTGGGGCGTGGGAACTTAGTGTTTTGGCATGAAGTCGAGTGAGAACTTAACAACTTGGCGTTAAATCGCGTGAGGTAGCTTTTTTGGCCCGACTTCGGGTTTCTGAATGTTTTAGCTTAAGGCAGCTGTCTCAACAATTGAATTTCCGTATGGAAAAGGGAAAAAGTAATGTAGGAGCAGAGGTTTAGTATAAAGGGTAAGGTCGAAGGTCGTTCATTATAGATCAAAATTGAAGGTTGAAAGTTGTAAGCCATGTAACTTGGTCGTTTTTGCAGTAGTAACACCCACAATAACATTAACTTAGCCATTTTCCATTTTGATGAACTTTCAAACTTTCGACAGTAAATTTTAAAGTCTTTAAAAATATATGTGATGATTTACAGGTGTTTTCGATAGTAATACCGTCGTTGCCTTTAAATTTCTATGACAACCGACGTAGTGTGTAGGGGTCTTTTTCAAGAATTTTTCCTTTACATTAACCGCCGTTATTAACGTAAAGCGTAACCAGAAGGTAGCTTCTTTTTCTACTTTGTTAATCTGTGCTTAACTTAATAAGTATTAATCATTGTTGATAGAGCTTTAGATGTTGCAACGTTGTCGATTGGATTAGTTGAAGTAACAGTAGTATTACGTAGTCAAGTGGTGGATGTATTATTCTAGGTTTGGCCGATCGCTAGCCGGTCTCCACGGTAATTTGTATGTCTAATTGATTAGCCTATACCATAGTGTCAAGTGGAGACATTTATACTTCACTTGCAGTCAAATACAATAGACCCATAAAACAATACACTCAACTTCCAGTCAGTATAGTCAACTTTACTTACAGTAAAGTTGATTTACTGAACTGCAATTACTAATATTATAATAGTAGCCGTGTTTTTCCAGCCGCCGGTTAGCGTTTGGTACTAATTCTTGTTGTTTTAATTTAAGTGTTAAAAAAAAAATCTTTTAACGAAGTATTAAAAGCGGGGATAACAAATATTGAAGTCTAGGATTTCGTGTTACAAGAGTCAGTAACTTATCGTAAAGACGGTGGACGCGTATTAAGACTTCGACCTATAACTCTAAATCCATCGTAATGGAGACACATACGTTGTTGGTCTGTTCGTAACGGTATTAATGAGTTGATTAATCCCGCTTTAGTAGTAATCGCTAATAGATTTACCTGTGGCGGCGGACGTAGCATACGGAACATGAAGTTTATTTATTAGCGGCCCGGGGACACGAACCTGGGTGCGGTACTTTAGCGCTTTACACGCGAATGAAGCCTTGCGGCATACTCTCGCGAGCTGTGGCTGGAGGCGGCTAGCTCGCTCCGTCATTTCCACCTAATTTATATATATATTAGTATAATAAGATTCAAGGAGATACTTATTATGTATCATATTATAGTTCGTCAATATTTCGTTTATAGTGGCGAGCGGTCGCCACGAGTAATAGGGTCTTTAACTATGACGAAAAAGTAAGGTTAATCATCTTAAGACACTTTGGCAGCTCTCTTTAGGGGGTGGGGATAGAAAGGGATCGGGAAAAGGGTGAAGAAAATGAGGGGGTGATAGCTTTCTCGGTAGCGGGCGACGCGGGATGGATGAAGTCCGGAATTAAATCCATACTACCGGTATTGGAGGGGATGAAGAGGCGACGGGTTACAGCGAGAGAGACCTCGTCTCGGTAGCGTTAGAGCCTGAAACTACGCCATTAAACCCTATTTTTAGGCGGCATCTATTTAGAAAAACGGCAAAGATATAGTAAAAGTTAAGTAATTGATTTATACGGGAGGTCCTAAAACCTAATTGGAGACGAGTGTTTTGGGCGCACGAACGCTGGAAAGTTAATGAAAGGTTTATCTTAGGGATAAAGGTATATTATTAAGAGAGAAATATAAGATGTTGTGCCTCGAACGGTAACGATATATCTCTTTATATTAAAATTCAAAATATGGAATGTAGATAATCGCACTTTTAAAATTACCCTATTACTAAATTTATCAATCTGTCTGACTAACCCTTCAAAAACCTATTATATTGTTATTACCAAAGTTCTTAATTAAGAACTTGAATAAACGACACCACTATTATTATTGATACTAAACGACTGACTTAAATTTCGAATAAATTTTACTATTACTACTAAACGTCTGATTAGGTGCTTGAACAGATTATACTATTACCACTCAATTATATATACGAATCGTATTAAAAAAGCAAGTATTTATCATATAGAGATAATTATATATCCTTATAATTAGTAAGTTGTGATATTACTGAGTGTGCTATTATATAGTATACGATAATCTATCACGTTATAAAATGCCAATTTGCAGAGTACACGATAACGTATCACGCTGTAAGATACAATCTTACAGAGTGTATAATAGCGTGTAATGCCCTAGTAGAGCTATTGGTAGAGTGCATGGTAATGGGTCACGTTCTGGATAAGAGCTTATAAGCTCTCACCTAAGGCATGCACTCTCCGGATGCTTATTCTCCCTCTTATCTATCTATCATCAATAATTACAATACAATTATATCTTCTTATTACGTTAACGTATAAGAGACCTTACTAATATATTATATATTGTGATTGGTTAAATTTCATTTATCAATATCAAAAACTATACTTACTATACACCCTATATTGCAAACGCACCAAAACATAGTTGTTATTTCTCCTTGTAACATTACCTTCCTTTTTTCAACGTATCCCTACCCCTATTGAATTAATAATAATTGATTCTTCAATATAATAAGCATTTATTTGAATATTACATCACCAAAATAAAATTATTAGAATTCATGAAAGAAATACTAGAATTATAAAAAAAACTTGTTAAACAAAAAATACGTAAATATTGATGATATAGAATAATACACTTTATAGTCAAAATAGTAATTATTCTGCCGTTTTGCTACGTCAAAAACTTAACATTAGATGAAGTACTTAACCGTTACCCCTTATACTACGAATTTTTTATTATTATTCGTTGGCAAACTGATTTTCACGTTCAAATAAACGAATAAAACTTGGGATAAACGTAAAATTCAAAGTTTACACTCATTTCATACAACTATAAGTATGATAATAAAAGAATAGTGTCAACAAAAGAATTTAATTACACTTATGTTCAGCTAAATATATTATAACGAAAAATACATATCCAACCCCAATTGAAAAAAAAGACAAATCCTTTTAACCCTATAATTTACATCAAACTCAACTATATTTCATTTTTTTACAATATTTATATTTCAAAGAACACCATGAAAAAATAAGTCTTATCACGGATTAGAAATTATTTCAACACGACCTAATATGACGTTGGTGAACCAAATCTTATATAAACAAAAATACGGTGGATGTTTAAGCTTACTCAATCATTATTTTGTGATAGTATACTATTTTAACTATTTTATGATCTTGTCATAAGTCTTTAAAAATGAATCCGACGTTATTCAATTATATTATGTCGTTACCGCTTTACTTATATCAACGTTCATATATTAATAGATTTATTTTTAAATGACTTCTCTCATGAAATATATTACATTATTCCCGACATCACACTTACGGTAAACAGAACTTTCGAAACAGTGCATAAACCGAATATTTTACTTATACAAACATTTGAAGACCAAGATATTTGTTTGAAATTTTTATTTTATTTTTAACTTTGACATCACTTGTCATAACATTTCAAAGTTATTTTTGAATACATTCTACTTAGTTTTTATAGAATGTCAACTCTATACTATCAATCAACTAGATTATGAAATAATCTGCTTAATTTCGAAAATCGTATTTCAATCCATTTTATTCAACGGTTAGATTCCCTTATTCCTACTTTTTATAGTACTATGTTTGAAACTATTGTCTCATTCCTCTCTTCCAATCCTTATAATTTTTATCCTTATTTCAAACTTCAACACTTATAATTAGGCTTGTAAAAGATTATAACTTCATGATGAAAGTATTATATACCAATGATATTTTCCAAATATCCCTCCATACTATTGAATAATTTAAAACCATTACTTCATAGACAATAATAACTCATGAGAATAAGTAAAACATGTAAAAATGTATCTCCTTTGCGTACTAGATAAAAAATATTATTTATTATCATGTAAGATATCTATAAATAAATCAAGCTGTGTGTAAAATTATCAACAAGTTTATAATGTATCGGGGGGTATCCAATATTTGCTATGTTATTTATTAGATTGTAGAATTGACTGATGTTTAGTATCGATGAATCTTTGATAGATTGCATGTTTCCATTTTAGGAGCCCGTTTTTTCGTTGTTAACTAATTTATAGTGTAACAAAACTGGTTCATACATGTTCGAATAGAAAAAAATATTCAATAAAATATGTTAACTATTATGAATTGATATTATATTGTTTAATAAAAAAAATTATATCGAATACTTTTTTCTTCGTATATGCATATGATTTCCATTCAAAATAAGAAGAATTACTAATAAACGTGTTCGATTATCATAGCTTTTATGCTACTAAAATTAATTGATTGTTTACATCACCTGAGATATCTAAAAAGTCATGTTGTACGAGATTCATCATATGTTACTGCTCAAACACATCGTAAGTTCAATCCAATTTTGCATATTCGATTGATTTTGTTTATCACAATAAAAATATATTTTAAAATTTGTAATGTAGGGTATATAGAATAATGATTTACTTATCATTATCAAGTTTACTCTTTTGATGAAATTGTTCAGCTTGATTCCTTCGTTGATCTATATTGTGAGAATTAGAGGATTCACCATTTTCTACTGATAATCAAATACGTGGTTTTAACCTGAAATATCTAGTATTTGGGGTATGATTAATATATATATTGTAAAATAGTATCTTACAAGTATAATGTAATAAAATCAACGGGTTCAATTGAAGATGCAGCTAGAAGTTCAAGTTATTTTTTATATTTACCAAAGACTTAACGATTTGAGTTCCATATTTGTGTAACAATCATCGTTTTCCTTTGGCATTTATATCGTTGTATTTTGTCACAGTTTTTTCGTTATTGTTTATTTCTTGTTCTCATTCGAGTACTCAAACTTTCTTGTATTATTCCCCATTATTGCATGCGTATTTTCGATAAATCTATGCGCCGTATTGTGTGTACGTCAACTATCAATACGTGTCTTTATGTCTTTTTTCTGGGGGAAATTGTAATTTAGCTTATATTGTCTTGTCTGATACATACGAATATCAAATCTTGTAGATCTTGTATTCATACTTTAATTCTAGAGTTTTGTTTAGGTCGCATTATGTTTTTCAATTTTTGTTCATTCTATAGGGGTTATGTTTTTTTTATCTTATAATCAACAATTACTCTTAGGCTGTAATGTACGAAATGGATTTCATAATCAAGTAAAATACCGATATTATGTGTTGTATCTGAGTAAAATGGAATAGTTGTATGCTATATTCAAAATAGTTCGGTAGTTTTATACCGTTTCTACTCCGAAATATCTATTGAAAATTGTTTTAGTATCAAATTAAGAGTTAAGAGTCAATATCTCAAGTAAAAAGCGTAGTAATCTGTTACATTGAAATAAAAATATCAGTCACATACCGCTTATAAGTGCATAGGTCACAAAAGGATTACTATTTACGTTAAATACAACTATAAATTACCACTTCCATCATTAAGAAACTTCATCCACCAATTACCCATACACACAAATGTATTTGAAAATGAATAAAAGAGATATCTCACAAAAACTAAAATTTAATTTATACATCCTAATTATGTATTATCAAAAACCAATCCATCAACTGGTAAATATTATTTAAAGTTGGAAGGGTTTTCATGGCTATGTTATTGATTCTAATCTTTCACCAAGAAAGAATATTTTTCTAACGAAGTTAATCATAATAAATCACAAGTTTCAGGAAGATCTAGCCGGCTTTCACCTGATTTGACATGGGATCACGGTAATTCATACATATTATATGAACCAATACTTAACTATTAGCATTTATGTAATGCATGATAGTTGGTATTGCATTACTTAATGAAATAGCTTGCATCCTAGCGACGTTTTGATTTTACGTAACTTATACATTTAGCGCTTCTAATTGATAGGTTGCGACCATTATGGTATTTTTTTAATTATATTTAGACAATACGATTCGTATTTAAGTATTATGCCGCATATCATTTTTATAAGTTCTTTTTATTATTATTCTTGATTTTTCCTTTTATCGAGTATTTGCTCTAAGTTTCATTATATCGTATTTGTCTTATGAGTTACTAAGTACAATTTCTTCGTCACCTATAGTTCGGATATTGAACGTATTAGTGTTCATAAACCGCTCTAATAAATTATTCGACGTAGCTTATGTAAATAATTCAACAGGTTTTTCCTTTGCTATTAATTCACCAAAACATATTGATTTTCTTTATTTCATACGCTTTACAAAATCTTATTACGTTTATTTTTAAATGTATTTCGTACTTCTTTTCGAATTTTTGAAACCACACGCCGTATTAGTTACGGGAATTTGTATATATAATAGTCGACGAAGATAATAATTCAACACGTGGGGTAACATTGTTAATGGTGTTTATAATCATCAAACTTATATGAATACCTAACATTATATCTGGAATTTCTTAAGCCAGTATGTTTCATTCAATTCTTTGTCAAATAAAAGGTTTTATGAGAAAAATTACTCGTAATAGTGAGTAACGACTGGCTTCGTTTTGCTCTTAGCTAAAAGTATTATAAGAAATTAAATTTGTTACTGAAGACGAAGTTATCGACAATGAATTTATCTGTAAATGATATGAGCTCAATCGCCTTTAAATCAACTAATATTATGTCTAATTTTCTGTGAAAATTGTTTTTGTATTATTCAACGCGTTCATTCACGTTATTATCATTCTCGTTGATTCAATTTGAACTTGAAGCGGCATTCATTAGTTTATTAGTTACTACTCATTAAAGCAAATCGTAATTTATGTATCAATAACAAATTATTTCAATTATCACTAAATGGTGACCGTGTTTCCCTTTTTCACAATCTTGGTTAATTTATAATGTAATACATTTACACTTACTGTAAAGTACGCATTTTACTCATTGAAGTCAACGTATGTACATATTATTAGAGCGTTGCAATTCCATTGAATATTTATATCTAACATCTTGATAAATTGATAATTTAAACAAAAAGTCTTTATCACACTCTATTTTTCATCTACTAATGTAAAAATTTGTTGATGGGCCCTTATACATTACAACCTTATCGATTCGAAGTGTAGTCGAAGTAATAGTAGTAATTAAATGGTCAGGTAGTAGATTGTTATACCTTAAATTGGGTACTCTGTTTCAATTGACTTATAGTAAGTGCAGTCAACTTTGACTGCACTGAACTTAAATGATATTCAAATACTGACGGCTTTTTTTGTGTTACTGGTGTTATTGTATTCTGTAAGACAATTTTCTAGTAACTTATATATTTTTCAATGTCTTGCACATTGCCATTTGGAGAGAAGTTTTAGTTTCGTCCACTGACAGTCTCGGAAACAAGTACTCTATCCATATTTCACTATAATCCTTCAATATACTCTCAACTTAATTATTCCAATTAATTAAGTTAGTATACTTATTAACCTAGTAGTTTTTCAGTTTGCAGAGTGCTTTTGTCTCTCCCTCTGCCCCTTATTACGTGATACTTTACTAGATGTCCTCTCGACATAGTCTTTTACTCTTATTGTTAGTCTATGCCTATCTATAAACCTTTCACAAGCTTAATTCTGTGTAAATCAGGTTATGGTATGAGAAGGATTATCTTTATTGTTGATTTAACAGAATCCTGTAATCTGATTACTCTCGTAGGTTTCGCGTAAATCTATGATATCAATTATTACACGTTCTTCATTAGTGGTTCCTAACTTAGAAAAACATTTGAATAAGTTTTTAGAATTAGTATAAATGAAGATTGGAATAGTTGGAATCTTAAACTATTTAGTTACAATGTTAAGGTTTTCTTTCGTAGTAATACAAATATTGAAGCCGGTTATATTACAGTAAGCTTCTGTAGCAAGTTTATTCTGTGTAATATTTTAATATTTAATACAAGCTCATTGAATCAGGGTTTCGATAGTAGCGAATTGTTTATTATCTAATCTATTTTCGTTGACAATCACCATCAAGAATATGATCTGTAACGATAAATCGATGTTATTATCTAAGCTCTCCTTGATAATTATTATTGACTTGGCTGTGAAAAGTTAATGGGGATTATAGTGATTCTTTGATTAAAGTTATGTATTTCCAATTTTCATCGTTTTTTAATCGATCGTAGTTTTTTATAACTTTATTTTTAGTTCACGTCGTAATTAATAGGTTGTAAGATACCTTCATTTGGTATATAGTCGCGATTTAGTTGCTACGAGAATATTATTCCAAGTAATTCTAAGCCTTTTAAATGTCAGGTTTGTAAATTTCATCCAGGCGAATACTTTGACTCTTTTGAAGAAAATTGCGGTATTTAATATCAACTTAGTTAGTATTCTATACACAGATTGATGGTGCATCAAAGTTTAGATGTCTGCTCTTACTCGAAGTTACGATTGATTTATAATTCAAAAACATCGAGGTATTAATTGAATATCATTCTGTTGTCGTAAAGCTAATATTTTCTACGAATAATTCATTATTAGTTTGCACATCTACTATGCATAAGCTATTATATAAATCTGAAATTAGTAGATATGGGTCGTAAGTTGAAAGTTTAATTCCAATTCTTCATTGAAATTGCGACTACTGGTTTAGGAACTTATATATACATGTTTAGGCCAATATATATAGTTGTTTAACTAATATCGTATGATTGTTTCTAATAGGTATTTGACATGTAAATTTTAAACTCACTTTAGTCACATAATCCTTTATAGATGAGTCCTTAATTGCCTGTACATTTGAGTAATATCAATTCTTTCAAAGGTGAATTTCCTATTGATAATTTATATTAATCCTACTGCTAATGCAACTACTAATTCCTGGCTAAATTTCCAAATTGTTTGAGATTGCGTAAGGATCTTGTTTTGACCTGTTTTATCGTATCTTTAGGATAATGAACTTAAAGTTTCGTATGGATTATTAGTAGTTCTTTACTTCACTGTGTAAATATTATTCAACTTCAAAATTAAGAAGTTGAGGTCTTCAAAGTTGAAGTCGCGTTTTGGTACAAATTGTACAAATTTCCGTGTAAGGAGTCCGTTAAATTCGCCCCTATCGCTTCCATTGAATATATTATCCGGTGTTTTATATTTTTTTTACCAAGTTTGAATGCTACGTTTTATTTAACCTTCTTCTTTAAATGAACCTAGATAATTGTATGTATTCGTTCTAATATATAATTTTATTTTGATCTTCAGCTTTTTAACTTCTTTGTCGTCAGCTACTTCGCCATCTTTTAATTACTTTGATAATTATTGGAGGAGATGGGGTATGTTAGCTTATTCCATTTTGTAAAAATATTTTACTGGTATTCGTCTTGATATAGGATTTAATTTGGTTTTTGATGACTATTGTGAGAAATTCAATAGTTCTTATAACTATTTTTAGTTAAACTATATTGAAGATCGTAAATAATTTATCTTATTTACTTGAATTTTGTTATACGAATAATTGGATTCACAACGCCCAAGTTAATACTCTCATCGGTCAGTCGCTGTTTCTAATGTTAAAGACGTCTTTTTCATTTCATTTGTTAAATATACTTCATAGTTTTTTTAAAGTCCTGTACTACGTTATAAGTCTTGTTGGCGTGTTTTTGATAAAAGACATTTATCTTTTCAATGATTATATTTTGTCAGGACCAATACTATTTGTACTTCGCTATCAATACTTACGATGTTATTTAGATCTTTTACCACCATTTTTAGACGTTACCATTATTTCGTAAAAAATTCAATTTTCAACGTAAAATTAAGTATATAATGACATTTTACCTGAATAAAGTATGGCGAAATGTGATATACATATTATGTATCTAACTTTTGAGAAAAGATATCTTCAGTGGCTTTTATATAGTATATTTCAAAATCCCGAAGTTGTTATATCGTATTATACCTTTACTGCCTAATTCTTTTGGAAACCTATAATGAAGTTAAGAAGGCTACGATAGAATTTTATACCACGTACTTTTCACATAAGGTAGTTATAAATAAAAACGTTAAAGATCGTTGATACTTTTTGGATAACACCTGACGTAACTTTGTCATTCTCAAACACAAATTTCATATGAAAAACAAAATACGGTATTGGATTCAAGGTAGAGCGCTAGAGCGTTTCTTCTTTGTAATAATAGTTAAATAAGTTAAGTGTAATAAAGGATTGTAGTATTTAGAGTAAAACTATACATTCTAAACTTTCGAAGATAAATCGAAATAATATTAATAGGCTTTTAATATTAATGGTTACATAAGTTTCGATTGCAAAATTTCAGAATTATTAATATCTCCAACAAATATGAAACTTGAGAAAAAACTTGTATTCATTAAATTTGATTTTAAAATATACAGAATGATTCTTGAATAGGATAAAAATAAATTTTTAACAAACGGATTATTATATTCTTAAGTTTAGCCGACGTTTTGTACGCGCTTAAAATATTAGTTTTACTCTTTTCCTCAATTGTTCGAATACACTATCAAAGATTGTGATTGTTTTCGTTTTAATTAGTTAAGGTATTTTCGATGACTTTGTTAGCTAGACTTAATCTGTTCAAATGCTTGCTTTTACATTCTAAGCGTGTGTGAAAATTGATAAATAGATTACCTAATAATCATGAATGGTGGAGAGTGAAAATGAGACAAGATGTCCGGATAATTGACAATTTCGTAAAATTTTGTAAAAATTCTACATTTATTGATTCTGGTTCTTTATAACTTAGCTCGAGTTTATAATATCTTTACCATGAAATTATTATATTCTCTGAATGTAATTGCCCGCGGGTAGTCCCGCTTTGTTGCCTTTTTATAATATTGAATCCGGTCGAGTTTTCGCGTTCATTACTTTGTAGACTTTACATGATTTAAGGCGAGTTGATTTATCGTATATAGAGCGTTTACTGAAATTTATATAACTAAGTTAGTCTATGTATATAATAAAGCCTCTTCTGTTTACTTAGATGCGGGTGGTATAACAGTAAAATTTGTAGTAATAACGTTGTTCAACTTTGGTTTGTTAGTCATTGATACCCGGGCCGGTATTAGTAGGGGTCAAAAATCTCTATACATTGGAAACGCGGTTACTAAAACTCGGTGGTTTTTATCCTTTTTCAAAATCATTTGACTATTACTACGCAGCACCCACTTCTTAGTGGAGTATTTGATGATATGAAATAAACCAGAAGACATTAGTGGGAAAATTCGCAATCCAGGGTCCTCAATTCCAGGTCTTGAATATGCGCCTATAACTTTGATTAATCCTTTGATAAAAGAAATTACGGTGTTTTATAATTTAAAAATCTATAGGTATGAAAATTGTAACCCTAATAAGACTTTGAACTACATTTTCACTAGATCCTATTGAACGCTTAGTTACGCCTCGTATACCACTGTATAGTCACCTATAAAATGTACTGTATAAGGTATTTATGCTGAAATGTGAATTGAAAATAAGTAAAAGTAAAAAGCGGTACATTCGCGCGTATATCGTTAAACATTGAAAGGTATTATTATGGTCGTTTATTCAATCGGTAACCTTCTCCTTTCGTATTAAAAAAGTTTTCCTTTTTAAAAAGAATACTAAATGTATATCTTGCTTTTATATTACGTTGAAAAATATTTAATAAAAATATCAATAACACTTACTTTGTACGATTATTACCGTGTGTCTAGAACATTATACTCATGTAAGTAGTAGTATTTTTAAGGAAGAGATAAGCAGTTCGAGAATAGGCGGTTGTTATACGTTTTATTCTTTTATGTTGTTTAGCTGTCCTATCAAAACTATTAAAACCTTGAGGTCCTTAACACGCTTCCTTTTTTTTTCGTCCCTCATTTTCTCAATCTTTTTTTCTACCCCCGCTCTACTTGTTTTATCATAGCGGGCTTAATCTTTCACATATTGTATCCGCCTCCTTTTGATGGGTTTGAGCGACAGGGTTTATGTAGGTAGAGTAACAGTGAAAAAGAGTATTCGATGTATTTTAAAATATATTCGTAATATTAGTTCTATATATAAAGGTTTCTAACTAATAAATCGTAACTATTAAGCGTAAAGGTAGGTATATTTTCGTCTTCTTTACCGTCGCCTGTTTGTTAGCCGATTAATACGTTGGTGGCGCCATCGAGGCGTCGACTGGGAATTTAACGACCCTTCGGCGCCTTCTTCGCACCACGGTTGAGGCAAAAAAGGGTGGCGCTATGCAGGAATCGGTTGTTATGGTCTAACCTTCGAAGGTATGATAAATAGGTTCCAAATAGTGTTAAGAATTGAGGTACTAAGGAAGACAAGAGGAATCTGTAGTGGTCCTTAGTATAAGACTTATATATACGGTCCGTGCACAGTCTATCACATATCCTTAAACATATCGTCTGTAGCTGCACCTAGAATTTGCCCAGGTCAGGTATTAAACATCCCGTTTCGTGAATAATTACATAACTTATAGACTTAATAACTAATAGTCTACATCTATAATACACCCTACCTTTTATTCAAAAATCGCTAAAACCACAATATTCTGTCGGTTAAAAAATAAGTACGGACCATATCCATATAGGATGCGAACTGGGCGCGAACCGGGTACGGGCTGTGTAATGTTATCCCTAAGCTATAATTTTGTCATGTAACGTATAACTCTTACTAATCCTGGGCCGCTTACATCGTATAACGCTCTTTATAACGCGCTGAATAAAGTACAAAATTTTCAAATCACAAGCCGTTTACGTATACAAAAACGGACCTTATCGAAACTCGTAACCCTTTTTTCCTTTCCTTTTTTACTTCGTTAATTCGCCCTCTTCACCCTATTTTCCTTAATTTATTTTACATTAATCTAAATTACTCTCCTCTTTTTCAATTTTCGTTATATTACTTATTTTATTTCTTAGTTATTCTTTTACTTATGGTCACCTCCCTATAATTTAACCGACGCATTTAATAATTCTGATATCAATTAAATAACCTCCGACACTCTAAATAATAATAATCGTCCCCCCTATAAGTTATACCACCTATTTATACCCTAACACCATTACTACCAATTATATTATATAAAGCCTTTTTGTTTTTAATTATATAGAAAGAAAACCCTTTTCCCTTTTTAGGTAATAAATTCCTATTTGTTTCATATCAATCGCCTATTTAATTTCAAAATACTTTTAGTTTACACTCGCATCTACCGCATTCAAAGATACCGCGTTTACCGTAAAATATGTAATATAGTATATTTGAAAATTGATTTTACAGGCAACCTAAGAACGTATTGATCCCACTTATAATATGTTAAAAACATATTTATTAAAAGTTTCCCACGGCTTATAGGTTTTGTTACGATAGCTTATCGTAACTTCCTAAAATAATATTTATATTCTACTATTCAACTGTAAATGTTGGTAAGGTCTAAATCTATTCACGTGAAGTAAGTAAGGGTAGAAGTGTAATCATAAGATTGTTGTAGTTGTAGTAAGAGATAGATAGATTAGGAAGGAGTATTTCAGAGGGTACATGCCACGGATGGGAGGTTATAAACCTCCCGTTCGGATAGTGGCACTTTTGCCGTACGATTTGGAATATCTAATACAGACCGCTCCATATATTACCATGCGGCCTGGAATAAAGATTACAGACCGCTGTACGTATAATACACTTTACGTCTTGCTAAAATACAGCCTATAGCGTGACATGTTACCGTGTACTCTGCACGAGGGTACCATATAATACAGTTCACTGCTACTTGACCAATATATACTATCTATAAGGGTATATAGTAATATTTACATATGTAATCTTTTATTTCTTTCTTATATGCCTATATTATTATGGCGATAGTGTAGTTATATAGAGTCTGTATATATAGCCTTATTTGGATAGTGTAATTGTAGTATAAATTGCAAAGGTCTAAATTAGCAGGTTTCGTAGTAATAATAAAGTTGCTATACCAATTACAGATGTTTGAATTAATAAGTTCCGGCCGCGGTAGTAATTATAGCTCGGTTAAAATTGGTAAAGTCTAGCCGCGGTGGTAATTTTAGCTTGAGCCTAGTTAGTGTAACCAAATAGAGAAGATATAGTTATTAATAGGGATGTGATTATATAAGCGTTATAAGGGTGATTAGGTAGGGGTAATTACGCCGTTAAGTGTTTTTAGGTTAATATAAAAGATATATCACTATCGGTCCAAGCAAAACTTCTTACCTCGCCTCCCCCTTCTCTTAACGGCGCGCACCATTAATTCGTACAAGTCTTTACTTCAATTTAAATCAACTTTTTACACAATTAACCAATTTAAACCACTTTAACAGGTAGGTTACTCAACTAATATCTATATACTACCCTTTCCTTTGAATGAATAATACGTAAAAATAGGACAGCTAAACGCTGGTTGGCGCAAGAGCAACACCGCACCGCCTTCGCCGCCGCAGCCGTAGCCGCCACTACTACCATCACCGCTACCGCCTCCGCTAGCAGAAGCTCGCCCTTAATAGGAATAATCTTATCCATAACCGCTACACCGCTTGCTGCCGCCACTTTTCTAGCCTCGTTAAGTTCCACCGTTGCCTCTTTCACTCCCTCTCCAGCCTTATTATCCATCGCTGCCGCTTTCACTACTCCCTTACCGGCCTTACTAGCCCCCGCCTCTGCCGCGACTCCTTTATCGGCCTCGCCCACCTTTCCCGTCGCCGCTATTACCACCTCCTTATTAGCCTTGTTAACCCCCACTACTGCCGCTACCCCTCTACTAGCCTCGCTAACCTTTCCCGTCGCCATTAACCCTCTCTTTCCTCCCTCTCCCTCCCTATTTCCTTTAAGCTCTTTAAAGGAGGAGCGGAGTGCTCTTAAGGTTATAAACCTTACCCTTTCTCTACAAGTAAAAACCCCCTTACTCGTAAAGTCCCCCCGGCGCTATAAACGTAACTTTGTAAAGCTTTTTCGCGGTTTATATTACTTCAATCCACACATTGATATACTTTCAATGTTTTTGTAAATAAGGAATAAGAGGCGAACCTGTTTTTTTGCCTAAAGCTCCATATCGCTAAGGTACGCTGCGAGACCTTTTTAACAGATAAAACGTTAAAACGACGTACTCGGATCCGTAGCCCCGGTCCGCTAATAGACACGCCTTACGTACCATATATCGCTTCCGCGGCCGTAGGCAAGTTTATTAACTATTACCATAAAAACGGGGGGTGTTCGGTCCGCTGCTACCGTTACAAGCGGATTAATAGCTGATACAACCCCGTTTCATTAGTCTTAGGGCCGTGAACCGAGTCTGTATTACATGCTCGCCGGCTTTATAGTAAGTTTTAACCGTTAATTCTTTTTTAAAAAAATCCTAAAAACATAATATTAGTGGCGCTTTGAATAATAGTCACGATTACAAGTAACTAGAATACACTGATACTAATTAGTATTAGGCGTTAACCAGCGGACCAGAGAATCGACAACCGACATCGTTTCCTGGAAACGGAACCTGCGCATGTACTACGCAAACGAATTTGACAACGTTATCGCGCGTCACTGTAAGGAGGAGAAAGACCCTCCTACACTTTTGATTAAGAGCATGTAACCTAAGGCGCAAAGCCAGATCCTCGCTGGCGCCGGTAACATCGACGGCGGTAATGGCGGTAGCGTTAACATAGAGGGGGAGGGCGGCGGGTAAGAAAGTAGGGACGCGACAGTGTCGCTCTTTTCCTCTCCTTTTAGAAATAACTAACTATCCCTTTTAGCTAAACCAGGGCGTCCAGTTACATAAATATTATTGTTTATTCCTTGAAAACAATTTCCAAGAAGTAACAAATATAAATTGAAGTATATATAATAAAGAAAGGCAATATACCAAAAATCGGAACGATATTAAGAATCAAAACCTCGAGGGGAAAAAAAGTAGAATATCCAATGTATTTGAAATATGTAGGGAAAAGTGTAATAATATATTAGGGGAGACGTAAAATGGTAAAATGATATATAGAATGAAAAAAGGTGGGAAATTCCTCTTCTTCGAGGAAAATAAAACAAAAAGTAATAGAATATTGGGAACAACGCGAAATGGTAGGATTGAACAAAGGCAAAACTAGGAATCGATGCGGATAATACATTTCGGGTCGTTTCAAATTGGTTCAAATGGTGTAATGGCTTTTAAGGGTAGTTAAACTTTTTTGACAACACTAATAAATAGTGTACTTATCGATATTAGTATTTTTAAAGGTTCTCTTGGGGTAGTTTTAGTCCTCGCGGTTGTTAAGTTGGATTCTCTGTAGATTCTCTTCGTTTCCTTCATTTTACGGCGTTTATACAACTCATATAGGGCTATAATATCGTTTTTTAAGCGTTTTTAATCCGTAGTACCTAATTCAACCAGATATTGATAAAATGAAAAGAAGTAAATACACATAATAAGAGAAATGGAGCGTAAACCAATATTGAAAATAATTATCCGAAAATTTATCGTTATGGTAATACCTGAATCGAAACCTCTAATTATACTATAGATTTCGGAAGCTAGGACGCTTTGCGTAACTATTTTATACTTGGTAACGTTTTAATACATAATGTTCCTACGTAACGTAAAGCTGTTCCGAACAGATATTTCGTTGTCGAAGACCAGAAAGAAGCCTATTTGCAAACTATAAGCGAAGTAATTAGATAAAGAACTGTTAGCAAAAATGAATACTTTTACAATATACCTATCCAACGGTATAAGTTGTAAACAGCGTTTTAGGTTATATATTTCCCGTACAAGGCGTTTTTTAAACGCTTTACATATATCGTCTAACAAAGCGGTTTAATACCTGTTCCAGTTAAATTATAATAGCAACCTAAACGCTATGTATGCGTTGGCATCTGTATTCGTCGGCCCGTTTTACGCTATACAAAACGATAAAGGCAACTTCATTCAAATACCCTTTTTACGCAAGGCCCAAAACGCCGTTCCTAAAAGCGGTAGTAACGCTATGAAAATCGATTACGTGGTCCTCCGTCAGTAACGTTTTGGGTTTCGCTTTAAATCCGGCTTCCAAAAGTTTCCTCTTTTGAAATATAAAACATAAGACGTTAAACAATGTCAAAGTATCTTGCATTTACATTCCTATTAGTATAAAGCCCTCCGAACGGGCTATTTATACTAATAGGCATATGTTGAAGGTTAAGTTAGTTATCCCGAGCCGTTCCCTAAAATATCTTTAATAAGTATTATATAAGTAAACACCTTTTTTAGTCAAACCGTAAAGTGCTTTAAAAATACGTAAAATAGTTTTGAATAGGTGGTTTTTCCTCAAGTCTTTTGGTAAATCGACGTGAATACGTCATTTCAACCGCATTTCAATGTATGCATATGCCTGTATCATGTTAAGAAATTCAATATATAAACTATATGGCTAGTTAAATGAGATTATAAATACGAAATTTAAACGATAACTATCCCATTATAATATAGGCGATTAAGTTATGATATTCTTTTTGCTATCGCCGTTATAACCTTTGATAACCAGGCGGGTTTTATCGTGAGGCTTTCCGGTTTTATCTTTAATTTCGTAAAGGAAGCGAATAGTAAAAGTTTTGTAATTTCCGTAGACTGTTGGGTTAAATCATTGAAAGTATAAGACACCTTATTTAATTAAAGCAGAAATCCTCATTTAAGTAAATTATTTGAATAGGTTACCCGTGGTAGTAATAATTCCTTTGTAGCGAAACCTTAGATTAAGTTCGTGGTTTACCATTTTCTTTTCTGTAAAAAAGGTGTTTGTGACAAAATCTCTAAGGTATTTTTTGGTTTTCAAACTGAGGGGGCGACTTCGGTAACGAGGTATAGGTAAGGTTGGTATAGGCGGGTTGTTTTTATCTGATTGGAACAGGCCGGAATACGTGATTAAAAAGGTAGGCTGAAACTAATAGCCGTTTGAATTCGTCATTCGGAGGGGTGTTTCGTTAACAGTTTTATTCGGTTTATGGTTTCAGGCCGCTCCTTTTTGTTTCTTTATTACATTTATGTACTATGGTAAAACAAAACGAATTCGTATCATTGAAGAACTTAATAAATATATTATAACCCCTAAACCCAATAATTTTCTTCAAGACAGTTTATTAAACCTTTGTTTTCTAAACTAAAACTCCACATTATAATGGTAAGTCCAAAATGCCAGTTTTATGCGATTCTTTCCTTATAGACAATGCTTTGGACACGTCGTTTGTAGCCCGTAAAGAACGTAATGCTGTTATAGCCTTTATTACAACATTCGCTCTTTATACCGTATATAGAAATAGTGCGGAGTTTATATAGATTTTGGCGTAGGTATCAAAAACAAGGAGCGTAAATATAAGTTCACTTACGCTAAAAGTATTGTTAATAACGTTAACCGCATTTTAAAGTATGGAATCCTTGGAACGAATTCCTTTTAGGTTTTTAGACAACACTCTATACGCTTTTTTAAGAGGTTCATAATATCGTTAACATTTTCCAATAACACATAGGAATTTTACTAGAATTTTCTTATACTCGTTACTGGTTATATGAACCTTAATACGCAATTCGGTAAAATTGAAATCTATATTAACATCGTATTTAATACAGTTTAAGGGCCCTAAGTAAAAGTTCAACTAACAATAAACGAAAACATCCTAACAGTTTATAGCGAAAGCATTTCGTATAAATTTGGAGGCTTAAAATAATATTCCCGCATTGATGTCGTAAAAGAACGGTTGGCTATTTGAATACATAATATTGATAATGACCTCATTGTTAAAGTCCATATTGTTCTAAAGACGAAATATAAACCGGCGCAAGGCTTATAAATATAAGTAGCACTTATAGCAAAACTTTTCGATAACGTAAAGTACGTTTTTTCCTATATTTTCATATATTACGGCGGAAAGTAAGCATAAAAGGCGTTTAATGCCCGGGTATCCGAGTCGGCGGTACAAAATTTGTGATTACCTTTTCGTTAAATAAATAGCCTTAATTATACGAATTTCAGGGAAAAACTATAAGTAACCGAACTTAAATTAAAGTGGTACGGATACATAATCCGAAGCATGGATAAGTTAATTAATTATATTTCTAACCTTATTTCCGAACTTTTTTATATTGAATAACACAAATAGAAATTGTATTTTGTATTTCATTACGTAAAATTTCACCGATCTGAAACGCATTTTTACAACGACCGTCTCGAGTGATATTTTTTTGCCTTTCCAATATAAGACCTTTCGTCATTCTACTATTCCGTTTCGCTAAAACTTCGAAAACTTTATCGCAAGCGTTTCTAATTGTCGCTTTTCGGCCGTTGAGATTTCGGCTGTATTAGTATTATGTATAATACCCTCAAACAGGTTGTTGTATTTATTAGAAAACGTGAATGAAGATGTTATATAGGCGTTGAACACTCCGTTTACGTAATTTGGACCTGTAATATATATAAAGAAGACGCTTTGTAAGTCGGTAAAAATACGTTAGGCGTTTTTGTCATCTTAGGCTGTTAGGTAAATATTGTTACCCATAAACTTTTTATCGTCGGATATATATTCGTAAAAGTAGGCGTTAAGTTTATTATATGTTTATTCGTACTCGGCTTTATGGACCTTGAAGTCAGTTTTTATCCGGTCCTTGAATTTATAATCAGCTTAAAACTATCGTTTGGTTTAAATTTACTCGTAAACGGGGTAGTTAGTAAACTAGTAGCCGATCTTTCCGTATACGATATACTGTTTTTACAAACCCGCGGGACTTCGTAAGCCTTTTCGCAGATATTATTATAACCGCGGTATGTTTTGTCAATTTCAAAACGATCGTCCTTACTCCTGATTAATAGGGTTCCCTTTTTAATACTTATACTTTATATGCTTGTTTCATTTTGGATATGCTTTAAATCTTCGATTTAAAACTTAGTAAATGGTTTCAGCGAAGTTTACCTTTGAGATTTAACATTTACCTTTAGTTTTAACATTTATAAATACGAATCCGATGCTTACCTACCGGCGTATAAAAGTTTTAAACGATCTTTCAAGGCTTATATAAATGGCATTTAAGTCTTTTCTCATTTTAAAAATATAAAGTCGAAACACAGGTTTTTGTGGTATATTTTTGTTATTATTTGGATAAATATTCTACCCACATCATGTTTCGGGTTAAGGGTTACCTAACATTTTTGGCATTTAGTTGATAAAGGGGTAAGGATTTCCTATAGGTTTTAATCGACGTTTTCCTATTGGTCTTTTACAGAATTTCAAGTCATATTAATCTAATTCTTGTCATAAAGTTCGTAATTAATTTCCCTATCAAAATGTTATTTAATGCGGTTATAATACTTTACAAATATATTTACCTACGTAAAGTAGTATATATATTATTCTTTGACTTGCTTAATAGTCAACCGGATAAAATAACGTAAACATAGCATGGTTCGATATTTAGTTCTACATATATATGAAGTATAATACGTATTTCATTTTCGAATATATTGTATAATTCGCTGTTATAAGTCTCGTTCCTATTCCAAAGTCTGTCGAAGTTGTTAAGCTTTATAGGATTTTTTTTTTTAGTAGGAAAACGATGTCGTAAAAGGTTACGATAAAGGTTGTGATCAACGGTAATAAGTCCACAAGGTATGTATTGACGTTTTATGCCGCTTGTTGTTTCCTAAAGCGGGTTGTTCTTTGTGTCTCGGCCGCTTTCGCTGTGTCCAAGCAGGTTGTCTTCGGTATTTCGACTGCTCCCGCTATAGCCGAGCGGGTTATTGCCGGTGTTTGAAAAGTGGTTTGGTATTTAGTTTTGCTTTACAATTTGAGTTGGTATAAAGCTATATTATATTGGTGTTGTGGATAAGGATTATAGTGTTTTTTTTCTTCCTCTGGGACTTTGTTTTTAACTTGAGCCGTACGAAGAGAACTAGGTATCTTATGCCCTATCTTCATCGTTATATTAACTGTCTTTTATAATCTGTTAGGCAATATGCTTTTCTAAATTCCGTTTGGTATAAAACTTTATCCTTTTAGTTTAATAAGTTCATAAGTTGCGCCGTTTCGAAAAATAATTTTGTATGGCGACTATTACTTCCCCTTAGGGTATTAATATTTTTGCTTCGTAATTGAATTTGTAATGCTTCGTTAATGGAGGGATTTATTATTTGGTATATGCCTAACATCCAGTTAGAAAAACCTTTATAGTAATCATCCAATATATTAGATTCCAAGGCTTTCTCCTCCCAATAGCAAAACATAACGGTTACGATGTATATGTTTGCTGTATATGGGTTTTATTCCTTTAATATTGTATCGATGGTGTTATTTCAAAGGCCGAGATCGATTTCGTATATTATAGCCTTCCTATTTCCCATATATTCGATCAAAACGTCGAAGTAAGAGTTGGCCTTTTCCGGTATCGTTAGTATTAGGGCTATAGTTGTAGGTGTCTTATGGAGGTTGAGGGTGGTAATTCCTGTGCGTATTTGGTATTTTGTAGCAGTGTAAATTGGTGCTTTCGTGCCGTAGTTGGATTTGGGTGCGTTTAGATTTTTAAAGTCCAGGGTGGTTCGATAAATACAAAGTAAATGAAATAATTAAAGCGGTCGTAATCGAGAATATTAGCGTTTATTAGTGTAAATAAATTGCAAATAATTCGTAAATAAAACATGTCAATAGACCAGTTAATCATTTTAAATTAGTTTTGTTAATATTGGGAAGAATTACGTTAATTTAGCGGCTATAAAAAATTTAAACGTTCAAAAAACGAAATTTAAAATACACGGTGAGAATATGGAAAGGCGAATAAGCTCAAGGAAGTGTAAGTGTAGGGAGGCCAAGTATGTGGTTCGGTGTTTGGTAAGCGGTCCGAATCGGTGTGTCGTGGCCGCTTTTATTAGAGTAAACGGTTTGTATAGTTTGTTCGTAACCGCTTTGAAGTTGAGGGAGCGGTTTAGATGTGATATTCGTAACCGTTCCTGTGTTTTGCATGCGGTGTGGATTATTGGTTTTAAATTAGATGGGTCTTAACGAAGGGTTTCAAAACTTGGTAGTTTTGGCTTACATAACGTGATACGTAATAAAACGCTTTCCAAACAGTACCTGGGTACGATAAAGCGCTAAACAAGAGCTAATAGTGACGTAACGGGACTTTTAGTAAATAAAACGTTTAATAAGGGTTAATAGTATCATATTAAAGTTATTCTTTCAAAGTTATTTAACTTTAATAATTTTTATATATATCTCGTGTAACTCCTTCAAAAACGTAGTGATTAAATACAAAAAATTTGGACCGTTATAGCATTTTCCTCTAAGTATTTCACTTGTATTTATTTCTTTTATCCTAAGTTATTTATAGTCGACCAAATAGGCTACTAATTAGTATCGGTAAGGTTTAAATCTATTTACGTATAGTAAATAAAAGTAAAAGAGTAATTATAAGATTGGTATAATTGTATTAAAAGATATATGGATTAGGAAGAAGTATTCCAGAGGGTGTACGCTACGTATGGAAGGTTACAAATCTCCTATCCGAGTAGTGGCCCTTTTGCTATGCGTTCTAGAATACACAATCCAGACCGCTTCATACATTTTCGTACGGTCTGAAATAACCATTCCAGACCGCTCCATGCATGATTCACTTTACGTCTTGCAAGAGTGCAGCTTACAGCGTGACAAGTTACTGTGTTCCTTGCAGGAGAGTACCTTCCAATACAGTGCACTGCCACTTGGCTTATGAATACTGTCTATAAGGGTATATAGTAATATCCACAGTAAACGTTAATGTAATATTCCGGGTTATAAGCCCGTTTTCTCTTTTTCCTCTCCTGAATTTTTTTAACTAATTCGTTTGCCTTCACGATATCCCTTACACGTATAGCGTCCCGAATATTGAGGTTACACAGATTATGATATTTCAATTTATATAGTCCCGCTCCATTTTCCTCCTCGTTTCACCGTTATTTAAAACGCTTCCGTCCTTATTTTCTTCCGTCCGTAATTGTATATCGTTCGCTAACCATACCTTTACTCGTAATATCTTCGCACCGATCTTCGTAAATACTCGCCACGAATCCTTTTATAATTTTATTAAAAAAAACCAACATAATATTATAATTGAATTTATATTTTTATAATTCATATTGATTACGGTTTATGAAACTTAATTCACTATATTCCAAACCTAACTGTAAATGCGCTCTATTTGCCTATGTCCTTTTCACTAATTTATTTTAAAACCGAGTGGACCAAATAAATCAGAAACTAACTAAAAACCGCGCAAGCGTCCAACGTATACCTTAGATGTAAACCAATGTATTATGGTTCCTTATATTTCTTTTAGCAAACCATTTCCCCCACCCTGCCCCACGATATTCGTTTTTATCGACATTCTCTGACGTTCGCCCCGCCCTATATTATCCGCCCTCGTCGGCAGTTCCTAACGTCCGCCCCGCTCCGCGTTATTTGCCCTTATTGGCGTCAATCAAAGGCTACTTCACCCCGTATTATTTACCTTTGTTAACGTTTCCTAATACCCACCTCGCTTTACTTCGTTCGCCTTTACCGGCGTTTTTGAGATCCTTGGGTTAATTATAGTAAGGTCCGTATTATTACCGACGCTTCCGCTCAAGAGATTGAAAAAAAAATGATATTTTATTAATGAAATTTAATAGGGCTTAAAAGCAAACTTACTCGCAGTAAAATAATTATCTGAAAGAGTCGAATTATACATACATAATCCTACATATTGTATTATAATATGATGATGTTAGATCTTCTCTCTTTTACGATTCTAATATATTATTTTTAAGGTAAAATTGATCCATTCGATAAAAATTTCGTATGGTGTATCCGACGCCGTCGTTAAAAACCCAGACCGTTTTAAGTAAATGCGTCTTACTATTACAACCTAAATATATCTAAAATTATAGAATATTAAATAATTTCGGATAATTGCTATGAAATATCACTACATTCGTTTCATTCAATTAATATATAAAAAATAACACCCTTTCCTAGTTTTATAACTTAAATATCCAAATTTCAAATTTCTTATATGTACAATCCACCGTACTGTCCTCACACAAAACTAGGCTAAAACCGGTATCGAATAAAACTTATTAGAAAAAGAAGTTCATAGCTATAACCTTAATCAAATTTACGTAAAATATAAGGCATTCAAAAAAAATTGAATTAATATTTATCGGATCTAGAACATTTATTTTACGATATTCATTATAAAATTGATTCTATCTTTGACTTTAGTAATTGGTTTCAATATTACATAAATTACACCAAACTTAATCATTTACTTTCTATTGTTATAGCGAATATCTTTGACTAATTCAAGTTTTTTTTAATCTATGATTAAACGTATATCGTAATCTCCTAAATCAATTTCATACCCTTATACATGAATATATCAAGTATACAAGCTTGTACCGCGGAAATTGTTATCGATTTTCCCTTCCCGTTCTTCCTAAAAATAACATACATTTTATACCTATTGATTAATATAATCGTATTACCCCCAATAACCGTCGACCCATAGTTATTTGAAAGAAACTAATGAATGGAAAAATATAATACCCAGTAAAGTTAAGAAGATGCGCCAATAATCCGTAAGTACTTTGAAACCCTCTCATTTACCCTTTCAGTATCGCTATCAATTTATAAATAGTATACTGTCAATACAAATAATTCAATTTCTACTAAAAAGTATAAAGTAGTTTTAAAACCCTTCACTTAATCCGAGCTGTAATCATTAATAATAAATACGGAAGTCTATGAAATCGCTGCTATATATTCCAAAAACGCTCCTCATACGCCTCGAAATCATAAACCATATAACCTTTATTTAAAAAAAAAATGAAAATCAGTCGTCAAAACCAAATAGATACCGTAAACCGTCATAAGTAACGGATAGGTTTATTATAATCTTTATTCAAATATAAAATTTGCAACGATTTGAATTGAGATAGGATTGAAGAACGCTTTATCGTAATGTACAACGAGGTTTCGTACCATTATATTACGTATTTATTGATCATTAACGTTAAATATTAACAACTATCCCTTTATAATAGTAATTTCGTACAAAAAAACAGAAACAAAACGTTTTTTATCTCATATACTATAATTAGCAAGTTGAAGGTTTATGATAAAGTTTTCATTGTTAAAAGTTTCTAACTTAGCAATTACAAACGATACCAATAACATTATGTACCCTTGAAATCGATATTACAACTCGTAATTTATACCGAACATTCGACCATAACTACAAAAATATTTAATGCTTTAGGTAACCGTCAATAATCTAATCGCGAATAACGGATTATCCGTCATACCCTAATCCTATAATCTTATTAATTATTCGACCCGAAAATAGGGTAACCACCCGATGTTATCGAAATCAGTGGTAAGAATACGAGTAAGACACAAGGTGATATTACAACCATCGACGACTCATTATCCATTGACTTGTTTTCTTAATATATATTATAGCGAGTAAATAGTCAAACATTTATGTTGATGAATTCATTCGTATGTCTTACCACAATAGTTTTTTTCATAATACACAAAATGTTCGTTACCATATTCAATATATCTATAAAGAAAAGCTAGAAATTACGCGCACGACGTTTCTCAACCCCAAGTTTATTCTATAACGAACGGGTGAATATATTCGAACAAACGACTTATGTTATGGATCAATAACGTAAATAATTTTAAAAGTGAAATGATTTCAACCTAACGCTCTCAACGCCTCGAAATTAAACGAGGTTTAAAATACTACAATCCCTTATAATCCGTCAAAATAGAAAAATTGGTATCAATACTAAATAATTACAATCTTTACCATTTGAAATATAATTTTACAGCGAAAAACTTCCAGATGTAAATAGTATAATTATGTTTCGCATTCGATAATCATGCGGAATAACACGCAATCGATTTAAGAATACCGTCCTTATCCTTTATAAGAAGAACCTTACTAAAGATATCACCGAACAATTAAATTCCACTATTGTCAGCCGGTTAAGGTCCAAATATACTAAAATCATGGCTATCACTAATACTTATTTTAACGTTCAAAAAACATATTTCTCGCGATTCCCCCAAGTCTACAGAGCTTCCTATTTCGTCAATCGAAAACAGCAATTGGCTAATTCGGAAAAATTACTAATGAAGTTTCGATAAAAATTCGTAAACCCTAAAAAATTCATAAACTTCCAAATAGTACGGGAAAACTCTTATTTGCAAATGTTCCGGACTTTTGTGGGGTCGGCTCAAATAACTACAGAGGCTATTACAATAACACCCCAATGCTTTATATTTTTCTCCGCGAAATTGCATTTTCTAAAATCATAATTTTACCCGACGTTACAGAGGTATTCTAAAATTATACGAACTGTTACCATATGATCCACTTTGATACCGAAAAAGTAAACGAAAAGATTTTCCAAGTCAACCATAACAAAGTTATATATAATATCCAATATTACACAATCAATATAACATTGGAACGTTGTTAGCGTTTTCGTTAATCCAAAGGAAGTAACCAACTATGTGAATAAGGTGAAACGAATACGAAAAGACGTTAATTCCTATTATCTAGATGTAAGCCAAATACGTTAAAAAGTTATTCAAACATTGAGTTTTATATTCCACAACAATTGGAATAATGCGTGTGAGGTTTCTAACTAAAAGTAAACGAAAACAGTTTTTCTCTGTAATTTTGTTTAAAACCCGGTAACCGATATAAAACAATTTAACCACCCCCCCCCCTCTTTTTGGTTTCAAAATAAATAATAACAGCACTGTAGTTAAAAACCAACTAACTTGTACCCAACCGTTATCTATTAATTAGATAACATTACGACGAAGTTTAAGGGGTAAATTTCGCAATATCAAGCATAACAATCATTATTATTATCCGGTAAAAATCAATACTTATTCGGTTTAATATAAATAAAATGGTTGAGCTTCCTCCGATATAATGGTAAGACCGTTAACTTTTTTTTATTGAATAGATTACGGAATTAAGCCAACTCAGGTGGAAAACGGGACTAATTTTTCTTTACCTTCATAATTATTGACGCCATTAATTACAAAATACGCGTCATTTCGTCAAAATTTATAATACATATTACCTACAATGAATCCCCCGTACGTTATATTGCGTATAAAGGCTAGGTTCCTAATTTAATGAAAATAACCCTTAAAATAATACGAATATTACTCAACTTAGGGTGTAATACGATTATATCCACTATCAACCCTCCCTAAATATCAACTACTGAACTATTAATGTCAACTTTTTAAGTAATTTATGAATATCGTATCCATCATATATTAAAACTTTCATTCCGCGTTATTCTTGGAATAATATTTACCAATATTAAACTTAACTATTTATCAATATTTACGTAAAAGTTGGCTATATAGGTAATACATTTGTTTTATTGTAACCCCAATATTATGCCTAAGTTTGGAAAATATGAAAACGGAATTTGTTTTATATTTAACCATTATCCTACAATCCCTCCTATAATATAATTACATTTACAACCAAATCTTCCTAGGTATTTAGAAAGTAAATAGTATAAAAAGATATATATACAAACAGTAAATCCTCGTTTATATATATTGTTATTAAATTTAACCCCTTTTTACGTGATTTGATGATTACTGCGGTGAAGATATAAAACTCCTGAACAAAATTAGGTTTAAAATTAGGCGTTTACTATCACCTATAATAGGAAATTTACATCCATATTTTCGACTTGAACTGTATACAACTACGTCAGAGGAAAAGTCAAGTGAAATCCGCAATATTGTTAAATGTAATCCGAAAATTTATAGCGTAAATAACATCCAATACTTATCTCACTCGACATTCTTTCGCCGTTACTTACGTCGCCCGGCGTTTTTGATCCTAAACTTATATTAAACGGATTCATCAATGTAACCTAATATGACTACCGCGACCTTTCAATAAATAAATTTCAACGACAAAAACCTCTGTTATAATTCGATCGTTATCTGGTCGCATTATTCATGAAGAGCTCAACAATTATCGACTGAAATATTATTTCAAATCTAAAAACTCAAATGAGTTAACAAACATGAATTCACTTTCCGAAATACTGATACAATGAACATGGTTATCTTCTATCGTAGCGAATTTTTTTCAAATTATTGGAGAAATGCGAAAACAAAACAAATTACATTGATCAGCTAAAAGCCAATTGAAACTGATTTCCTGAACCAATGGCATTTCGAAATAAATAACAGAGAAGACCTAAAAGTTGTTATCGTGTATAAGTAATGTGTATTACTCGGCCAAAGCATTATCCGTGCGATAAAGGTATTCAAAAGTAGCTTTCATATAATTAAGGAACTTATTCGTATCGTATATTCCATCGTGCGCCCTGGCCTCGTTATATACCGTAATGATTGACTTAACAACCGACTTACAATAACCTTATACGTAAATAAATAAGTACTAGCCCTTCGAAATTTAATTGTTTTTCGAAATTCTTATGAACTCGATTGTTCAACATGTATCCACCTATGCTAATATATGTTTATCGAATTATAGTTGGTCGTGTCGCTTCCAATCACTCCTAAATACTAACAAACGAATCTGAATAGTTACTGCATCGGTTTTAAATTACCAAATGTTTATAACAACGTAGTCACAAACAGACGTGATAATATAAGTAACGATTGGGTTAAATACGAAAGTTGATCAAACTGGCTGTTATATTTACTTGATCGTAAAGACGATATAGCTTATAGTGTTTTATAACTGAGATAAATCGGTTTAAATTGGTCTCCGAAAGATAAAAGGTGTATTAACACAGGTTAAGTATTCAAAATTCTACGATAGCCATTTTAGTCATTTTAACTTTAAATATAACACGAAATTTTTAATATTTAGCATCGATTCGTTTATTTTCAGGAATATTTATTTAAAAAGATAAACGAAAAACTTAATTATATATCAAAGTTCGACCTATCAATTTATACCAAATAGATGAAAAATAATGTTAATAATGAAGGTATGGAGGAAAAGTAAAGAAATCTGTAAAGATCCTTCGTATAGGACTTATATATACGGTTCGTTCACGGTACTTTACGTACCCTTACACGTAACGCCCGAGGACTGTTCTCGGACCACGCTGGAGCCGGGTACTACACATCCCGTTAAGTACATAGTCACGTAACCTATAGACCCAATGGCCAATAGCCTAAGTCTATAACATCAGTCGCGGCCCTACTTGAAGGCCAGCGTGTTGTCACTTCTACGTCCCCCCCCCCCTCACCTTAGACCCACCACTCTTTAACCGTACCGATTGTGTCGAGCGGCGGCCGTTAGGGCGCTTGTGGACGCCGTGATGGAGCTGCTGATTACCTATATTTTGAGAGGGAGTCGGCGTCCTTGTTTTCATGAGGTTTGAATCATCGTTGAGGCTGCATAGTATTATTATATTAATCCTTTTAATTCTTTTACAACTAAATTTGAACACATGTTTTAAACGATGTTTAGGAGTTCCGACCTTTTCGTTAAAAATAATGTTCGTGGCTAGAGCTTAGTCATTGAAGATCAGCCCATTTCATACATTATTTGAACACATGTTTTAAACGATGTTTAGGAGTTCCGACCTTTTCGTTAAAAATAATGTTCATGGCTAGAGCTTAGTCATTGAAGATCAGCCCATTTCATACATTATTGAGCGTAAATTTTGCTTGCCAATAAAGAAAATAGAAGTGTCTCTTGACAATAATGTGAGGCTTTTGTAACCAATAATAAACTTACACTATCAATATATTAGAGTATTGTTCTTTTGATAAATATTTGATATGTTTATCCCTTCAACGCACAGTTATGAAGAGGTTTTTCCAGAATTCATTCTAGATCTCATAGTATTTAGAATCACAATGTTTCTGATGTATTAAAAAAACACGTGGTTTTAAATCTAAAAGTTTTTTAAGTTGAGCCTTTGAAATGAGGGAATTTTCACCTAAATTTTAAATAGATAGAAGAGGTCGTAATCTGAGTTATGTTATTTGTTCGTTAGTTCTTCATTTCTTTACTGTATTAGAGTTTTTATATGTGAATTACGTCGAGTTCTTTGAAACTATCTATTCATAAAGTTTAATAACTCTTGGGTTCTCTACTTATGTTCATTTATACGATTATAAGCCTTGTTTTTTCTTTTGGTGGTTAGGAGTGCGTGGTCTTTTTATTTACAGTCGGTATAGTTATACTTAATATTTTATAGGTTTCATATTAGAAATATCCGGATTGTTGGCAGTGTGTAATTTGTAGTTGTTTGATCTTTAGGTAAAAGTAGTTATAAATGTTACTGGGCCGCCATTTTTGTGGTTATCAATAATAATTACTGTAGTTGTAAAGTCTGGACTATTTGAGCCAATATTATTAGGGTTATGAACCGTATTCAATATTGATATAAGTGTATTAAATAAGACGTAGAAATCCATAAAAGTAAACGTAGGTATCTAAAAAAAGTCGAGAGAATCGTTTGTAAATAGTTGAGCTTTCAGTGTTGAAGTGGTGGTGAAGGGTTTTTCAAGTAAATTATCTACGTATATTTATGTGGTCTCAAAGCGGTTTGTTTTCTATATGTTTTTTTTTCTGAGCGAGCGATTGTCTTTCTTTGTCAGCTGTATTGGTCTCTTTCACTATGGTTTTCACTACCAATTTGGTTTTATATTGTTCTTTTCGCGACATAGATCTCTTTTAGTTAATGTTATGAAAACTGTATTGCTTCATTTTCCTCCCATTGCAAAGTCTCTAAGTAATTGACTGGTTTTAAGTAGAATAGGCTATAGTAATTGAAATATTAAATTGCTGTTCTATAAGATTCGGGGAAGTAGTTCCTTAAGGTACCAAATTGTTGTAGTAATGTATTCAGTGGGCATAACTTTAAATTTGGTATTATTATTAGTATCCAATCGTATGAAGTTGAATTTTGTGCCTTTTATAGATTGTCTTAGCCTATATATCAATGTATAATAATAGAAAGGTTGCAATTGGTTTTCATAGGGAAATTATTTAAGCTATTAAACTTATATAACCGTTTCATCTATTTATTAATAAATAAGTATTCACTCAGGCAAAACTGGTTCCCATAACTATTTGGGGTTTTATAACTTGTGGGATTTGAATCTCTGTCTTTTAAAACTGTTGGTAGATTACCCATTGAATCCATTTGAATAGAGGGGTATATTATGATCAATTTACAATAGTAGAGGAACTTTTCAATAGTTGAAAGTGTATGGATAAACTTTTTTTTAAAAAGAGTTCAACCTCAATGACGATTTTATTATAGTGGGTGGTAACTCTCGTAAGGTCTTTTTTTTCTTTCAGTTTAATAGCTGTTAAGTTTAATTATTTACCTTTGACTAGGACATATTGAGAAATAAAGCCTTTACTATCGCGTTTGAAACATTTTACAACTCAAATAAAAAACCATAGGTTCCTTTCCCGCTTCTGTAAAGTGTAATTTGTTAGTAAAGAAAGTTTTCTAGCTTGTTTAGTGTGTTAAGGATTGCATATTATTATAAAAGATAAAAGGTGGTTTTTAGGGTTTGATTAATTGGACTTGTATTGTAACTTGTTTTAGTAGTTCAGATAATGTTTAGGACGGCTGTAATGAAAGAAAGTAGCTAGAATAATTGTATAAGTTAGTTTGTTAGGGTTGAAAAGGAAGCCCCTTCCAAGCATTTTTTTTTTTGGAGGGCTTATTTTCGTTCTGAGAGTAAAGACTAGAAGAATGTATTTTTGGTAAGGGCTAGGGTTTTTCCACGCTATAGAATCCGATGCTTATATTATGATACATAACGCAATATCGTTATGTTCGGCGAAGCTGCTTCTTTATATCGGGCAACTTATGAGTCAATAGCTTATCTATAGATAGGTTTAATATATGGTTTCGCATATTTTCAAGTCGTGTTTTAATGCGTCAAGGGCTTTATTATAAACCTTCATGCCAAATATATAAATGAAATGAGCATTAGCTTTCTTTTCCTCCGGGGGTGGTCTAGCTTAGTATTTTTTGGTAGGCTTTTGTGGTTTTTGTCAAGGTTTGGAGGATGTTTTAATAAACGCTCTAGCAGCCTACGCAATCGACTCAACTCTTTTTGCTGAAGTCACAGCTAGAGTTATTGTAAAATATTTTAGCGATTTTGGGGGAATCGTATACAAGTCTAGTATCAGTGCTAACAATTGTGAGGGCAATATATGTATCTATCAGGAAGAATAGATAATTGTTACGATAGTTCTTAATAAATACCGCCGACTTTAATGGTACTTTTTGGGTATTTTCATTTGATATGTCTTCTTACAATACTTTATACCTTCAATGCGATGTCCAAGAATCTATAAATCAGGTAGTTGTGCTATAATAAGGACGGCTTTTGTCATCTTCGTAATTTCACTGGAAGGGCATAAAAATATGATTTTAAAACAAAAGTAAGTTGATACCTATACGTCAATTTAGACAGCATATAACTAATTTTTCCGAATTGACGGGATATGTTTACTAGTTGAATTCAACTTGGATATTAAAATGTAAAATTATATCTCTGGGGTATCCTCATCCTAATAAAGCATATTATAACTTTAAATGGGCTAGATATTTAATTATATAACCGATTTTAACGTCTGATTTAATATCGAGGTGCAAAGGTATCAAAGGTTTAGATTATACATCAGTATATGTCTTTTCTTACTCTTCAATACCGCAAACAATGACGACATGCATTCAAAACCAAACGTGGCTTTCATTAGTACTATTAAACTAGATTATATTATACAAATTTTGAAGTATGAGTACACGGAATTATTAGATTATATATTGATATGATGGGTATACACCAACGTTATACTATATAACCTGAAGCGAAAACCGCGTAATTTTTCCTTGAATTTATAATAAATCGTTCATTCAATACATGTTATACTAATTTTACGTTGACCACAAGGATTCTAATCAATAATGTAGCTATATGAAGATCTATCCACAACATTCTCTAATATTTCCCATATATGTATTAAAATAACAGACTCGCTTCTATTCCTAATCAAATGAATGAACGATCACTAAAATGAAAATATATAATACACGCGATAAATTATAGAAATACAATACCTATATACTTAAAAATATGGAAAGGAAAAAAGTTTGAAACCATTAAAAACTCCATCAATAATAGCAATCCTTAATAAATAATGAGTTAACACAGATACACTGTGCGGATACAATCTTAATCTAGCCTAACAAATTATGATACCACCCTTCTATATTTCATATAACGTATTCTGACCAAACGAAACTATGGTTCTCATTACTCATTCCCTTGAAGAACCGAACACTTCAAGTAACGAACTAATAAATCCTATTCCTCGCACGGGAAACTCGTTCGAAAAGCCAAATGATTACAAATCTCACCTTAAACGCTTAATCGTAATCCGTACCATCCCAAACCTCAACCGCAAAGAAACGCCTTATCCAGTGAAAAGTTACAATGAAACAGAAAGAACTAGAGAAATAAAACAAGTAAGAAAGAACCGAAGAAATATAACCTAAAACGATAAAAACCAAATTAATATATCCGTGAAAATATTGCCTCTTACAAGATGCACAAAGTATGAGGCCTAATATTATGGTTGTATTTGGATAAATAGAAGGTAAAAAAGGGAATAACTTATAAGTATCTCCCTAACTAAACCTCGTTTGTTATACGTAGGTGTTTCATTTCGAACGAAACTATATATGTTACAAATACATAGCATAACCGCCTTTTCAACTCCTACTCAAAATATTTATATTTTTCATGTCCTGTTTCTAGTTAATATATGGGTCATTAAATATTGAAACGTTTATTTACTCCTTTTTAACTAGTGGGGAAAAGACCATAAATTTACAACACTTTTTGATATTGATTTCTAAAATATATTTTATTCTTGAGAAGTATTTATATGCAACGTTATTCCTTTATTCTATGTATTCAACGTTTTACTATCTACTCATAATTTCCGGGAAGTTTATTATGCGGTTGTCTAAATATATATGATTTGTTAGAATATCAGTGAATTGATAAGACTGATAATAGAATCTGGTGAACCCATTTAACATAAATCTCGTTCCATGTTTTGGCTTATACAAATGAGAGTTTATATCGGTTAATGATTCCCACGAATTAAAACTTATACCAAATTTTCATAAACAAAATACTATAAATTACTTCGATTACGATGATTGAAACTTCATTGGCTTTTTAAAGACTTACAGGTATTAACACTCATTATCAAATCATTATGTTTCTTATAAATAAATTAGGTACAAAAAATGAAGTTATTGGTCACTCTCCATTAATTATCGTAAGTAGACCGAAATTTTTGTTTGAAATGCCTCCACAAGCTACTTTAATCTTGGAAACAGTAAACAAAGAAGAATTTTAAACCGCGTCAATCTTTATAGCAGTCTAAGAATGACTAGGGTCTTGAAAAATCATCGAAATATGTTTATCGAACCTATAGCTAAACTCAAACATTGAAATTAACTGATAGAAACATTAAAACATCAAGTTTACAATGTGTAAAGTAGATAAATAGCTAGCGATAAAATCCCAAGTATTCAATCATCAAGGTTACTGAACCACCAAAACTATCGACAACTCACTTGACCAAATGACAAACAACCTACTTTGCAGAAATATCTCAGTTGGTTCTTTTTAAACCCCGTAAACAGCTCAAAAATTATAGCGCGTAACATTATCATTATGCTAAATATTTTGGAGACCTTGAAAACTCACTTTGTCAAGAAATATAATAAAGATTTATAATTTAACACTTTCGATAAATTCTTTACCATTCAATACCTTATTATCTGCATTAGGTATTTCATTCTCGATTGAAACCTCTGCGACGTGCAACACAATACTCCAACTTATTATGATTTTTTTTCTAATACTTAAGCTACTTGAACCTACACATGTGAAATAAGGAGAATGAAGCTACTATTAAAAGATTGAAAAACGAGCTTTATAAATGAAGAAAATCTATCCCAATTAAAAGAGGCACTTCTACTAGAACTGATCACAATTACGTTGTTATAGATGAATTCCCAGTTTGACAAAGTTATACGAGAAAATAAAAGGATACCGAAGCCTATGACAACAGAAACTGTGAGAATGATGAAAAATTTAACTTTTAATACGATATATAGGATGATACATAAGTAGCTGACGAAATTTACATGGATTCAATTGCGTAAGAAACGGTTTCAGAGCCATCGCATCTTTATAAATTTTTCCAGATGAAAGCCTTTGGAAATATAGTCATAATCTAGAAGATTATTCCAACGAATTTTGAAAACTAGCTCACGAAAACCCTCTGAAAAACTTTTCAATTCTAACCGAAGACAATCTCTTGAACAACTTTTAAAACCCCGCCCCCCAAAACCCTAACAACTTTCAAAACCTAGCTCCCTAAGACTGTCGAATAGTTAAAGAAGAGGTTAAATAAGAGGATAAACAATATTAAATCAAATAAACGAAACAAATGCAACAAATCTAGTGGATTCGACAGGTTGAGTAGGCCCATCAAATCTAAGACGCCCTATAAACGTAACAAATACCAAGACCATAGAGGATGATACAATTGACAGCTACCAATTAAAATAAAAATACATAAAACTCTCAATATTTGGGCTAATTAAAATATTCTAGTAGCCAAAGTCATTCGAAATATAAAACACTAATACGTAACTATGGTAATCAAGAACGCCCTAGCAAAAGAGAAGATTACCAGCGTAATATTAACAAATAACCAAAACGTTAAAACTACTAAGAAACTGTCAAAATTTGGTTATTGATAGGTGTATAATGAAGGACTTGTATATGTGGTTCGATGTAGTGGTCGTATAGAGCAATGGGTTAGTTTCTTGTATTTAGATGCTTATCTAGATACAAATTAGGCAGGGATAAAACGCCTATACCAATAAAAGTTTATATGATCATACTTTCTTTACCGGAACTTGATAAAACGGCACACTGGCACACAAAAAACAAAGTCTCTAGTATTGGAACAACGATCAATTACAATACCTGCAAAATAACTGTGATATACCTATTGAATATGAAGTATAGGCTAATTTTATAATCTTTACAAATGAGGGTCAAGTCGAGAAACAATCTGACCAACTGGAATGTTACATACAATTTTTATCAAGGTAATACTACCGGCTAAATCAACCAAAGTGATTTGAATTCATTATAATTCCAACAACTCTAGGCCCGCTAACATTATAATAATTTAAATTGATTCTGGCAGATGTAAGTTATATTCATTACATAACTCATCAATTTTTACAGGAGATGTTTATATAGATATTAACCTTTTTTCTTCATCTATTTAACTTAAATCATAATTGTCAAGCTCATCGAAACTTCAAAGTCTTTAACTTCATTATATATTTTACGATATGATGGTTTTCATTACCTGCGGGTTCTGAGGACCCGTGCGTAGTATCTTGAATTTTTTATTAATAATATGTCGTACGGTATTATTAAAGTATTCATGTGCAAAATATTATTGCTTTCAACACTCGCGGTATTTTTAGCGGTAAGAAAACTTCCCAAAAACATCAACTTATTGATTTATGTGTTTATAAATCATAATTAGTCAAATATTGAGAAGTTGTAGAATTTTCGTTTTGTAGGGTTACAATTCACCCTTGTATTTAACATTCAAAATAAAGATATAAAAAATCGGAATGTGTCCAGAATTTAATTGGTTTTTATATGAACGAAATCTAATTATTCTTTATCTATCTTTCTGATTTTTTATTGATTTTGGTGAAGTTGAAAATAATAGTGAATAAGTTGAATCTAATTACAATAGATAAAAAGTTGTTGAAGGAAATAGTTCATTAAACGAAGTGAAAAAAACCTTTTTCATAGTAAGTAGATAAATTTCTATGAATGTTATGGATTTTGTTTTAGCTGAAATTATCGTTGCAAAGTGTTCCCTGAATTGAGTTTTGCCAAATCTAAAGCTTATTAAGACAAAGGAATTTATCTATTTTTGTAATGGTAGTTTCATTAGTTATTGTAGGGTACTAAAAGCTGTGAGAGTAAGAAAAATGTGATTCGAATAATATAAGGAGAAAGTTAATGTATTATGCATCAAAATAAATACCAATAACACGAATCAGTATAACTAAGGTAATTAAGTGAAAATTTCAACGGACTGTTTTTTATAATAAGTATAACTCAATACATTTGATATTGTTTTCATTTTTATTAAAATGAACAACAAAATTACATGAGAAGACTATGAACAATTTCATAGCTGCTCCTTTTATATTATACATAGGTGTCTTTATAAGTGAAAATATCTATGTTTATAAAGCTTTAACGTTGTTAATTTTGGAACTATAATATTATACGAATGAATATAGTGGCTTCACTCCCTTAATATAACGATTAATCCCATAATTTCAATTTTTCATGAAAGGGGTTGAAATTATTAATTCCAAACTCATACAATAATTATACTTCCACGAATAGTTCTATATAATACAATAATTGTATCATTTAACTCATTTCATTCATTTTATTGACCACCACATTAAAAACAATATTATTGATTTAACTAGATCGTTTTGAACGTTTAAACTTTTTATTTTGAAAAATACAGGTTTAAAATACTCATATTGGTACGAACTCAGGATCTATTGCTTTTTGGGACGTAATCCTATATATTAATTTTACACAGTAATCTATATGTTATGGACTTAGGTCATTAACCATTAATCCATAGGTTATGTAACTGTGCATGTAATGGGATATGCAGTAGCCGGTCTATGCGCGGTTCGTGCACGGTAAGTGTAAAGGCACGTGACGGGCTTGGTACTAGCCATACTCATAAGTCCTGCACGATAGGCCATGGTAACCTCTTTTAGTCTTCCACTATATCGAAGTAATAAACCCTATTTGGTATTTATTTAGATTACCACTATAAATCGGATTATAATATACTATTAAGGTATTCTTTCATCTTTTCTAAGGAATAATATTTATAATAGACGAATCGATACATGATATTAATAATTTTACGGTGCACCTCAACGCTATCGGGAAGGATATGCCGTTGGCGAATACTTAGTCTTACGCTTTTATAAATATAGCTTCTTTCGCTTTAGAGCTGACTTAAGCTGACATGATAGGCTATATCTCGTTTGCTTTAAAGCAACGGTAATGAACGGGTTAATCGACGTTATTATCAACCTTACATTCGACTTCGCTTAAGTTGTGGTAAAAATTTAGCAATTCGAAATAGATTTATCAGTAACTTATATTAGCTTCTTACTAATTGTGGGTAAATAAAAAAGTTATAACTGTCATTCATTCGACATATTAACTTTTACATAGGCGATGACGCGTTAAATAATCAAATTTATATTAAAAGTGAAAAAGTATAAATTAGGGATAGTTGGCATACGTCTTTCTACGTATAGGGTTATTATACCTCGATAGTGAAATAAAGTATTACGATATATTACGAAACCGGCGGATATAAGGGTATATATCATATAAGAAAGTTTTTCGATTATATTAAGGCTACTTTCAACGACCTTTATTGCGTGGATAAAGCCTTAGTCGAATTCAACGGATTGTTTAAAAACAACAAAGACCTATATATTTTTTTTACAATTAGGTTTGAGATATTATTAATTGAAGCGGGTAGATTCAATGAGTCTTTACCTATAAAGTGTAATTACTTACGTTTTCGCGTATACCCACGTATATGCGATAAATATAAGATGACAAGTGTGAGCCAAGTAAATTATATCGTATCCTTAACGAAGTTCCGCAAGTCTGCCGTAGAATTAAAGTCTTCAAAATTAAAACAACGTTTTATTTATTGATTAACTAGACTTGTATATATATAATTGCTAGGTGGAAACACAGTTATAACGAAAGTTTATACATTTTAGTTGTTTTCGTTAAAGGGTCAAAATGATTACGATTGATCGTCTTAATAAACCCGTTTCATACGTATTTAACCCATTTCATACGTATTTAAAACCAAAACGTAAAGAAACGTAAATAACAGCGAAGGAACGACGTATTAAGTTAGCTATAAAACTTTTCCCACATAATAATTCGACGGATTATTACTAATATAATTACAAATTCCGCCCAACATTATCTTCGACGCAGATACATACAGTTTAAGTTGAAAAGGTAAATAAAAACATTTTACTAATAGCTACGGGAGAAACCTAATTCTAAAATACTATTTGGTTTATGAGTAATATAGTATTGATGACTAAATTTTAAAATAGGGTAAAAATAAATTCAATTTAATTAAAACACGCATAAATAAAACCTCACTTTATATTCTTATACGTTTTAATAATGTGAACTTCTTAAATACTTAAATAGATTTTAAATATAAATATAATTATACTATAAACGAATTTTAAACATATTGGTTAAAGATGTAGCAAATGGAGAAATTACATTTTCGAAATCTAAATATATTAATATGTTAATGAAAAAATACGCGTATTACTCAAAGAGTCAAATTTCGTATAAATATTAATAAATAGTTGAACCTACTATTATTATATATGATGAGCGGAATAACTTGGGACATAATTTTTAAAATACCTTAACTACAATATTAACCGGTAAATTTAAACGTTGGCGGTCGCTATTTCATAGTTTATTGTTAGGGAGGATTAATTGTCGATACGGTAATAATAAGCCTGGGTTTAGAGTATATAAGAGGCGTTATAGGACCGGTTTTCATCGGTTTATGAAACCATTTATAACAGATAGTATAAAATACGGGGAATTAATCGTAATTATCTCTTATCACAAGTCTTTAAGAGATAACATGTATTTTGTAAACTACGACGCCAATTACCGTGAAAAAGGAAGAGAATTAGTTACTTGTATTAACAAAATTGATAAATTTTCGCGACCTATGTATTAAAAACCAAATTATAACTTTTCCGTTATATAAGGGAAAACTCGATTATCACATTTATATTAAACAGAACGAACAGAAATATTTAGTCAAACGACTCTTGGAAATTTTTATATTTTATATTACGAAATTAATAACTAAAGTTTAGATTTGGATAAGTTTTTTATCGAGCGCGACGCCAGTATTACTCATTTTTAAGCCGGAAAAGTGATAGCGGCGGTATATCGATTAGAGGATACTTAATAAAATTACGAAATAAAATCGTTTTTTTTACCTTTAATTGCACAAACCCTTCTCGCATTGTCGAAGTTGATATAGTTTACGAAATTCGGTATTCAAGTGGCCGTTTACAGTATTCGGGTTGTATTAGGATAAAATATATTAACGACTTTTCGTTTACGTTGCGGATTATTCAAGGAATTAATCACTATTTTTCAGTTGTCGAAAACGATAGCGATGTTTTAAATATGTATTTAATTATATAATATCAGATATTATGAAAAACTTTATTACAATTTACCTAATGACCTTTTAGGTTTTTCCTCTGGTATTAAATAAGATTATATAGAAAAAGTTCGCGTGATTTTAAAACGTTTTCGTAGTACTCAACTAAATCTGAATTGAAAAAATTACGATTTCGCAGTTGATGAAGTAAAGTACTTAGGTTTTATTATTACGAGGAACGTAGGTATTCGATCGATTTCGAAAAAGTCTGGGTAATACGCGAATAGGAGTTACTGCATACTGTTTAAAAGGTTTGGAGTTTTTTGAGTTTTACTAACTTTTATCGAAACTTGATTAGTAATTTTTTGAGTCAATTAATATTTTATGCGACTAACGAAGGACGGAATTTGTCAACTTCAAATGAATTGGGAGGAATACATATTCTCAAGATTAAAAGATACCTTTGTCAGGACCCCGATTTTAATATATTAAGACACAAATCGACTAACGGTCGTAAAAACCGATTATTCGGAAACGGCGTTAAAAGTGTATGAATCGTAACGAGATGAGGATAGTATTTCAAAGCCAGTAACTTATGATTTTATACGATTAACGGACGCGAAATATACCAACACTATTTACAATAGGGAGCTTTTCGTGGTAATATCATATTCAGAAACGTAGTCTTTAAAATTACATAATATTCGCACCCTATTTACGATTCTAACGGATTAGAAGAAATTGGAATATTTTTCCTTATTACGCTTAATTTCGGAACGCCATGGTAAATACGTCACGATTAATTCGCTTTTGTAATACTACTTACGATAACAACCCGAAACTTAAGGCACCTTTTTAAAAAAAAGTATTGACTAATAGGTTATAAGATAAACCCGAAATTAAAAACCGCCGCACGCAAGTCTTTCAACCTATTTTTATTGTTATATCAAATGTAGTAATAATCAACTTATATATAATAGAAACGTATATGACGGCCGTTTATACAAATAAATTTATTCAAGTGAACGCTTAGTTATTCAATCGCGATAACATATACCTGAAGTGAAAGCCGAAGGATTTTAAAATGTTGATGTTAGCGGAATTACCTTGGGTTCGGCTCGCGTGAGGATTTTCGGCCAAAATAACGTCGAGGGGTTTTAAAACGCCGGTATTAATATTACCGCCGTGGGACCAGCCCGCGTTAAATCCGTTAAATTCGTTAACATTCAATAGTTGTTTCATTTTCGGTTTGAATACCCTTGATGAATTATAGGATTGAAAAATAACGAATAACCCGTTATACGAGATTCGCCTATTAGCGATTTTTGAAGGTGCTAAGCGTTTTCCAGTTCAAGTAAAATACTCAGTGTAAATTGAAGATTATAGTATTAATTAGCTAGGTACTTTAAATTATTTAAACCGATTATAATGACCTAGGTCGAAACTAAAAACAACGAAAATCTTATAATAAACCAAAAATTCGCCTATTATAGATTATCCAGATAACAAGGTTGAATTCAAATTCTTTGAGAAAATTGTTATTACGACAGCATATTTTTGGATATTCGACTTTTAAATCGAATATGTATGTAATATAATGGTATGAAACCTCACCGTATCTTATAATGAAACTCTTTTTAACTTTTTCCTTTTTGAAATCGATATTAGATATATATTTTAAATAACTTTATAATTGACTTATTAGTTACCGAAAACAGCCCCTGATATTTATTCATTTTTACAACTCGAATTTCTAAGTTTATCTAATTAGAGGCTATATAACTTATAGCTGTCGATATTTATTGAAAGCGTTTTTGGAATATATAGTGAAAACGTTGTAAATTTCCGGCTTTCTTTTTGATAGCCGCGGTTTAAACTGGATAAACTTATATCAACGACTTATAAGTTTTTGATAAGAGTCAAATGACTTGAATTCACGAAATTTCAATTGAAATAGATAACGATATCGAATATATTAATTGATTTTATTTTAAAGTATTCACGAATCGTCATGATCTTTTCATAATATAAGTCAATATTATATTTACCCTCTTATTAATTCATATTGAATAAACGAAAGTCAAGGGTTACCGGGTTTAACGTAAATAGTTCAGTAAATTAATACGATATATACGTTATTTCGATGGTAATAGGGGATACGAAGTCGTCAAGTAGTTTAGCGAAATAAATTGTTGCAGTGTTAATATATTTATGCGAGGATATTAATTAATTCAACCGACGATAATATATATTTAATAATGAATTAAAATAGCAACGCACTTTCAACGACGTTCTGTAAAACGATATCAAGTGGGCGATTTGGTTTAATTTAGCCTATGTAATATAAAAACTAACAGCCTCAATAAAATTTTTAATTATATAATAAGTATTGTGTCGTCGATATTTTGAACCCATTGAATGTAGTTTTAGACATTTTGGCAAATAATTTATATTTTGTATTAATATGGTCGTAAAAGCGATTACGAACCCCTCATTTTTATAGTCTCCAACCGATAGTTTTCTGGGACTCATTTGCATCTTTAACGATACAAAAAAAGTATACACAAGAAATTTTAAATTTAAAAACTTTTATGGTAAATAAGAGGCAGAGCGGTATTCAATTTGTATTAATTGACTAAAGGGTTTATAATAAGCCGAAGTAGAAATTATTAGAAAACTGTTAGTATATTTTAATAGTGGAAAAATTCGAGGCGATATAACGGGATGCCTAAGTATATAATAACCCGGTATTTTGACGTTGATGTCCAATATATATTAAGTCATTTAAGCGAAATGAATTGTTTTTACCTGGAAAATGAAATAATAATTTTTCAAAAAAATAAAAGTTTATTATGATTAAAATATAACACGATAATTGAGGCCAGATATATATTACTCGATCTTTTCGAATTAATATCCGACTGCGAGGCGACTTTCATTATAACTTATTGAAGTTTTATCTATTCTTCGTTATTAATTTTATTGAGGTTCAATAAGTAAAACGTTATTAACGTTGGGTATCTTATGAAAACTAATTTTTGATGTTAGGAAAGATCGATAAGGGGGGGTAGCGTGAGGTGGAGCAGATACTGGTAAGAGTCGACGAAAAGGGCTAACGAGCGGCGAGGCGAACGTGGGACGACATCGATAATGGCAAGTAATATTAAGCGGGACGAACTTTAGAAAAGGTAAACGATAATAATTCGCGAAAGGCGGAGCAGGAAGAACAATATTTTAGGCGGATAACTAGCGATTACAATATATTAATTTGTACTCAGGCGACGTGGTCGACTCGAATACGATCCTTTACCCGTTTTTGGTTGAGTGGATAAGCTAGTTTTTAATTAAAGTCCACAAATCAAATACGGGTAAAAAAGGGCCAGTACGATTAAACCATAAATATAACATATTACGTTTTATAAGCCGTACCAATATTGGTTATAAAAGATATAGCTTACGTAACTATATTATTGTCGATATTTGAGCTAAACCCACAAAAAGGCATACAGTAGGTATTAAAGAAAACCGGTGTGAAAATATTACACGATAACGTACGCTAAACCGCAAAAGTCTCATTATAATAAATAGGAGAAATCGTAAATGGTAACGGGGAAATTTTAAAAAAAGATGGACCTGGAAAAAGAAGGTAATAAAAACGAATAACGAAAGGGGTAATAACTTATATTACCGGAACGGTGAAGACTCCTTGGGCTTAGGTAATATTTCGAAGTCAATTAAATTAGTTAAGTCACTTAAAGAATATGAAAACGAAGACGTGCCGGTTACCTGAAACATTTGCTCACCGTTTACGAACGAGGAATAAAATATGGTCTTTTTCTTTGATAATTATAACCAATTTCTATAATAAAATGTATAAACTGAGTAAAGTGGTAAATAAGCTTGTTTTCCAAATATATTACGTGAAAGAATTAATTAGCGGTCGGATTGCGTATTAAATCAATTTATTAAACTTACCTCATTATAAACCTCTCGATACATACGATAACTTTATATATAATGAACCGGAATATAAATAAAGGGAACGTAGAAATTTCAAAGACGATTAATGTTCGATATATAAGTATCTTTCGTCTATAAAAGGGGAAGTTCACTTTTATCTTCGTTATTTTTGATGATAAATAGGTCGTTTATAATGCGGAAATACTATGAAATATAATTAACTATAAGGTATTAAGATATAATTAGTTAATTTACTTTGTATGAAGGTTAATACTTTTTTCAAAAAACATTTACAACGGTATAACTTTAGTTAGGTTTATGATAAATGTTAATTATAAAGAGGGAAAAAGGTCAAAAAATATCCGATATCAATAATCAATTAATAGTTTAGATGTAAAAGATAATAAAAAAGTTGTTATCAAAGGTATAGTAAAGAAATAAATATCTAAAAAATGTTAATGAGGCGAAAGAAAGAGAAAGGAAGTTTTAGGAGCTACGTTTAATTTCGTATTTATAAGCGTTAACAACCGGATTAGGTAAGGGTAATGTATTATATAGTATGGTAAAACGACGCGTTATACGGCGTTGGCGATAAAAACTATATATTATACGGTATGTTAAAGGCTACTTCATACGGTATCGGTTGTAAAAACGATACGTTATATAACGCGTTAAGGGGTGCGATATATGGCATCGGCGTCTGGAGGTTAAATCAATCGATACGTTATACGGCTCGTTAAAGGAGCGTATTATACGGTACCGGTAGCTTAATATTAAACCGGTTGATACCTTATACGGCGTATTAAAAGTTACGTTACCAGCCCGCGTCCGGCTTCCACCCAGCCCTCGTATTAGGCGGGTAAAATCCGCATCTTACGTTTAACTAACGGGACGTCGCGGCCTTTATAAAGTTCGAAAAAAGGGGGGAGAAGTTATAGACTTAGGCTATTAACCATTAAGTTAATAGGTTAAGTAACTATATACGTAACGGGATATATAGTACCCGGTCCGGGCTCGATCTAGGCGCGGACCAGGCGCGGTCCATGTATGGTACGTATAAGGGCACGTAACGGGCTAGGCACTGGCCATTCTAATAGGTCTTGAACGATGAGCCACGGTAGCCTCTTCTAGTCCTCCGTTGTACCTCAATAGGAAACCTCATTTGGCATCTACTTGGCTGACTATTGTAGGTCGAACCATGACACTATACATCTACACTTATAAAAAGTGTTTTGACATAATTGAATTTTTTTTTTATATTATTTTCGTGGTGGAACGTTCATTAACAATGGTGAATTATTCAGAACATATTCCAGGATAATGTGATAAGAGTACTAATACTATCCCCTCTTCACTCCCAGTAATATTCATATTTCGCTCCTTAATAAACAAATATATATACATCAATTAACACCACTTCGTTCAAACTTAACAGAGACACATTTACATAGGTATAAGTGTATTTGTAGTGTAATTTTTCAATAAAAAAAAGCAGTCATAAGTTTTATAACTATATAATTGTAGGAACTATAGCGGAAGTATACTTTTTCCGTTGTAAATTTATGATAACAATTCTTTAAACGATGAAGAACAAAATCATAAACTTATTTGCACTACGGAAAATCGAAAAGTTACACTGCTACCACTAAATGCACCTTTATATACTGTGAAAATTCAAGTTCATTTTTAAACCTGATCAAAACTTCAATTATAATTTTTTCAATATTTTGTACTTCAATAGACAATGATTACTTTACGTATTTTGAAGAAATCCATGTATAGTCGTCTAGCATTACTGAAAAAAGGAAAAGTAACACAATATATAAGATTACACATATATAATAAATTGACACATTTTTAACTGTTATACCTAGAAGTTCGCAATATTAATAACAATTTTAAGGTATCTAAGGTCATGTTGAATATTTATTTTAGTGATTTAATATAAATTAGTGCCTATTGAAGCGGGTTAATGCATTTATGACGTGATAAGAATGAAAATTCAATTTTGTACAGTTTTAAACCTCTCTACCCTCATAATCTCATATTTATCGTTTCAAGATTATAACTTTAAACAATCATTAGTCGGTTGAATTATGGTATAAAACTCAATGTCTTTATGTGAATGTTGTTAGGTTTTGGAGTAAATAAATGCATAAAGAGTGAATTATTACCATCGATATTTATATGACACATAGCGTAATTCTTGTTAATCTTAAAAAACAATAATGTTAAATATAGAGAAAAAATAAAATTTACAATGTTTTAAAACATAAGTAAGTTATCCATCACATTAACATAGTTTTTACCATTAAAACACTCGATTTATATAAATAAAGCTCGATATTAAAAATATAACCTATGAAACCCAATGTATTAGGGACATAAATGTAGTTAAATACACTATGAACAGCTTCAAAATCCTCTGTGTAATATGAGTTAAATCCTATCAGAAGGTTGTCAATAAAACTGATATAAATTGAGCTATTACTGAAAAAATCAACTAAAGTACATCTCCTATTACCAATATTAACGACGTGAATTGAACTCTCATTCGAATAACATTGAAAATACATTAATACATTACACATAAGCTAATAAATAAGAGATTGAAGAAATTATAATAACACACAAGAGGGGACAACCCAATGATATCGAATGATAACAATGATCATTGGTTCGACTAAGTATGTATAATAACTTCGGTTACTTAAAATGACACATTAACCACAAGTAAGTTGTTTAGCTGTTAACAAATACATTTATAATAATACCCGCCAGATTTTGTTTCGAACGAATGACAACATTGAAGTTGATGGACTCGTTACTTAGAAATTAGATTAATTTACGCTGAAAATTCAATGATAAATCATTAACGTTTTCAGATTAAGAATTTTTTATAACTGTCAACATCATACAATGGATAGGTTGGAGATGTTCATATTAATTACTCAATTATTCAGCGGTAGTTTTTTTTGGTATTTGCACATAATTTTCAATATTACAAAACATAATAATTCATTATTGCTATTGTTGTCAATCTAAGAATAAATAATAATTAAATTTTTAATGTTCATCATATTATAGGAATACATGCCCTTTAATATACACAGATAAATAATTAATCATTGTTTTGAAGTTATCAAAACCATTAAGACAGAAATATCCACTTAAAATACCTCTACGATTCGTTCAAATATTAGAAGAAACAATTTATGTAAATATATACTTATTTAAATCATATTCAACGCAATTAAAGAAAAAATTCAATATAATACTTTGAGTCTTTAACCCGAATTTCGTACCACAGTGATGACAAATAATGAAGCATAGTTGGTATGTAATATACAAGTGTTGGTAAGCTTTTATTGTTGCAACGTAGTCGATTGGAATCGCAGTCGAAGTTACTGTTTTATTGCATTGAAAGTGATAATGTAGTACTTTTAAGTTTTTCGGACCGCTAGTTAGTGTGCATACTAGTTTATGAAGGCAACTATTTCGCTTATACCCTATATAAAATTTTGAAATCCACTTCACTTAACTTACAATTAATATAGTAAAATCTCAATCAGTAAAGTAAACTTTTTTGTAATATAGGTGATTCAGTTTCTAATACTATCGAATAGTTTTTTTTTGTACAAACCAGTATGCTTAATTATCAGTCCAAGGGAACCGCTAAACTCCTGCCTATTTCTGATGAAATTCCAATTCCAATATAAACCTGTTTTATATTAGATTACATTCTAAATACAACCTTTTACCTCTCAGTATCTGGAATTAACTTCCTCCATTCGTACACTCAAATCTTTCGTTATATTTTTTTCGCCACGAATTCTATACAGTTCGCTAATTGATTTGAGTATGCTTTCGATATTTATTACCTTTACTACCGTAGTAATCTTTCGATTTGCCAAGGTAATCCTATCATTCCATATTCTATATTGGCTGGTATATATATAATTCCATATGATCAGTTAACCTTTTTCTATTTATAATCCTTTTTAGGAAGTTGTTTAATTTAGCCCAGTTCATAAAAACAGAGAGTTAATTTCACCGTTTATTCACCTTATTTCATTAATTTAGAGTATTTAGAGTATCTCCGTTCATAATATTACGTTTATTATTCAACATTTTTAATAGTGGTTCCAACGTTTCAAATGCATTCAAGAAGTTCAAGCAAGTGATTAGAAATGAATACAGGTATTGAAATAAATTCCAATCATTGGGTAGTAATTCTTAATGTACAGTTTATTACTATAATAATTCTAAATTCAATTATTATAAGGTTAATTTTTCATTACAACACTCTTTGGGTCACCCGTTTTTACCTGACCGATATCCGATATATAAAGTTACGAATGATTGGAAATTGAATATGTGACCTTTCTCTGATGATGAATATTATGCAAAATTAGGCTTGAAAGATAAAATCGACGTTATTAGTAAGGAAAACTAGTCTGTAACATTTATAAAATTTACCGTCGTAGAATCTATTAATATAAAATAAATACCCTGGTTCGAGTTACCTATTCGTTATTATTTACTTTTTTAAAAAAAAATGAAACTATTCATCTTCGGAATTTGAAACCGTATCGTTGCCCATGAAATTATAACATGTCTTCTATTATCATATTATGAGGATAAATGACCTTTAAGCTTTTTATTTAAGGTAAAGTTATAACCTTATATTGCTGGCTTTGTCAAATCTTATCTAACTGATAGTTTACATCTTTCAATATAAGTTCAGCTGTATATTAAAATAACATAAAATATTATCATTTCGGAACAATGATTCGATAGAATGTCATTAAATGCGCTAAAATGATTTCTAAATTAATCTATACCTCTAAAGGTTCAAATAATTAATTGAACACTGTTTTTAGTTTTAATTTCAACGATGACCAAGAAAAGAAAAATCCTTCATTCATATGCAAACGATATTGAAGCCTTCAATTTGTCTATAATAAAAGAATGATTTAAACATTAATACTTTATACTGAACCTGTTTTCACGCTGCATTCGATACGTTCAAAATCAATAGACACCTGTTTTAGCCAAACTGTAAAGAGATTCAATATAACGTATAACTATTTCTGTAAGAAACTTTTATTGTAAATCTTTAAGCATTTCGAGCAGAATAAGTTGTTCAATATCGGTGACGAATTTCGTATACACTTGGGTAATATCGCGATTATTAAAGCTAAACCTACCGCTTACGCCAGTACTTACACTGACAGTAATTGTTATTATTAAGCGTTAACTAATTTTCTGGATGATTGATAATGAAGTTAGGATTTAGTTTTTATCTTTATTACTGTATACATTAGTGATTAGTCTTAATTCTTCGTACGGCCGACTCGTGGTTGCACATTTGACTTTGTCGACCATTTTGAATTCAGAAATTGTTACGTTATGTTTTTTAAATTATACCCATAGAGAAAGTAAGATTTCGCTGCGGGTAAGAAGGATATTAATCTTAAATTGATCTCTTTCTTTCAATTAGTTGATCAGCGTGTTAATATTACCTTTGTCACGCAATTTAGCGGGCAGCTCGCCATCAAATTTCTTCTTTTACGATATTCAGGCCGTGTTTTATGCTTGTCCAAGTTTGTAATTTCTATCGATATTCCCCTATTCATAATTTATTCTTCTTTTGAGTTATCGGCTACACCGTTTCCGTTTAATAGGTTTATTAAACATCAATTTAATAGGATTTTGTTGACTAATACCCTTAGATTACCAATTTTCATGAGACTCAAACAGTCTTTTTTATACTGTTTATCATGCATAATACAATATTTAATAAAACCGTTAGTAGTTCGAATCACCACGTTTGGGTTCGTGATACTTAAGATATCGTAAAATCTATTCCATTTGCGTGAATCTTCTCACATAAGGATTTAATTTGGAGAAAGCAAAGACATGGCATCTGTCCTTGATGGATCTTTTCTTATATTGAAGGTATTGGCTATTTGGTGTATTGCAGATTCCTTTCCTATTTCCTTTAAGTTTTTAATATATGTTACAACCCTCTTTGAGTATTTGGTAATAGAGGAGATTCAGTTCTTATGAATGTGTATGCGCTCAATACTAACTAAGTTGGTGCTAAAATTTGAGGATCAATTGCATCATTAAGGCATTTCAGTCCTATCTAAAGTCTTGCTTCTCAGCTTCTTAAATTTCCACTCTCCAACGTAAAGATATTGTAAGCTTTACGAAATAGTGCGTATACTCTCTCAACCTTACCGATACCCCAATGGAGTTCAATAGGTACTTGTTTGCAGTAACGCCTCCAATACTTCTTTCGTCGTAATGTTCTTAAGAAGTTAAACGCCGTGAAATGCTATCTCCGAGTCAATGACGCAAAATACTGGCTTGCCATCCAGGTAAAACACGTCAACGAAGACTTTAGAATTGATGTTTTCACTTTCTTTTACCGTAAAATTGAATTTGAGGAGGGTTTAGTAATATGTTTGGTAGTGGTAGAAAAGTCTCTCGATCCCTTCCATTGCCTAAAAGTTAGCATATTCATGGACAACAGCCTATAAGATTTTATACTGCCTTTCAATTACAGGATAATAAAACCTTTAGTGTAATTAACGAAATTATGACACCATCAAATTCAATACCATTATCTAGTAAAGTGTATGACAAGGGGTCACGGCTCAGATAAAGGTATCTAAGATTCCATTTGAGGCGTATACTCTCGAAATGCTTCTTGTCTCATCTACCATCATTCTACTAATATATTTGAATATTATAATGTCTTCATTCTATGTTAATTTCAACACGTAACCGACAAATGAAAGGGTGAATAGATAGGTTTGAAAATAAATAAGAAAGGAAATATGAAGGTTAGGACTAATATTAAAAACTATTTTGAAAGTTAACATATTAAAGTGGGTACGCAAGTGGTTTAGGCCTAACGTTATATAATTTACATTTGTAACGAACTCGGTGTATGTCTGATGAGTAAATGGTGAGTATTTGTTATGAATAGGGGGTAAATGATAGACTTAGGCTGTTCATTATTAAGTCTATAGGTTATTTGATTCTTTTCATAACGAATGGTATATGAATAGGGTATGGATCGCACGCGGAAAACGACCATTACAGGCGCAATATAGGCATAGTGCGGTCGAGGCTCAAAAAGGTTACGTGGCGAAGTTTGTGGCGTTCTGCGCACTTATGCTATATGCTGTAACCCATTACAAATTCTTCTAGTTTACTTTAATGCTTCAATTGATAACACCATGAGGTATCTACTCGAATATTTATCATAGATTAGACTATAACACGAACCACAAATAAAAAACGCCTAATGAATAACGTGATAGCCCTTCACAAGGCCTAAAAGAATAGGAATATTTCTTAATTCCGATAAATGAATAACGACGATGACTTCGCTGATATTATAACAAAAAATATACTAAATAAAGCTCTCAAAAGGATTATATAAAGAAGGAAAAGTACCATACGAATAGAGGGATATGTGGAACAGGTATTTGTATGAAGGGATTAAGCTAGAGCTATTGCTTATGATGGTCGCATACTGTCTATTATCCTCGGTAGAGAGATAGAGAGAGAGACAAGCCTCTACCAAGGAGCTGATATAGTCTACAGAAAAGGGGGTGGCCCAGTCACGTGAAAGGACGACTTCAGAGCATCGTAGAGCATAGAAACTGCTAGGTAAAGATCTCTGGTGACCACCAGCCTAGGCAACAGCTTGTAACATCACCCCCAGCGTATCCCTGTTCCCGTAACACACTCCCCCCCTCCTGTTTTTCTATCTACGTATATAAACCAATTCGCCCCTTTAACTAACGTGGGTTAAACCGCCTATTGTTACCGCTTATCCCACGTAAGATAACTAGCCTATTACGATCACTAGCTCTTTTAACCAACATAGGTTAAGCCTCCTACCATATAACTTAACCTACGTAGGTTCAATGGAATATTACTTTCACTTAATTTACCTAATATTAATAACCTACTACTTCCTCTCATTACTACTATTAATCTACTTAAATTAATTGGTACACTATTTTAAAGCTACGGGATATTGGTTTCTAACGATTTAGAAACTAGTAAAGCAAAAAAAGATTACCTGTGGGTAAGGATGAAAGGCTCGTTATCGTCCAGAGTTTAATTATAACGGGATTTAAAAACGTACAAAATCACGATATTTGAGGAATTCGAGAATAATTCCTGCGGAAAAAATATACAATTCACCTATTAGATTAGAATTTATCATTGTAGGGAAAGGCTAATACTGGAGCAGCCTACGTAAAGTTTATTTCGGGCTTGTAAAATGCCTTCGATGTTAAATTCAAATTCGTCATTATTTTTATTACTTATAACGTCGATAACGGGTCGAAAACAGCGCGGGTAAATTAATCTACGTAAAAACCGTAGTACTTTCCACCCTAAATATTGAATACGACGACGTGGAAATCGACGACACGTGTAACAATATATTAAGTGTAAAGTAAGCTTAGGTTATTCGATAATTGGTTCATCTTATAATTTGTAAAAAGAAGCCCAACGTTATCCCATACCCGAAATCGTTCCGAGGGAAAATGCTATTAGTTAGCTACCAACTCCATATATTATTATGTAATTGCTATTAAAACTTGTGATAATTCCGTAACGTCGCGAATAGGTTGGACGAAAACTTCGGTATTGATGCATATTTCCGTTGTTGAAATAAATGAACGTTAGATAAGTTATATAGGATTAACTTGATAGCCTTATATTATAAAAAAATATGTTCATAGAAATGTTCATAATATATTTATTAGTGAAAACAAATTGAATACCAAGTAATAAATGAATTTAATCTAGTTGGATATAAATAATAATGAAACGTAAATACGTTGAAACGTTTTAATTAACGAATTTGATAACACTATCTATCTTAGAGTAAAATAATTTAATAAAATATTGTTCTACCCCCGTCGGATTGAAAATGTATTTCCCAAACCCATTAATATAATCAGAATATCAATCGTTAAAAGTAACAAGGAAAACTCCATAAATTCACATATATATATTTAAAAGCTATTTTATACAAGCTTTAATATCCTAGATATCTATTGTTTCCAAACAAAAATCGTTTCACTTAAACAATCCGCAATAACTGTAAAATAACTTAAGAGGCTAACTCGTTCACAAAGTAAATCGACCATAGAGTTGACTCGAAGCCCGCTTTAGAGATACTGTAAAACTAATGAAATCTTCAAAAATACCTTCTGATAATATCAATAATAAGTACTTCGCCTGAAAACATTGTAATCTCGATAAGAACGTTGGACCGTACGGTATAAGCCAGGTCAAAAATATAGTACAACTAAAATAACTATAATAAAGTTGCGGCCTCAGTGGTCAGTAAAAATTAAATCGTATATAATTCAAATTGACGCGTTAAAAAGTGATTTGTAAATATAAACTCAAATCCGGTTACAAAACCGTGAAATATCATCGTTATTCATTAAATATTCCGAACTCAAAACATTAATTATTTGGTTGTATTTAATACAAATAACGATGAAGATACTCTAGTTGCCTATATATACTTTAAGAATCGAACTATGGTAGGTGGTATTGCGGGTAATAATAATATTATAATTGTTTTAAATTTCGATATTAACAAAAAGTTCGTAACCCTTCTAGATAGACTGGTTATTGAAGGTGAGTTTGAAGACATATATACGCGGAAACAGTTTAAAAAAACCTTATTTATAACGTAGAAGTTGTAATGTCAACCCAAAAACCTGGGGTCGAAAAAGCCTTTATAATTATTATAATTTTATCGTAATAATATATCGCGCCGCATATAATCAGGCACTTTATTATAAACTAGCCTCAAACTAAATATAAAAACCGTTATTATTAACGAATGTGTCGTTTGAAAAGTCATCGAATAGTTATGAAATATTCAAAAATTTTATAATCCGTAAATAAAGTAAACAAACGGACCATACCTCGGAGTTCTGTATTTCATACTTTCAAACAACTAATAACCTCTAATAATTCCTCATCGTGAATATCATAATTATATTCAGAAAGTAATGGACGAAAAAAAAAATACTTTACTAGCTAACACTTATCATAATCGTTAAGTTGAAATAAACACCTTTCTGAGGCTAGAATATAATAATCGACTTCCAAAAAAGTTTCCCGGTTAAAGATATATTAGGCGAAACCTGATTTAAAAAAACGAAGGCTTAAGCTGCTCCAGGATAACTTATTCCTCGGGCCTCTAATAAAAGACGACCGTTTTCTAGTTAAATGAATTAAAACGATAATAATTACAACATAATTCCGAATAAAGTATTAATAAAAGTTGAAAAAGTGAAGAACAACCCATACTTCGTATAAAAATATGAGAGTTGCTTATTCTAAGATAATACACAGTTTTTACGAATTTATATATATTGAAATTTCCGCTTCGAAAACAAATCCCAAATACTGAATTTTCTAAAAGCCGAACTTATACTGAAATATATCAAGGTTTGAACTAGCGGCGATGAGGACGTTGAATACCCAACTAACCGTAGCGTTATAGCTGTAAAAATTATCATTTAAATATCCTAAAATATTGTCGAGGTAAACGAAATATAAAATATTGAGAAAGGAACATAACTAATAATTAATATATTGTTAAAACGTATCTAGTATACCAGAAAATCCGAAAGGGATAACTATCCACTTCAAAAGTTCAAAACGTATACGAAATATACCTTTTCACTTGTCGTCTCCTTCAATTTGTAACTTTTAAAAGACAGCTGTCATATAGAGTTTAATAACCTATTCAAGTCGTAAAATATTTGCGAACGTTTCCTAAATTAAGAGGAGGGGATTGAAATCAGTCTTTGTAGTAACGTTAAAGTTGTGATAATCGTCATAAAAACGCAAGCCGCCTCCAAGTTTTTCAATGAAAAGCGGTACGCCTGTTAAGGAACTACTAGATCGAATATAACCTGAATCGAACGACTCGATTGATATTATGTGTTATACCAAAAACACGTATAATATACTACATAAAGGCTCTTAAAAAAAAAACTTCGTAAAATCAACATGAATTACTATTTTGAATAACAATTTCATAATCGATTTCGAAACGATAGGGAGGTAATTTATCCCCTTAAGCTTTATCAAATATGGACATAAACATTTTAATGGTATTAGAATGCTTATCGTGAACGAAAACGAGTGATTTCCAGGCTAACACTTTATTAATATCTCGAGGGAAACGGCGATAAGCTACGTAATAACTTAATCCCTTTGATCTTTATGAATTATATTAATAAGAGAAACGGTGCCAACACCCTTTGGTTTTTTTTATTTTTTAAAATTATTATGTGACCTCGTTCTCTTATACAGTCATCATCTACTAGTTTCAAAAGAAACATATACTTTGAAACTTTGTAAATATCTATTGACAAATCATTCAAAATTTACCCAAAATGATATTATATTACAAATACAAGATAACATGAAATGAAATTGAATTCCCATATTTTTTGAAATTGACCTCTAAATAAGTCATTAAAAATAAACCGTAAACTGTTCCCAGGTATATAATAAATAACTTTGGCAAATCTTTGAAGTAAAAAAAAGATATTCGATTACTTTAATCGACTGATAAGTTACTGACTCACAGTGTTATAATATTTGTAACCTATAATGACTAAAACATAAATGATTAAAATAAAATTACCAAGTAAATATATTATCAAAGGGAAACTATTCCAAAACTAAAGGTAACTTACCGAGTGAAATTCAAACACATTCAATTTATATAAGTAATTATGTTAAAAAAAATGAACTTTTTAATTTGAAAAGTCGATGAAGTGGTCGGTAAAGATAAGGAAAATACCAATATTAACCTTAATATCAGAGGAATACGGGCTTCATACGGGATCGAATAAAGAAATATGAATACGATAACTATTTACGCTATAATGTAAATTTACACCATGGTTTTTACGATGGAATTTTTTTGAATAGTTAACCTAGATAACCTGATAATTAATAATAATTCGAAAACCGTTTCCTCATATCATAATAACATATTTTTAATTATTAGGAATGTGCGCGTCACCGTCACTCTTTGCGTTACAAATTATACCTTCAGTACTAATATTACCAAAATAATTAGAACTACTATACGGAATATAAAGGTTATAAAGTCGTCTATGAAAAAGTTAAGCACAGAAAACCTATTATTTATGATTCGTGGGCATTTTCAAACAAAGTAAAAGGTTAAAAAGTATGTCGTTGATAACTCTTTTCAAAATAACGAACTAAATGGTGAATTTCTAGTCCATATCGTCGCAGTTTGTAAACAAAATCTTCCAATCCTTGAAAATAAACATAAAGCTATTAGCAAATTCCCTATTTCAAACTCTCAAATCGGACTATAACGGTTTTCATTACGTTTATATTGTAGTAATTCGCGTGAAATATTTCTTGAAAAGCTTCGAAATTGATATTAATACCGTCGCTACCGCAAACATAATAACCTTTCATAACGGTTTACGAAAAGTCCTTGGATTATTTAAAACTAATATAAGAAAAATCTTTCATTATATCGATAAGCTTAAAATATTTATGTAACTTATATAAAATCGTGGCCTCCTATACTAAGAAACATAATTTAACGCTGGAAAACATAATTGGTGGGTCGAGAGATTTACGTTTAATCCGTTAATGGTCAACTTTATCAGATAAACCGTCAATATCATTATCTAAATCGAAAGAATCTGGATTATTGTAATCGTTGGCGCGAACCCAGATCAAGTGCGATATAATAGTTGCGTTATTCGTATGTAACGTAAAAATAGAAACTCTTTAGGCAGGAATTTTATTCAAAAACATAAACATATCGGCAAAAAATTGAAACTACCTGATCATATTTATTAACGTTACCAATATATTAGTATTTTTTCTTTTCATATATAAAGCCAACTTGCAAATGTCGTTATATTGCTTGACGAACTCTGCATATAGAATCTACCTAACTAGTTTACTTTAACTTATAAATTAATCCTATTATGTAATCAATTTATTTCAAAATAAATCCTCAACGCATACATTAAAGAATGATGTCAAATTCCCAAAGTCTAAGTTCAAGAAGTCGGAAAACACAACCTTTAGTTATAACGAATTGAAGTAGCTAAAATATCATTGGAACAAGGATCAAAAATAATATATCAAGGTATTAAGCCAAAGTTATCGCTTATAACAGTCGGATACTATCTATTATCCTTGATAAAGAAACAGAGAATAATAAGCCTCTGCTAAAAAGCTGCTATAGGCTATAGAAAAGGGGGTAACCCGGTTATGTAACAGGACAACACCAGAATATCATAGAGTATAGTAACCGTCAAGGCTAGATTTCTCGTAACCACCAGCCCAGACACCCGTTTGTGACATTTGGTAAGGTTTCAATACGTGATAATCTATAAGGAAAGAGTTAATAGATCCCTCGTAAATTGGAATATTACTTGATTAATAATACCGATTTCATTCACTAGTACAGCTAAATTTTTAAAGTCATAGAAGTTCAAATGCGGGAAAGCTTTTGGTAGGACTTTAGACATTGCAACGTATTCGATTCGAATCGGTCGAAGTACCAGTAGTATTGCATATTCATGTGGTGGATATATTGTTCTAGGTTTGGCAGACCGCTAACCGGTCTTCACAATAATTTGTATGGCCAATTTGTTGGACCGTACCCTATTGTGAAGTAATCTTATACTATACTTAACTCAACAGTAGTTCCACAAAATAATACACTCAACTTGGTATCATTATAGTCAACTTTACTATATATAAAGTTCACTGACTATACTACAATTACTACTATTTCAACACTAGCTTCTTTTTTATTTTATACGCGTGCACTAGTACGATTGACCAATTTTTTCTGATTACAACCGAATTGCCTCCTCGTTTACCAGCTAGACCTCTTCCAATTTTACAGCCAAATTCACCTTAATTACCCCAATGATCCTATTTCTGCCTTCATTAATTCCCCAAAATAAGTATTTCGCCACAAATTAACGAAAATCTACAATGTAATCGTCCCTTTAACTTGAATGTAACAACTAATCAAATCGCTGAACTTGATTTCCTCACATTTTTACAATTCATTTTGGTATCCTTCTGCGCTGTTAGGTAACTTAAGTTTACGAATTGACCTCATAAAGTATCTCCCAATACGTATAGTCATCCTATCATTATTTGCAAACTTTTGAAAGGCCTTATATAATATTAAATTCATTATAAAGTTGATAGGATCATTCTTGACGTTGATTTATCGAAATTCTTTAATCTCTTTACTTTCGCAGGTTTCATGGAATGCTATCACATCGATTATAATGAGTTTTTCATTAGTAATTTCGAGTTTTGACAGGTATTTGAACAGGGATATCGTGATAATACAAATCACTACCAGGAGAAAAAACCATTTTGAGCTACCTAAGTTTAATATCAAGGGTCTTACATATCTTGAAACCTAAATTAATACCAGCTATTATATCGTAAACCGTTGGAACCAACATACTTTAAGTAATACTTATACATTTAACGATAGTTAAATATATCCGGTCTCTGGTTATATTAAACTGGGCCTGCCAAAAACTATATATATGAACGATTATTATAAGGAATAACATCTATAATAATAAGTTTATATTATTTACGAAAAGGCTGTCCGTAATTTTCATTCAATCAGCTTTTGATAGGCTAATACAAACTATATTAACCTCCCCTTTGCGACACACTATCAATCACTTTACTATTTTTATTTAGTTCGTTAAAAGTTTCATTCGTTGGGTTTTACTTTTATAGCATAATATAAGGATCGTAAGAAGTCTTCGGTTAACTTAAAATAACGATATAGCTGCTATGAGCGCGTTTCTTCAAATACCTTCAAATCCTAGCTATATCAACCTTATCAATTATGTCTTATTTAACGCCTTATCACTTTGAACAAAAACTAAGGTAGATATTAATATCGTTAACTCCATACTTACAAATTAATAATCCGTTAAAGTTTAGATATTTACCTGTTGCCAAATTTGCAACCGGCTTGCATTTTTAGAACTTTTAGTCCATAATCGCATGTTATTCCGATACTACAAATCTAGTAATTTCGAAGAAGAGGGTATCTTCAGGTTGCATAACCATCAATCTGAAATTTTGTTTTTTATTCTACGTAATTAGCAAGTATAAGTAATAGATTAATGATTTTATACTTATATTCGATATAAAGTTCGATTAGTAGGTTAGGACAATGGACGCCTGGTTCGACCGGTTCATATAATAGGTCAATATATTGCATAACCATCCCTGAAAGGCATTTGTTACAAAATTCGTACGGTAATTACATTAAGATAATCCTCAATAAATTTGTTATTAACGGCGTATACCATTAAGTAATATTCAATTAACAAAAGGTAGATCTACTGTTTATTTTGATTAGTCACTTTGTTATTAAAGTAATTAATAAGTCCTAACTAATTTTTTAAGTCTTGCCTATAATGTAAAATTTAGTTTTTACCTTTATTATTGTATTCTTAAGCGATTTAACATGACCTTTTATATAGGCTCTCCATTGTTTTTCCTTTGACCACATGTATAATCCTCAACCTCAAAATAGTGATATTGAGGTTTTAGATGTTAAAGTCGCGTTTATATACGAATTATACAACTTTTTAAACAAGCAATCCATTACTTTTAACCCTATCGCTCATTTTGAAAAGCCTGTCGAAGTTTTTAACAATTTCTCATACTTGGATTTTAACAGTTAAATTCTAAATATCTCTTTTTCCTTAATAATGGAAATGATATTGTAAATCTAACCTGGTATATATTCCTTATCTTTAACATTCCTCAAATTCGGTGATTGACTGCGCCGTAGAAAATTTATCAGCTAACCGCTTATGGGGGTAGAGAGATTGTATTGTTTAGTTTGCTTAAGTTAAGGATCTTCATTGTTATCCATATCATCAGTCACCCAAACGTAAAGATTAACCAAAATTATGCGAAACATCGTAAAACCGTCGATAGTATTAATAATTATTTTCAAGTTAGTAATACATCAGATCTTTGGTAGGATACCCCATTGGCATAGCTTTAGATATATAAGGATTTCGCGTTATAATATAAAAATAAAGTACACAGATAAACTTAGTAACATTTTTGGTATTAAATTATAATTAAATTAACTTGATACCAATTCTTTTCGTATTTTTTTCAAGGTCATTCCGTATACTATTACCTTTGTCTAGGTATTTATGAATAACAAAAATTGACTCCATAAACGAGAATATACTTTAAAAACTAAAACATTGATATCAAACCTTAATAACCTACAATATCACTCAAACCTTTTACCGTTATTTGGAAACGTACCTTGTAGTTCATAAAACTTCCAATTTTCAACGTAAGGATATCGTACACTCTACAAAGTAATTCATATACCATTTCGATCTTTTTAATATTTTAGTGCGTTTCAATAAATACATATTTGCACTGAATACCTATTATCTTTATATCCGTTCAAACCTCGGCGCCTTAAAGTTAATACCGGCATTATTAATAACAACGCTTAGTAAACTCATATACGTATCAATTCAAAACATTTTCAACGTTTCCTACAATCTTTTGTTAATTGAAATTTGATGAATTTCACTTTGTAGAAAGAAGTTACGGGATCAATAACATTAAAAACAAACTTATTTTCTAAGTTAAACACATCAACTAAGGTCTCGTAATTCAAATACTTATCTTATTTTAATATAATTCTAAATTCTGGAGAATTTTGGTCATATGTTTAGTAATAGGAGTAAATATTTTTTAATAACCTATAAAGAAAAATAATACATATCTTTTAACCTTACGAATTTAATCACTTTTTATAGTTTATCGACGACTGGGTAATTGAAACGCCGGTATAATTAACACATCTTTATTTTTGTAAAGCTTAACAAAACTACTTTTAAACCTTGAAGACAAAACCAAAGGTATCCCTACTTAAAGACAAGGGGAAACCTTTGGCCATTTTTAAATAGTTTGTAAACATTGACGTCGACGTTGAAGCCGAGGATCTTTGTGTATTCCAAACGAAGAAAGCACAGGGTAGTGACCTTAAGGATATGAAACGGAATCAGCTGAACAGTTTAAATAACTATTAATCCTAACATCGATAATTATTGTCTAAAACTGAAGCTAACTTCAACTTTACTAATATTTTAATGGTTAATTTTCGCAATAATATTCTTTTACTCTCGAAATACTAGGTATTACAAATAACCTCCTATTGAGTACTTTGCTACCATCGTATCTGAAATAATACCTTAAAACCTGTAATTCACGTAACAACTGCAAAAGCTAAATGAATATCAAGAGTCATTAGTTTATTTCAAAGAAAATGTAAAGGTCTTTACCATTTAAATGATATATGAAAACGTATTCAACTAGTTAATGGACTATACCAGAAGTAATATCCTCTTAGTAAGTAACTTGCTTAGGGATATCATTATTGTCAACAACCCCTTTACTCTCGTAATTTACGATATAATTCAGGTAGTCTTATTCACAAGGAATATGGTACCGGATATAATATATTACGTAATATTTATAATGTTTTACATGAATATGAAGCGTTAACCAAACACCAAACTTACCACAAATCCATTACCTTCCACTACTATTACTACGATAGTTTTTGTGGTTAACAGACTCGTTTATATATTACCATTTTTACTAACGTCAATGTGATTATAGATTCTATTCCGAAAACCTTGAATCGAATCTTGAACGATGGGGCTTGTCGTGCTTTCGATTTATACAATATGTCATCGCATGATCTTCTTCATCCTAATCGCGAAAGTTATAAACATAAAAATATATACCGACCGAATTTGGCGTACGGAATATTATAATCGAAAGTAAGAACCATAATTAGTATAAAAAAGCTTTTATGGGTGATATCAAGTGGTTATAAAACCTCTTATAACTCGGTTATATCCGTAGTAACTACCTGTACCTGCCCTCGAAATCTAGCTGCGTCCATGTAAACCTTCCCTACTACTTGTAAACAAAAAATCAACTTATTAAACATTTCGTTAAAAATATCCATCAGGGTTTCCTCGTGTTCTTCATTATTATTGTCTTTTACCTCATTATAACTCGGTTTATATGATAATACATAAAGTGAACGTCGTATTCAAAATAACTTTATATATTATTGAGAATATTTTAGAAATTTCTTACCTTTTTCCGGAAGTTTAGGTAGTAGTCCTTGGTGTAAATTGCGAGGATTCTAGGGAATAGTAAGTAAAAAATAGAAGAAAAGCCCTCCATATACTTACAAATGTTCAAAAAAGCTATTGTCTTCGTATCAAGCCGATTGTAATTCTTTCCGTTTTACTTTTCCATATCGTTCCAGATTTTCGTGAAATCCATAAAATGTTTGTAATTATCATGAACTATTTTGACAAGTTCAGTAAAAAGATTACGATAATCATCCTAGAAGTTAATAATGTTTTTTGTCTTCAACTTAAACCTTAAAACCTTTAAGTTGCAATAATAAATCTAGTTGCTAATCGCTTAACTCGTAGGGTTAGGTCATATCATAAAACTTGTAGTGAGCTTAGGTGTATAGGCATACCTGCTAATGTTTTTTGTCTTCAACTTAAACCTTAAAACCTTTAAGTTGCAATAATAAAACTAGTTGCTAATCGCTTAACTCGTAGGGTTAGGTCATATCATAAAACTTGTAGTGAGCTTAGGTATATAGGCATACCTGCTTTGGAAAACCTTGTTTTAAGAAATTTATCGATTTCGAGAAAATCATTGACGATTTTAAAGAAATCTTGAAAGTATAAAGAGGACGTAATGGTCGTAAAGAGGATTTAAAAACCTTAACGATCTTAATTAATTAAACGGTAGATAGTGTTACTGTTGATTCCTTTTGCCTCGTTAATGACTGCTACTTCTTGCGCTCTACCACCACTAAAGGCGTATTCCGCGTTATTATGTAAATATACTAGGCTACCAAACAAATCAACAGGTTCCTTATCATTGGCGTACAAAGAATTGATACCAATGGGAAGGGTAAAGTTGTAATTGAATTATGGATTAGGAGTGGTTACCCAAAACGTATATAAAGTTGTTAAATGTTTTTAAGGCGTTTCTTTGTTCCTCATAATTTCTAAGGATCAAAATCTTAAGGTAGACTTTTATATTTGGTCAATTTCAAAACAGCTTCTCTCAACCTTCATATAGTTTTCTTTAGGATATAAATACCAATTCAAGTAATATGTTTTTTAACTTCACCTTAATCGTACTTTACATCATTTTTTACATATTAATTGGTTAGTGATTCAAGAATTTGCGGAAGTTTTTCAAGGTAGGGCTGTTACTTCAAAATAATTTATCAAGGCTTATGTCGAAAATATATTAGCTATTGTTGTTTGGATTTTAGAAGTTGCAATATTTTCGATTCGAGACGTAGTCGTAGTAATTGTATTGCGTGGTCAAGTGGTGGATTTATTGTTCTACGTTTGGTAAACCGCTTACCGATCTACCCACTAATTTGTATGGATGATTCCTTGGCCCGTACCCTAGTATAAAATAGGCATAGACTGTATTTGAACTTATAGTATGCCTATATAATAATACATTCAACTTTCAACTAGTATAGTTAACTTTACTATGAGTAAAGTTGACATACTGCATTTAAATTACTACTGTTTCAATACTAGCGGCTCTTTGGTTTGTGTATGTATGCTAATGTGGTTGACTAATCGTTTTCGGTTACCACTGAGTTGTTTTCTTGTTTATTGGACGGACCTTTGCCAAATCCACAGCTAAATTGACTTCAATTACTACATAGTTCTGAGTTCCAACTTTATTAATTCTTATAAACACGTTTTTCTTCTATAGACTGATGTATACCTGCAACTTAACCGTGCCTTTAGATAAGCCATACTAGTCAATTAAATTTTAGGCTTTATTTTCCTAACAGTTTTATAATTCGTTAAGGCACTCTTACTCGTTAACATACGATTTGACGTTTCCATTTGACCTTTCAAAATAGCTCTTAATACGTATAGTTACTTTATTATTGTTTATAGATTTTCAAAGGGCTTCGTTTAGTAAAATGCTGTTATAATATCAGGAAAATTGGTTTTACTATTAATTTATTAGTATTCCCTTATCTTTATACTTTGGTAGGTTTTACGAAGTATTACTACATCGATTATTAAGAATTTTTCGTTTGTAATTCCGAGTTTTTAAAGGCATTCGAATGGGCTTCTTAAGTCAGGATAAATCATTACCTGGATAGTAAAAATCCTTAACTCTCTGGTAACGATATTATGGGTTTTTCATATCATTACGTCAACATCAAAACCGGATATTATGCTATAGACCTTTAAAGTTAGTATGCTTAGTTAAATCCTTTTTCACCTAACAAAGGTCTAATATATCTGATTTCCATTGATTTTGAATTAGGTTTTTATGACTTATCATTTCAAATAATTGTCATAAGTAATATGATTTGCGACGATAAGTTCGCATTGTTTACTAAGGAGCCGTCCGTAATGATTTTTAACTTATTCTCAAATAATTTAATCGTGATTATATTCTTTTCCTGATTTAAATTCCTTACATATCACAACAACCTCTTATACAATCGGTTAAGATCTTTACCCGTTAGGGTTTACATTTATATCGTAATCGATAAATAATATGAGGCCTTTATTTGGCATATAGTGACGATATAGCTGTTACGTACATGTTGTTTCAGATACCTTTAAACACTGGTTACGTTAGTTTTGTTAATTGTAACGAACTTAGAGCTTTGTCCTTTTAAACGGACACTAATGTAGGTATTAATATAGTTAACACTATATTTACGGATTAACGATCCATTAAAATGCAAATTTTTTGACATTCACTAAAGTTGCGACCGGTTTATAGTTTTAAAACTTCAAGTTTTTCATTATATTTTATTTCGATGATATGAAGTTAGTTGGTTCAACGAGGAGGGTATTGTTAGTTTGTATGCAGATTTGACCGCAATTTTTAGTTTACGTGACTAGTAAACTCGGGTGGTAGATTAAGTATTTTATGTTTAACTTCAATTAAAAGTGTGACTGGTAGGTCAGAAATTAATAGAAGCCTGTTTTAGCCAGTCTATACAGTAATTTATTACATGGTATTACCGTCACTATTGGGTATTTATTAAGAAGTTCTGGCAGTAACTTAAAGAATAAAATCCTATTGGAATAGAAGTCAAATGCAGTACAGCCAAGGCAACTTTACTTACAGTAAATTTGATTGTACTCACTCTAATATTGGCTGCAGTTTGTGGAACTGCACTGCAAGTGCAGTGCAGTTGGTGCCCACTTTAAAGTAGGGCACAGGCCAAAGCGTTGGGCCATACAAATTGGTGTACAGACCGGCTAATGGTCTGCCAAACTTAGAACTTACACATTCCTACAACAATATCAACGTAGCACTAGTTATTTCGACCACAGTGATTCAAATCGACTACATTGCAACGATAAAGGTATACCAACACTGATCAATGCTTATTAGGTTAAACATAAATTGGCTAAGTAGAAGAAAAAGCTGCTTTCCGGTTATACTTTTTTTTTAAGCAAAATATAGAAATGATTTTTGCGAAGGGCCTTTATACGCTATATAGTTGTTCGCGGTAAGAAGTAGGAAATACTTATACGCAGTGTAGTTATTTACGGCAGTCTAGAAGCAAACGACGGTATCTTTACTCGAAAAATACCAAGAAATTTTCATTGACCCTTTTTGAAAGCGTTGAAATTGACCGCTAAAAGTCTCAAAGATCACCAAGTCGGAAAGTTGGGAAACGGCTAATTTAATTGCTACTACAGGTACTATTATGGCAAACTTCAAAGCAAAAACAACTAAGTCCCACGACTTTCAACCTACACTAACTTTGACGGAAAACCTACGACCTACCGCTCTACATTACTCTTTTCTTCCTTACGTCAATTCAATTGTTAAGATCGCTGTTTCGAGTGAAAACAATAAGTCGAGTCAAGAAAGCCACGTTCCGCGACTCCACGTTAAACCGCCATGTCTATACGCCCCTAAATCGCTAAGTCTTCACGCCCTCATATCGTTAAGTAGACCACTAAACCTTACACTAGTTAGAACGTCACGATGGCTTCAGAATACACTGGAATCGATGCCGTTGTTAATACCGCTACAAAAGAGTCAATTATTGCCTTCGGTAACATTTTCAAAAAGCACTACGACAAAAAGCTTTGGTTTACTAAAGCTGCTAAAGATTTTACCCCAAAGCACCTAACTAACGTAATCGGCCAATTCATTCTTGACATAAATACTACTGGAATTAGCTGTGGATTTATAGCCCTTAACGACTTTTCAAAATTATTTTGAAACTAAAGTTTAAATATATAGAAAAGAGCCGAAAAGCAAGCAAAGATAAGACTAAGTGTCGAACTGTTTATGGTAGGAGTTGAACTCCCTACTAACAAAGAGAAGGAAGACAATTTGGCTAACCTACTTTAAGAATACGCTACGAATGAAAACTATTAATGGACTTTAGTTAAGGGCAAAAGAATTTCTGATGATAGTAACCCTCAACGCTAATACACACATTTGTAAAGACCTCCCAAAGCCTAAATAAGTCCTTGAAACCCTTAAAGTGCCAATGTCATCGGGCGTGAGTAATTGGTTAACCTATATCAAACAAACCTTTCAGTTTACCGGTTAATTAAGCAGAAATCTCGATGGATCCCTTAACATCAAAAGGAGTATTATCAAGTTTCCCGCAATGGAAATCCTAATCCCATTTCCCCTAACCTTCTTAACACGTTTAGTTTCAACAACTAAATTAAGGAAGGACCGGCTTTACGCATGAGCCTACTATGGGCACAACCACTAGCTTTTCCCCTTCGAACTTAGCTAAAGGTGACTATCTGGCCTATCAGCACTAACAACTTTAGTTTTTCCCCCAAACAAGAGATATGGAGGGCCGCTACAACCAATACATCACCTTTCCCCTTCAACGCGTTCCAATGGTAAATACGAATTATAGGCCAATTACCATGTTCATTAAGATCTGGAAAATAAATGAGAAATATAAAGGTAAGCTATATAACCTCTTCGACTTTAAGTTACGCCTATTTTTTAATATTTACCGCTAGATAAAGGTTAAATATAAGTATTTTACTCGTAATTTCCCAATATCTCTACCGGTTAAACCGAGAATTATTACTTTAAGTACCTAACAAAGTATTTTTCCTTTCGCAAAATTTATAATAGCTTAAAGAATTATTTTGAATACGATATTAATATTGTCTAATATGAAATCAACTGTAATATTAATAAGTGGTTTTACATACAAAATTATAAAAGAAAGTCTAAAGTAAAATATACCTTCTTGATTAGATACTTAACAGGTTAATAATTTGCTAATAAGTAATAGGGAACATAAACGCTGGCGAAGGTAATATATTACAGGAGGTCCGGTAAGCTGTTACGTGCTATAAGGAGTTTGAATACGCCTTTTCATACCCCGATGCCACTTGTAAAGGTTTTTTTTTAGTCAATTGCGTTCCTAGCTAATGACCGTAACTGCTTGAATATCTAGATCATCTAATATATACCCTTAAACTCCAAAATTTAGTAATGAGGAAAAAGACCCTCCTTATACGTACTATATTAATAGAAGATACGGAAAGCTCGGTTCATAAGGTTAACGAAAGGTTCGAACTTTTACCTACGAAAAAAGGTATTCTTTTTTCTCAAGGTTTTGAAACCGGTCAAGCAAATTAATTTTAACATAAAGAGGATATTGTATTTACGAGAAATAAGGTTGCTGATTACTGCATTATACTAACATAGAATGTAAAGCAAACCAAGATATATAATATACCCAATTCTCTTTCACTTCAAACTGAGACAATATCGATCAAGTTATAAAATTTGAAAAAAAAAAAAAAAAAAAACAGGAGGAAGACAAGCAAAAGGCAATCGGCTGACATGAATATACTAGTACTGGTATTGACCTAAAAACAACATAATGACTAATCGACTACGCCTTTTTATACTGCCATACAAGTAAAGATCTATATCTCCGCTATAACGATAAAAACTCTGGCCCTATACAACTTTTAACTATTTAAGACCGCTACGCGAAACAAGTCTTTTAAGGGATTATGCCGGATATGGGGGCGGTACGATACTTAGTAGGAGGTTATTCGTAATACGTTGCATTACGAATGGATACTAATATCGTTATGGAACTTAACCACGTGGATTCTAGTAAGTCTAAGGTTGATTTTAGCCTTATAAAAGAGTTATTTTTACTGGGATAGACTACGGTTAAGACTATTATTACCCATATTATTTTCCATATTTGAAAATCTCCTACCCCCTTCCTCCTTTTCCTAAAAGATATAAAAAGCCTCAGCGTTAACATTGATATTAAAACTAACGAATGAATATAAATTAAGGCCGATAAAAGGTTTTCGCTTAAATTTAAATAAGGGTATTTCTGATTGTACCTTTGAAGGCTAAAAGTAATAGTATTAAACCTAAAGAAAGCGAAACTTCGTGAATTTTATCGTAGGTTTAACCAATCGATAACTAATAGACTTTTCAAAATCTTGAAGGTAATTAGCTACGAGAATATGGACTTCTTAACGCTAAAATAAGTCAAATTGCTTTACTACCTCTACCAAATACACTCATAAGCCCCTTGAAGATTAAAATTTACGTTAAAGAAAAACTAATATTTTAATTCGAAAGTCTTCGTAAACGTATTTTACTTGAACGGCAAGTTAGTATTACGTATTATAAACTCTGCCACGGCTTTTTACGATGCTTAGTTTTTCAAGACCATTATGGGGAAAAAAATATAAAAGGCACTATATGCTTTATAAGTTAATACGTAGCTTAATCTATTAAATGTAATAGCTTAAAATACCAGTACTAACTTGACTATGATGAAATTTCAAATGAATATGAAGTTTATAGAAATTTAGTGTAAATAGGTCCGCGTTAAAATTTACTAGGGTATTAGTAAAATCGAAAAAGCATATGTTTTTCTGTAAAGGTCCTATAATATTCTTATATTGGAAATCAGAAGCTTTATAAATTAAAAAACACGGCTTTAAATAATGGTAAAAGGGTTTAACGATACTATTAGTGCCAATAAACCTATACCAACTTTGCTGGTATTTAAGATCTATTTACGTATAATAACTAAGTCGATACCTTCGTTATGTATCTTTAAACGTACTATGGTACATAATGAAACTTTGAAAAAACTAAGGAAGGAATCGGCATATCGTGAAGTTAATAATACCTTTAATACTAGAAACGGACTTTTAATAATAAACGTTATATTACTACCTCTCCAAAATGAAGTCTTTACGTAACGAGAGCCAGAAAGATGAAATAATAAATATAAAATCTTAAGTATTACAAATTTCAATGTATTGGTTCAAATTTCTAACGGCTCCGTAACTTTCCGAGTTACATAGATTAAGCCGTATCAAAAACCCCTCGGGCCTCTTAAGTCTAAAGAACATCCAAACGTCGATGACCTCCGAGCTAAGCAAAATAGCCAACAAAACCTTTCGAAGCCGATTTTTAACAAACTAATAAAATGCCGACGGCGTAGACGACAATCCAAAAGGAGAATATATCTTAAAGAAGAGGATGGGAATAGGGATTAAAGTTCCGGAAGGGTGTATATAAAGGTATATGTATCTAAAAAAAAAAGTATAACGGAGAAATTGCCTTTGAGGTACGTACCGAAAGTATTGTAAATATATTAGGAAAGACTTTTAAAGAAAATAATCGAATTTAAATTAACTACCATTGTTTATGGGGGGTTATATTATTTGTACCGTTGACGTAATTTAAAGGTGAAAACATTACTATCTTTTTGTTAAGGATGATTTAGGAGGTTAAAGGAAAAACTACGGATCGAACGTACGAGAAGTTACGGCTAATCGCTTAAAGATACGGTAATAAAGGCAAGGATTAGATCCTTATTGAATTATTTATAATTAAAAATATTAATTAACTTTTAATTGTCGCTATTATTGTCAGTTTAACTGCTAGCACAAAAGGTTAGTTTACACTTATTAGACGTGATATTACGTAAGCATATATGCAGTCTTCTACAATTCTTTAACGGATTATACTATTAGAACTATTAAAAGAAATAAGGGAAAAGTTTCCAACTGGCACGATAATATGTTATATCCAACCTTTATACAGACTAGCCGAGGCAGACGTTTACTGGTTTCTAACGTACCAAGCGTACTTTAAAAATAAACTCAGTATAAAGACTTTAATATCGTGGGTATGTAAATAAATAACATCTTTTTCTTCAGTAATAATAGGTTTATAGCGGCAAAATAACGTATTATCGTAATGTTGGGCCTTGAAAAGTGTAAGCCGATCGAAACGTTAGTTGAAGGTTTATAACTTAACTTCGATAAATCGTTACTCTGTATCTATTATATCAAGGCTAAAAACGGAACTTATATTACCTAACGTTCAAATATGCAAGTTATAAATTCAAAGATTGTTGAAAAAATGAACGAGGTAAAATCACAAGGATATCTAATGTTAAGGGCACCTACAGTCTGTATCGCCATGTTATTTTAACTAAAAGAATCGTATGACCTTTCTATTACAATACATATAGAAAACCTATAAGAGAAAGATTTGGAAAATTTAAATAAGAGGATTAAATAACAAATAGACTATATATAAGGAGAAATTAATATAGGTTTTATAAATTTAACGAAAACGAAGCTAATGATTTTCACAAACTGATTATTTGCTAATAATACTAAACTTATATCGTAAATAGACTACCTAATAATATATGTTAATGAGGATAGGTTTAAAGGGTAATTTTAAATTATCGGATACCTTGTATACTAAACATTTATCAAGTACAAACGCGTAACCCGAAGTATATTAGCCTCGGAATTCTACTGCATCATAACAGGTTTTAATATCGATATAATAATTTATTATATATTAAGAATTATTACCAAATAGTTGAGACTATGACAAATTTTTATAATGGTATTTATCAAAATCCGAATCCTTTAAGAATGCCTATTAAAGTTGGGTACAACCAATAAAAAACGTTTGATAATAAATGTAATAGCTTTAAAGAAGTTATACGAAACCCGGAAAATCGAAGAGTTCCAGTAAATACACGGAAAAAATACCCTTACTAATTCCATAACCAAGACCTCCCCCAATGACACACTGAAAAGGTTTGTGGATAGCAATATACTGATTATACGAATTAAGGGATACGTGGATCTCCCAGTACGTAACGTGGAGGAATAGGGTTTCTATAGCAAATTGAAAGACCACTAGAGTAATGGTGGCGATAATAGTAGTTTAAACTACTAGAAAAAGGTACGCAAGTTGTAACTTACCTAATCTGTATAGGTCTATAACGAATAATCTGTACACGGGATTGGAGGAATAGAGGTCTCGGAAAGATGAAGCAAAAGGGCTATAAAAGGCCGTAACTAAGGTTTATTTTAATACATATGAATTAGAATTGAAAGGGGTCTGGCTTTTGGATTAAGGAGAGATTTCAGAGGTTGATACTAATTAATTTCTGGCTATGCTAGCGTGTAGGTATAGAACGAAAAGCTGCCAGTGTTGGAATAACAATCAAATATAGTACAGTTAAGTCAACTTTACTTATAATAAAGTTAATTGTACTGATTGTAAAATCAGCTACAGTTTATAGGATTACACTACAAATGCAGTGTAGTAGGTATCAACTTTAAAGTGGGGCACAGGCCAAAGCGTTTAGCCATACAAATTAGTGTGCAAACCGGCTAACGGTCTACTAAACTTAGAACTTATACATCCCAATCAATAATATCAACGCAATACCAATTACTTCGACTATAGAGATTTGAATCCACAACATTACAACGATGAAGTCCTACCAACAATCCTTTATATATTAGTTCTTGACTACATAAATATTTTGGTTAAATTAAGTCTATTAACAATAGCTTTTCCTTTAGATTAAGATAGCAAATTTGTTATCAAATCGATTATTAAACATTAATTGATTTTCTGAATAGTAAAAGATTAAATAATAATTTAGTTTTTACCTTCATCATTGTATTGTCAAGCAATTAAGCGTGATTTTTCATATAGCTGTTTCGTAGTTTTATCTTTAACCTCGTAGTTAATCCTCGATTTAAAGATTATGAAATCTGGGTTTAAAGGTTAAAGTTGCGTTTAGGCACAAATTATACGAATCCTCGAGTGAGGAGTCCATTAATCTCAACTTTATTCCCTTTTTAAAAAGGTTTGCTAAAGGTTTTGATCACGCTTTATTCCCGGAGTTTAACAATTAAGTCTTGATTAACTTTATCTTTCCTACTAATTTAAGTAGTATTATAAATCCGCCCTAGAATGTATCATTTATCTTTAATGCTTTTCTTCTTTAGTGGTTGACCGCATCGTCAACGTTTTATCAGCTTATTGATTATGGGCGAAGTGAGATTATATTAGCTAATTCTGTTGTTTTAAGGATTATAATTGTTCTTATTAGTTGACTTGATATAGAGTTTTACCTTAGTTTTACAAAACATTATAACATAGTTAACAGTTTTTACAACTACTTCAAGGTTAGCGATACTTAAGATGCTCTCTCGAAAGGCTAATACGAACGGCATCGCTCCCGAAGTACATATAAAAAAAAAGCTCCTAGACTGCGATAAGAACGCCACAAAAAAGGTAGACGACGCTGCCGGAAGAAATATATACAACAACACCTTATAAAAGAAAATGATGCCCCCCCCAAAAGCCAAAAAGACGACAAAAAAACATACAAACCTTATAAACCGATACTCGCATACCATATCCCATACTTACCACGAAATCGATATTCTACTGACAAAGTCAACAAAGTATTTTTATATATAGGAAAACCAAAGATAAAAGTCTAGAAGTTACGAAAACGATCCCCGTATACAGATAATAAGGTACCGAAAACCAAAGCAAAACGCCATGAAAAGCGTATTAAAAACGATATGGGGTGCTCCAAATAGCGCATTAGAGGCGCCCCTACCAAAGTAAGGCGCTCTAGATAGTTCATTAAAAGCGCCCATTTCTCCCACTGCTACCTCTATCTACGTTACTGGACAAGTCATATAACCCAGCCCTGAAAGGCAACGTTTCTTTATAATTCTTTATATTTCACGCCCTAAATTCTTAATTTGTTTCTTGCATTGCATATCTTTCTCTGGATAAGTATTTTTTTGGTTTCCTACCACATTACTACTGTTTAAATCTACTATTTAACACTCTACTAACATATAATCACTTTTGAATTTTACCATTTACCGCTTTCTATTATATGATTACTTTTTAAATATACTATTCATTACTTATACTATGATTTTTTTGGATGCAACTTTATTTTTGTACAGCTATCTATATATAGGCCGGATTCGTATAGCAAATTTAAAAGGTTAACAGATACTCACTGTCAAAAAAGCAGGAGAAAAAGGGAGCTACGTTATTGTCATCGTCTTTATTCTCATCACCTTTGTTGTCATCCTCGTCATCATTACTAACGCCACCGCCACCATTAACGCCGCCATCAATGTCGTTGCCACAAGGAATACTAGGCGCCTCTCGCGCCTTAGGCCACATACCTCTAGGCAAGGGGCGAAGGACAAGTTCGTCATCATTTCAACAACGCGCAATAACGTCGTCGAACTTACCTGCGCAATACATATGCAAACCCACCCGCCAGGCGGTAAAAACGGTCGCTATCTCTGCCGGTCACCGGTTAGCACCTAGCGAAATATTAGCCTCAACTTTATTTTACGTATTGAAAAAGTAAAAGCTTTATTTTATATGTTGGAAAAGTAAAACCTTTATATTACGTGTTTCAAAAGTCAATATCATATAAATAACCCTTAAACGAAGCATTAAACAAGTAGAAAACAAGTAATCGAACCTCGAATTACAAATTGAGAGAATAAGTAACTTACCATTAAAAATGCGAACGCGCAATAAGGCTTCTGCCTACAACCCTAAAACTACCAGAATGGGTGCGCACCTGTTACCGCTCCACTCGTAACGGTAACAGCTAAACTAGGCACACCTGCTCTAACGGTATTTGCCAATAAACTTATCTGCGGTGGCGAATGAAACGTACGATACGAAAAACGTATACATTAACGACCTGAGGGCGTTTACTCAGGTACGCTTCTCCAACACTTTACGCACCAACAAAAGTTACACGATGTACAGTAACAAGTCGCGCCTTTGTGCAACGGATTTTCTCTATCATTTCAACCTCGTTTAATAAACGTTAATATTATTGCAAGGGGGATTAAAAAAAGAAAATATTTTTACTGCGCTACAGCTCTGCTATACTGCACTTATAACAAAGAAGAGGGACTGCCATAGGTAAGTGGGTTTTCACCCGTAACGATAGAGTAATGTCCATAACTTCAAGAGACCCCCGCTCCTATCTCTAGTGAATAGGGGAAAGAGGGGGAAAAGGGGGTGTAGCGGATATAACAGCGACAGCTGAAGAGCGGGAAATGAATACAGAGATTGATGAGATGCTACTACTGTTGGAGGAGTTCGTGCTGACGGAGCGACGCACTGCGGCTGCAACGACCTCATCGCGGCACCGCTAACGCGCCAAACGGCGCCTTTGGGAGCGGTTCTTACGGGGCATATGTATAGGTTATGAGAACTTACAAAGGCAGGACAGTGCAGTAAGGGTGATTAATCAAGTGATTAATATATAGGAGAGCGCTGTATAACAGATCTTTCCCATTTTAGATTCGAACTAAAATAAATGGTATCGTAAACCACTGCTCTACCATTGAGCTAATGAGAGTTGGGAGTAAAGTAACACTTTATTTACTCCAATTTGTACTTAGAAACTTATGGTTGAGGAGTACGAGCGCCAAATAGCTAATTAGGGGCTTACCTTAGGGGTAAATACATATCGTTAAAGAAAGAAGAAAAAGAAGATCTACCTGGACCGATGGCGATACACCTTTTTATACTAACTTCAAAACATATAACATCGACAATCATATCTCTATAATCATATCTCTATAATTACACCTCTATAATTACAACTCTACAATGATCACTAATCTTCCTAAACAACTCTTTAAAGCTTATATTAGTATTATTACTAAAACTACTAATTGATAATTAAAACAAACTACATTACTATCACTATAAAAACAACTGATTAGGAGCTTCGAGTAATTTCACTATTACTACTAAACGACTAGTGAAAGGTTTAAACGAATTATTCTATTTTTACTAGATTATAAATACAGAGCTCCTAAAAAGATTATCTAGGTAAATATTATTATATATTCCTATATTTAGTAAGCTATAACATTATAGAGTACACTCTTACCAAGTACACGATAACGTATCATGCTATAGGATATACTCTTACGAAGTGCATGATAGTGTGTTAGGTCCTAGAATAGACGTTGGCAAAGTGTATGGTAAAGTAACACGACCCGGGTGAGAGTTTATAAGCTCTCACCTGAAGCGTGCACTCTCTGGATGCCTCTTCTCTTTTTTGACTATCTATCATCAATATTAATAATCTTACCATTCTAAATACTGTCTTCATTTTACGTTGACGTATAGAGACTTTACCGACAAAATAGAAATTGAAGGCTATAAACGTTGTTAATTTAAACTCTAATTTATTGAAATATAAGCTCATCGTTTGAAAACCTAAATATTCGAAATTTATTATCGAAAAAAAAATCGGATTATTAAAAACCCCGAAAATCTACGTATTATCCGGAATATGCGGTTTCTACAATTATCCTTGAGATATGGTATTTTTTCGATTCTTTTGACATTTATCGGTAATTTATTCGAAATTACCTCATAAAAGTTAACCCCTTAATTTATTTAACTGAAAATGGAGCTACTTTCTGTTTTGGGCCAAAGAAAAAGGCTGTTTTCAAACGGATTAAGTTTTCTATTCTTCCTTAATAAATTTTCGCTTCATAAAACCCTAATGGTAAAACTTTCTTCGAAACTCATTATTATGATTAGGCCTTAGAAAGTTATTTACTTCAATAGATCAATTACGACACTCTATATACAATGGCTTATTACTTTTGTCGTTTATCACTTACTAAATATAATTACGAAATTTATGATAAAAAGCTATTATGGATAATAAGCCATTTGAAAGCATAGAATGCGACGTTCCGAGGCACGTTCCGCCCGTTTATTATTCCTACGTATTATTTAAATTTTGAGTATTTCATAATGACCCGATGATTTTCCAAATAATAAGTTTACTAATTGGAACATCTTTTTCAATTCTGTTCAAAACTAATTAATAATAAAGGGGTTAACTATATACGACCCTATATACTATATCGACGAACTAAGGATATTCCTGAAAGATTTTTCAACCCCCGTCTTTTAAACCTCGAATTGTAGTTTTTAAGCCTTAAATAGTTTTTTCCTAAACCGCTCCCACGTACACTCGTATCTTGACTTACTATCGTTAACAAATCTATTTCGAAAGGTTATAAACTGTTTACTAACGTCTATCTTTAAATTAACTTAGACGCCGTTATTACCCGGGACGCTTGTTACCCTATATTTAATTCACTAGGTACATCTAAGTGACCGGAGGTTTTCCAACGATATTCGTATTAACGATAACCTAATACTTAAAGTTTTTATTTCGAAATATTGAATGAAAAAACAATAGAATTTTACGATTCAATAACCGTATTACAGTTCCTATTTACAAACCGTTTACTATCGTGTTGTTTTAAACTTTATACAATTCACTTTTTCCATGTTACATAGATTGAAATATTACCCTCTTTTTTTATTCAACATATATTTTTAATCCGGTTTACATCGTATTATCAAACACTTTTAACGAAATCAAAATATTAATGACCGAATTATTTATTAATAATATAGTTGGAATGAACTTCTAAAACTTTTATTCGTTTTCAAACGGTTTTAAAACGAGTTATTAGTTGACCTTGTAATCTATCTTCCTTAAAATGAGCTGATAACCTACATTACCTTATGATTATTACAGATTATTTAAATGAAGCTATTAGTTGAAAAACAATGAATATTATTAACGTTGCAACTAACATAAAACGATTTTTAAACTGATATTAGGAATTTTACGGCTTCACTAGCATTATTATTTACTATAAAGATTTAAATAAAACACATAGGTTTTAAAATTGCCTTTAGACTTATTGAGGTTGGAGGAACATTTAAACACTTTATTCTACCCTAAAACTCATAGTATTACCATACGCGCTTATTAAAAAATCTTAATATACATATATTCATTTATTATTTAAATTTCAACTTATTAAAATTATTTATTGCCAGGTTTCACATTATCAATAAATAACAAAAATATCATTGATATTAGTATTAAACCGTTCTTAATAATATACGACTATTATATTGACCTTATACAATTTACCTAACATTTACTTATCATAGCAACAGAACCGCGTATAAAATCTGAGGCCTTCGTCCAACGTTTTCGCTATACTACAGAATTGGCATAAGCCACAATGGCGACTACGTAATAATGTATGAAAAAAGCCAATGATAAGTAACGATTGTCCTCGGAATAGTTTCAGGTCGTTGATAACGTTTAACCTTTTCTTAACAATCACAAGTCGAACCAGTTTTTATAAATGAATAAATTAACTTTATTACAAATCTCATATTATATATGTTATCGATTCCTACATCATCAAATTTAATATTCCTGGAAGAAAACACCACCGATTTCCTGTCGACCAACTTATTCGAGCCGTTTCCAACCCGCTCTCAAGCTAACAAATCTGCAACTATTAATTACCCGCTATCAACGTTATTAATAACGATAATGAAACCAAAATTTAATTCCACATCAAAGGCATTTCAAAAAACCGGGATAAACCTTAGATCAATCGCCTACGCATTAACAACTTTCCAAAACAACAAGTCTTAATGAAATAGGTAGATTATATATACCCGACTTAAATTCCGCTTTTAAATTTATAGAATATCACGGCTTTCAATGCCTTTCAATCTGGTTATAGCTCTGCCGAAAAGAACGACGGGCTTTACGATTCCTGAGTAATAGGCAAGTGAATTTACGTGCATTAATAACAACGATAAACAAATTAAAACATATAAATTAATGATAATAATAGGTAAGTAAACCCACATAAGTTAAATGAAAAAGTAAATGAGTTAACCTACGTTAGTTAAAATGGCTAGGGAAAGTAATAAGTAAGACAATCTACATATATCAAATAGTAATAATAGGAGAGTTAACCTATATTGATTAAAATGGCTAATGGGTTTATACTCGTGAACTAAAAAAAGGGAGGGAGAGGGAAAGGCTTACAGGGACAAGGATACATTGGGGATAATATTATAAACTAGTGCTTAGGCTAGTGATCACCAGTGATCTAGCCCTAGCGATTGCTATAATCTTACGATGCTTTGAAGCCGTTTAAAGGCATGTATTTACACATATTATGTAACTGGGCCACCCCTTTTCTATAACCCTATACCAGCTTCTTAACAGGTGTTTCTCTCTCCTTCTTTTCATTGAAGATTATAGACAGTATCCAATCGCCTTAAACGACAGCTCTAGCTTAGTCCCTTCACAATTTATGTATATAGGAGTACTTTTTATGAGAAGTTTTGCTTTGAGGGAGATAATAATTTTGGAGGGAATTTGAATGATTCTAAGGAAAAGTTTGAGGGGTAAGTGGGATTTGATGGTTGTGGGGAAAGTATTAAGGGATATAACGATTTTGTTTAATTAACAGGTAGATAATGTTGACGTAGATCATTCTTACCACGTTTGCAACTGCTGATTTACATACTATGATGCTGTTAAGGGTGTATTCTGTGTTGTTACATAAAGTTGTTGAATTATCGAGCAAATCAATAGGGTTTTTATCATCAGTATATGAAAATATTCAAATTAATTGGAGATTAAGATATGGCTTTCTAAAACTTATATAAGGGTTTTAGTATTTTTAAATTTTTTTCGTGATATTTCAAGATCAGGATTTTAAGGCGGATCTTTGCCTCAGGCTAGTTCGAAAAAGGTTTTTGCCAAATTCAATGATTTTTTTACTGAAACGTAAATGCCACTTCGATTAACATTTTTTAAACATGGTTTTAACGCCTATTTGAAACCTTTTCCGTATATTAATTGTTTAGTAGTAAAAGAATTTACTCAAAGGCGCAGATTTCGCGACCAAAGTTTTTGCCATCATCTAATTCGAGGATGTATTAGCCAACATAATTAGTAAAATGTTTTTAGTCAACGTATTATCAATATCATTCTTCTATAGTTTCTGATTAAAGTATGCAAAGAAGAGGGATACGAAATCTTTGGTTTTCTTTATTCACCTTTGGTCGAAGGTTATGTTGAAGTTGACTGAATTTGATGACTTGATGGTGTAGTGATTTGGTGTTTTAGGAAAGAGATTTAGTGATTTGGAAGCGTGGAGATTTGGTGATTTGGCTTAAAGTCGCGTAATTTGGTTTCTAGAGCGCAACTTTGCGATTTTTGGTGTTTCGTTTGGAGTAGCGATTTTAATGATTTAATTGCTGATTTTAACATAGGGAGAGTAAAAAGAGTAGTATAGGGAGAAAGTTTGGTGTTGAAGGAAAATTTTGTGTAGAGGGTAGAGTCGAAAGTTGTTTATTATTAATTTTGATTCAAAGTTATATTCCGTGAGATTTAGTCGTTTTTGCAGTAGTAGAACCCGTAGTAGTATTGACCTAGGCGTTTGCTAACTTGACGATTTTTGAGACTTTGAATGTTTAATTTTAATGTTTAGTTTTGAAAAGGATTCGATGAAGATTTTTTAGTGTTTTTGATCGCAATATCATCACTTTCTTTAGATTACCATGAAATACCAACGAAATCCAGAGGTTTTTTCTACTCGTTACCGTAAAAAACCGATGTAGTAGTAGAGGCCCTGCATAAAGATATTTCCTCTACTTTGATTCTTATTATAGTTTAATAAAACTGTACCTTGTTCTTGTACTTATCAAATCTATACTTAATCTAGTAAACACTGATCATTGTTGGTAAGACTTTAGACATTGTAACGTTGTCGATTCGAGACGTGATCGAAGTAATAGTAGTATTACATAGTCAAATAGTGGATGTATTGTTCTAGGTTTGGCAGACTGCTAGTTGGTTTGTATACTAATTTGTATTGCCAATTGCTTGGCCCATACCCTAGTGTAAAGTGTGCGTATACTGTACTTAAACTCATAGTAGGCCCACAAACTAATACACTTAACTTACAGTAAGTATAGTTAACTTTACTATAAGTGAAGTTGACTTACTACATTGCAATTACTACTATTTCAACAGCTAATATAATTAGTCGGGTACTCCATAACTTAAAACTTCTTAATCTTTTTAATCGACTGTTTTTTCTCGTAATAATTAGCAAAAACAATTCCAAAAGCCTTAATTGCCTTTATATTTTTTGCTAGGTATTATTTTAAAACTTTAACTTAAGTAAGAAAACTTAACGATTTAACAACGTGGAAACTTGGTAATTTAGGTAAAGGGATTTGATAATTTGAAGTAGCTTTGTGCATCATAACTTCCTTAATACAACCTAACAATTCTTATTATTTTTGCTCAGTATAACAATCTTAACGATTTAATTAATAATTGTTAAATAGGTAGGAGATAAAGAGTGGTATAAAAGGAAAAACTTGGTGTTAAAAGCAAAGTTTGTATATAAAGTAAGGTCCAAGGTTATTTGTTAGTATTGGTTGTAATTAAAGTTATACGCTGTAAGACTTAGTTGTTTTTACAATAGTAACACCTGCAATAGTACTAATTTAACTGGTGGTCAACTGAACGACCTTTAAGACTTTTAACGGTTAATCTTAACGCTTTTCTTCAAAAGAGATCCATGAAGATTTCTTAGTGTTTTCAAGTAACGATACCATCACTACCTTAAAGCTACCGTGAAAACCGACGCAGTTCATAAAGGCCTTTCATAAGAATCTTTCCTCTACCTTGGTCTTTCACAAAACGTAACCAGAACGTAACTTTTCGTTTTATCTTGCCAATTTGTGCTTAACCAAATAAACACTAATCAGTGTTGGTAGGACTTTAAACGTTGCAACGTTGTCGATTCGAATCGGTCGAAGTAACAGTAGTATTACATGGTCAAGTGGTGGATGTATTGTTCTAGGTTTAGCAGACCGCTAGCCGGTCTGCACACTAATTTGTATGGCCAATTGCTTGGCCCGTGCCCTTGTGCGAAGTGGGCGCATACTGTACTTGACTTGACAGTAGACCCACAAAACAATACACTCAACTTGCATTCAGTATAGTCAACTTTACTGTAAATAAAGTTGACGGACTGTACTGCAATTACTACTATTCCAACAAAAGCATTTATTTCCGGGATTACATGTGGTAGCAAGTGAAACTGCCATACAAATGATACAAGGAAAAGCAAAGGGAAACACTTACGTTACCGGCTAATTGTCTTGCAAAACGCACTAACACCACAAAACAAAAAGTTGCTAACGTTAGGACAGCAGTTAATTGCAGTACAGCCAAGTTAACTGCACTGATTGCAAGTCAATTGCAGTGGAGTGCCCAATTCAATGTGGGGCACGGGCCAAACAATTACCCTTACAAAGTAGTGTGCAGGCCGGCTAGCAGTCTACCAAACTTAAAAGGAATAACTATCCACCAACTGACCTTTAAATTAAAACTTGTTACTTCGACCTCAATTCGAAGCGACAAAACGTGGCAACGTCTAAAGTCTTAAAAACAATAATATACAGTACAACATACAATACAGTGCACAAATATAACATAAAATACGACATATAATACAACATTTAATACAATATATGATGTCACATTGTATTGTGTGATGCAATGTAATATACGATGGTTTGTGTTTTTTTTATACTCTGCGTGTATAGTTCATTTCAATAGATGTTATCTATGTCAGTAATGGCGTGACAGAATACTGCGCGCGTAGGTATTGAACAGTGTTTTTTTTTTTAGGATGCATGACGCTACGAGGATAAATTAAGTATGTTGCAAATGTTTGATTATAGCATTGAATGAGACGAATATTATCCGAGAGGTTTGAAAACAATTCAAGCAACTAAAGAAAAGATGATGGCTTAATTTTTCAAATAGTGTGTGACAAAAAGTCTCAATTCCATGCGCAGCGAGTATAGTAGTAAACATTCTCTGCAAGATTGCTTGCAAGCTGATTAGTTAAGAAAGTTGCTGTATAAACTATGCAACTTGTATCGTACACATACCAAACTTACGATTACATTGTAACTTCAAATAAAACTGAAACACGAATAGCTCTTGACTTTTTATACTAGAGTATAAAAAGAAACTATTGCAATGTAATTATGACTAGGCTATACTAACAATAGTAACTATTGCCACTAGTGCCACTACTATCAAAGTTATTACTTCCTAGCTGTTTGTAGATTTTTCTTATTCTGCGCTTACTTTTAGATAGCTTATTTCCATGAATATTACCTATACATCATTGTAATGGAATGACTTCAATATTCATTCATTGCGTCTGTATCCAATAATTGGATTGCGTTGAAATCCCGGCATTTGTTAGTTTCCAGGGTATGGGTTCCCCACGGTAGGGGTTGTCCTGTGCACCAAGCAGCATAATCACACAAATTTAAGGATAATTAACTGGCTATTCAGGCCGGTGGATTTCTTTCCATCCGGCTATGTGACAATCATGGTGACGGCGGACGTTGACACTCGACACATATTTGTGGATTCCGGGCTGGTTTCTGACGCGACAAGGGGCTTGCCTGCTTGGTTGCAGTGATGCTGTGCTTCACGCAGCCCCACCGTCGGCTCCAAGAAAAGAAGTGTGGCTCGGCAGAGCGAACCGAGCACCTCCTTCCTGCAGGCCTAGCGGAATGACCCGATCGATATTTTTTGCTTTTACTTGTGGCTGTCCCTGCAGTGGAAACCAAGATCGGGCACGTGTACCATTCGACGATTACAGTGGTATGCACATCTTGTCTGCCGGACTGGCTG
>JASMMZ010000001.1:11491935-11695476 GCA_038502455.1 Anisogramma anomala
TCAGCTGCTGGAAAACAGCCTGCATTTAGCACGGTGCTCAACCACGAGTCCAGTGTTCCGAAAAAACGTATGAATTATACTGGTTACAAAAAAAATTGAATATAAAACACTCGACAAATTGAATTGTTGAATATTTGATGGGAAAAAAACCTTGGAAATATGACGAAAGAATTTTGAACGCTTTGGGAAAATACTTGAACAATAAATGATTTTTTTTAATTAGGTGTTCAAAAACATAAAAACCTTAAAAGAAAAAGTATATATTTTTCTAATCAGGAATATTTTAAACAATATTAATTATTATTTTACAACAATGAAAAAATACGTAAAGAAACCAGTAAGAAAAGAAAATAGTTCATATCTATCCGATATGTTGAATGAAAGTACAATAACATTTCATAATAATACTAAAACTACTAGATAACGATCGAAAACACATCTTTTGTACACAATGAATAGGCAACTTAAAGAACGATGTGCAATAATTGTAAAAAAAGGGAACAAGACCTTTATAATTCAATTATCTGGGCTGAAATTAAGAAAATAACGTCATTAAACACTAAACTTAATGCAACGAAGTCCGGATCCATATTACATTAAAAAGAGGTAAAAGATGCAATTCATTGTATATGAGCTTTTAAGACCAATTATCAAATGCTATCAAACAATGATTTAAAAGAATAATTGTTCAACAAATAATAAAATAAACGCTATAAGTAACGTTAAACATACTATTTACACCGCTATTACAAAAAAAAAGCATATTTTCAACTAAAAGCATATAAAATGGTTCATCTAATAATGAAATATGTATTTAAAAACTTATCACAGAATCGATAGCAAGATTATGCCTTTTTATATGTTCTATAAATACCTATATAAAATATTTAGATTTGGTAAAACTTGTAAAAAAAAGCAATAACAGGAATATCGTTGTTCATCACCGATATATATAAAATCGTAACTATATTAAAAACACTACAATCACGGAACAAAGGTTGTAGGTTAATGTATATAGATTTGCTTATGACAAAGGGAAGAAGTAATGTTTCAATAAGCGGATAATAAAAGCCGTAGTATTATAACGATATATTACATCTCTGTCTATATATATTGCTAAGTACCAACAAATGTTGATGCTTCAACCAATTTACAGTTAGAATCCTGAAATAGAGAGAAATTCCAATGGCTGCTACCGTAGCTTTATAGGCCACCAGAGCCAATATAATTAGGTACGCCGCGCATGTATTTGCAAAAAGATAGGCTGGTCTTTGGTAAACTTTTAAAATATCTTTTTCAAAACGCTCAACAATTGGTTTGCCCCTGGCGGAAAACATTGTATATATTCAATATTTTGGCGAAAAAGCCCTCAAAACGGCCTTAGGCGTTTCAAGGCCTGATTTTGTAGTTTTTAAACGCATTTTTATAACGTATGTAGACGCTTTTAACATCTTTTTTTCCGATTTCACTAGGGTTATTTACTTGGAGGATTTGTCGTTTACAACGCGTGTAACTTAATACGTAATAAATAATCTCTTTTACAAAGTTTTTAAATTGTCTTTTGCAATAACCGGATTTAAATGAAGCTACATTATTCCGAAAAATGCTTTATAAGCCGTTTTGCTAAACACGATAGCTTTATGATTAAGACGGCACGTATCCTGGATTTTTGCGTTTGATGAATGTAAACCATTGTTTAAATTACGTGAAATAAATTATGTAGTTTTAAAGAAGTTATTTCAACCGTTGTAATCCATCAAATTATGGGCATGATATATAGTTCACGTTTTACAGCCTTATTTTGAAGTTTGAAAAGCGAATAAACGATTGTAAAATCAAAATTTAAATTCACATAATATATTAGGTTTTGATAAGTTGTGGCAACCAATGTCTTTGATGTTTCAATCCGGATATATAAAGCGTTTTCACACGACGTTTAAATCTTAGTTTTGAAATGTATCTCAATTCAAGGTTGTTAACCTTAGTTAAGGATATTTTCATCAGTGGATAAATTTTTTTTCGGTTTTATTATTTCTCATTGCAACCTTAATATCCGGGGGCATTTTCTGTTTTCAAAACAACATTACCCTAGTTTTTAAACATTTTTAATAGTATATTGATATTTTCCTATTGAAATTTGTATACGTAATTTGATTATGAAGTTCTTCCAGATATAGCAACCTTCTTTTAAGAAGATCTTATCAAGGTTCCTTTGATAATCAAAGAGAAATTTTTAACCTAAAAAGAATTCGTACAAATTAATTTTCATCTGGTTTTATAAGTAACGGCAATGTTAGAATGAGTTTGTTGTTTTAAACCTTATCTTGTTTTACACTTATGAGTCTTTTTCGCCTCATTAGAATGAGAAATGTTTTAAAATATATCATTAAAACGTTAAGTGTTGGCAGGTTTTTAGATCGTTATAACATTTTCGATTCGAATCGTAGTCGAAGTAACAGTAGTATTGCATTGGTCAAGTGGTAGATGTATTGTTCTAGATTTGGAAGACCACTAGCCGGTCTGCACTGTAACTTTTATGGCCAATTCCTTGGCTCGTGCCCTAGTGTGAAGTATAGCGTACTGCACTCAACTTATACCTAATGCGGTAAGTTCGTATGAAGTAATACATTTGTAGTACATTTAACTTTACTGTAAGTAAAGTTGACTTATTGTATTTCATTTAATATTATTTTAACACTGGCGGCTTTTTAGTTTGTGCATGTACGTTGGTATATCTCATCAATCTCTTCAGGTTACTACTGAATTGACTTTTCGTTAACTAGCCAAACCCCTGTCAATTATTATTGACTTCCATATTGGATTGCACCTAATTATATACAAATTGACCTTATTTAACCTTAATTTCTCCGTTACTTCAAGGTTCTAGTTTATTAACTCCTACAAAAAGTTCTTCCGCCACAGCCTTTTGTAGGTCTTTACTTTATCCGTGCCAATTAAATAGGTCCGTATCGTCAATTCCCTGGGAGTTTTTCAGTTCATCATTACTTGATCTGGGCCTTTTTGACAGCTTATCGACGTAGCCTTCAATCCGTATGGTTAGCCTATTGTTGTCCATAAACCTTTTTAAGGCCTTATTGAACGTTTCATTCGTTATGGCATTTGCGGGATTATTCTTATTATTAATTTACTGGAACTATTTAATTTCTCTCCCTTCTTAGGTTTTACGGAGTACCATTACGTTAACTATTAGGCGTTTTTCGATGGTGGTTTCTAGATTTTAAAGGCATTTAAATAGGTTCTTTAAGTTGATACAGGTTACTACCAGAATAGGAAAAATCTTTAGCTGCTTGGTAATAAGGTTAAGGATCTTTTATAATACCATAGATCTCCGATATTAATACGGTTCGTGTGATACTTTTACACTTGACGGAGGTTTAGTGGATTAGGTTGCCTTCGATACTAAATTAGTTTTTCCGCCTGTTTTCGTTAACAAGAGTTATCAGGAAGTAAATTTATAAAGAAATTTCTGTGTTATTGGTAAAGATCCCGTCTATAAAGATTATTAGCTTAGCCCTTGACAAGTCGATTAGACCCATATTGATTTCGCGGTCCAGATTCCGCATTTACCACTCGAGCCTTTTGTTTAGCCAGTCAAAGTCCTTACTCATTGGTTTTTGTGTTTATGCGGTAATGGATAAATCGTAAAAGGTTTTCGTTTGGTATAAAATCATAATATAACTTCGGCAAGAACTTTGTTTAAGGTATCGTTAAGCCTTGACCGTGTCAGTCCTATTAATTGTGGCTAAAGTAGTGCCCTAGCCCCTTTAGCGAAAATTAAGACCGGAGTTAATACTAAGCATACGTATTAACTATTTTTGAAAGTTAAGTTAGCTGCTCTACTTTAACATCTTCACCGGCTTATAATTTCAGAACTTTGAGTCTTTAATCGCCTGCCGTTTTCATGTTATAAAGCCAGCCGTTCTAATAAAGAAGGTATTGTCAATTTGTATACCCATTAAGTTGAAGTTGTTTTTTACGTTACTATTAAGTACGGATCGTATGTTGAAAACTTGATTGTAAACTATGATTGAAAATACGATTGGTAAATTGAAAACGAATATAAGTATGCATTAATTAGCCCGTATAGTTATCTAATATACCGTATTACCTTTTTTGAAGGGTAGATAACATGTAGCTTTTGTAGCAGTTTTAAAAATACGATCCTCTGTAGATCCATTGTTAACTACGTATATACTTACGTTATATTACGATTATTAAGCGTAAACTTGCCTTTAGTTTCAGTTAGTAAACTTGTGGTTAAAGTAACTATTAAGCGTTAGATAATCTTTTAAATTGTTAGCGACTACGTAAGTATTTAGTCCTTGCCTTCATCGCCGTATCTTTAAGCGATTAGATATGACTTTTTGTACGGTCGCCCCGTGGTTTTGCCTTTAACCTCGTAAATAATCTTCGACTTAAAGATCGTGAATTTTGGGGTTTAAAGGTTATTATCGGTCTTCGGTACGAATTATACCACCCTTCGAGTTAGTAGGCCGTTAATTTTAATCTTATTACTTTCCTTAAAGGTTTTTCCAAAGGTTTTAATAATCCTTTGTATTTGAAGTTTTAATACCAAGTTTTCGTCATTCTTTTTTTCCCTACTTATTTAAGTAGTATTATAGATACAGCCTAGTATGTATTTTTTTTTAATATCCTTTTTTTTCGGGAGTCGTTCATGCCTGTAGCGTTTTATCGGCTTATCGATGATGGTTAGAGGAGGTTTGTATGGATTCGATTTTTTAACTAAAGGGTTTTCATAGATAATAGCCCTAATATAAGGTTTGACCTGAGAAATCCAGAAAAAGATAGGATTGTTAGCAGTTTTAACAACTACTAAAAAGTTCGCGATACTTTATATTTTATACGGGCCCTTTAATTTTCTCGGCTCCAGCTATACGAGGACTTTACTTTACAATGGAAAAGCAAGTACGTAGATCGTTAAGGGGCCGTTTTTAGTGTTAAGGGCGTTGTTAATTTGGCAGCGTGCCGATTCTCTTCGAAGTTCCTTTTTGGCGTTGCTGTAAGACGTAACACGTGTCTGAATACTTTCTAAGGTCGGGGATTCATTCATTAGGTGTGGGTACGCTTTAAATACTAGTAGCGTTAGCACTAAGCTGTTGGAGCCTATAGTATCGTTTAGGCCTTTTATTGCTATCTATAGGCGTGCCTTCGGATTCATAAAGCTTTCAATTTCTACACTTGGGATATTATATGTTCGGAGAAGTAGGCTATATTCCCTTTTAACCTTTCTTATAATTTAATGGGCTTTTAAAAGTACCTTTTTACACTGAATGCCCATTATCTTAGCATCTTTTTGAAATTCCCCCACTGTAAAGTTGGTACCGGTGTTATGGGCAACAATAGTAGGTGGTCTTGGGTACGTGTTGATTTACAGTATCCTTAGTATTTCCTACACATCTATTGCCGAAAGAAACTTTAGAAACTTATCGCTGTAAAAATATATTGCGGAATTAACGATGCAAAGGATTGGTTTATTATTTAAGTAAAATAAATTAATAAAAATGTTACAGTAAGAAACCTTGTCGTTTTTTAGTGTAAACTTAAATTTCCGAGGGGGTTGATTATACGTTTTACAGTGGTAACAAAGAATTTTAATGGCTTTTGGGGTAGATGATTCCACATTGTTATGCCTTACGAACTTTAGGACTTTGTAAAACCTATTAACGGCTGAGTAGTTGAAACGCCGGTGTAGTTGACGTATTTCCAACTTCATTAGGTTTAAGATGACTACCTCCGGGCCTTAAAGATAAAATTATAAGTGTTTTTACTTAAAGGAGAGTGGAAACATTTGGCTGTTATTGACAAATTCATATACGTCAACGTTAACTTTAATACCAGGAGTTTTCATGTCTTTTAAGTAAAGTGGGAAAGAGGTAGAGGACTTAGGAATATGAAACGTAATTATTTTTATAATAGTTTGAATTACCGTTATCCCTAGTAACGATAATCATTCTCCTGGGCTAAAGTTAACTTTGGTTTACTACCATCGTGGCGATTGATTTTAGTAGCTGTAATGGTTTTCTACCGCAGTATCATGTATTGCGAATAACTTCCTGTTAAGTATCTTACTGCCCCTGTGTCTGGTATTATAACTTAAAACGTATGATTCGCGTAAATATTACGAAGGTTAAAATTGCATAAGGGATTAGATGCTTGGTTAAGATAGAGGTAAGAATCTTTTCCATTCAAATAGTATAAAAAGGAATGGTCTATTAGTTACTAGGACGCGTTAGAAATAGTATTTTCGTTCTATTTGATTTGATTAGGGGTATCAACGCCGTTAATTGACTTGCTATCTTCGAAGTTTGCAACTTGATCTAAGTAATCTTGTTTAAAATAAATAGGGTATTAGGTGTAATATACTGCCTTTTTGTTGTTACGCTCGGCAAAGAGGTGCCGAATTTACTAGGAGCCGAATTTGCTATTAATCTAACATCTTTTGTTACTATTACGATAATAGTATTTGCGGTTGACAGGTTCACCTACATCTTAGCCTTGTTAGCGCTAATGTGGCTGTTGCCTCTAGTCTGAGGTAGGTGGGCTAAACCTCAGGCTTTGTAGGCGTATGTATTTGCGGTCGACATAATTAATCACCGTAGGGTATTTTTTATTTACGTTAGGGAAGTTACCGGTTTGGGGGTATATATCAAGCGAGTTTGGTGTACGCTTTATTACATTGGTAAACGAGGAAGGCAACTGGCTAAAAAAGCCTTTATAGGTGGCATTTATACGTTGTAAAGAGTATTCGAACTCTTTAACGCCCGTAAACATTGCCTGTATCTGCTCGCAAAGTGTAGCTTCGCTAGTATGTGATTTTTCTATTATTTTCAGGTATAACATTAACTTATTGAGTATTTGATACAAAAATTTTATTGGTGTTTCTTTCTCTTTCTTCTTTGCTATTATTGTAATTTACCGTGTTATGGCCTAGTGTATATTATATTATGTAAAGTGGACATCGTATTCGAAATAGCTATTTATACATCATAGATTTAGCGGAAAGTGGTAGCTTTAATAAGAAAGGTTAGGTAGTAATCCCTGACGTAACTCACAAGGATTTCGGGAAATAGTAAGTAAAAAACTAGAGGGGAACCATTATCTATTTGTAAATGTCCAATAAGGGTATTATATTGGTGTCGAGGGGGTTATAGGGCTTCCCATCTTTATTTCATCGTTTTAAATTTTACAGAAGTTCGTAAACAGCTTGTAGTTTATGTTGACCATTTTGATATGTATTAGAGAACGGTTGCGATAGTTATCCTAGTCTAAATAGTGTTTTCCGGTAGTTTAAGCTTTTAATATTTTAAGGCACGGTATTAAGGGTGATTTTCAGTGACATATCCCGAGGGGTAAAGTCTTGTGGTAGGACCTATGATGTGCTTTCCCGAATGAGCTAATCTAAATGTGAAGTGTTTTAAAGGGCTTGTCGATGAAATTACTAAGGGGTAATAGATACTTGAGAATTTTGGAAAGTCTAACGATTTTACTTAATTGATTGGTATAGAGCGCCGGCATCGATGCCTCTAGCTATATTGGCAGCACTTACTTTACACGTTCGGTCGTCGTTAAGGGCGTACTTTGCGCTGTTACATAAAGGTGTTGGACTGCCAAGAAGGTTAACATGTTCCTTATTACTAGCGCGTAAAAAGGCTTAATTTAGCCAAAAATAAAGGGGAGGTCCCCTAAATCGCGTATAGGGGCGGCAAGGTTTTTTAACCCCCTTTTTTTTAGGGTTAGTTTTTAAGGGCGTTCCTAAAACTGGATTAAGTCGAAAAATCTTTACGCTATATTTGTAGTATCTTTGAGTAGCATATAGAGTTTTTTTTATTTAAGTTTTACCTTAACTCTTAACCTAATCCCTTTTTAAATCAAAGTTTATATATGAATAATCTCATCGTCTAAAAGGTTACGGAAGTTATTAAATGCGTGATTAAATTCTTTATTATTTCTATATTTAACGATATAGTAGCCAACGAAGTTAATAATGTATTTTCAGTTGATTTTTCGTTAATATCTTATCCCTAGTTGTCTTCGTCGTATAACTTCGTAAAAAGGGTTTATAGAGCTTTAATCCCTTTTTGAATATTTTAATTGGGTGTTATCTTGAGGTTTAGGGTGATGTAGGACTTGATAGACGAGAGACTTGGTGATTTAGGACGTAGGGACTTGGTGTTTTAGCGTGAAGTCGCATGAGAACTTGGCGACTTGGCGTTAGATCGCGCGGTATGGTTTTCTTGGCGTAACTATGTGTTTTCGCTCAAAAGAGCGAAATTAACGATTGAAGTGGCGTGGAGGAAGTAAAAAGAGTGAATTAGGGTAAAGGTTTGGTGTAGGAGGTAAAATCAAAGGTCGTTTGTTATTATAGGTTGTTTAGCGTAGGGATTTCATTGTTTTTCTGTAATAATAACACAGGTAATAGTACCAATTTATCCATTTTCCAATTTACCGACTAAGACTTTTAGCGGTTAATCTTAATTCTCTATAAAAAAGATCAATACAAATTTCTTGGTGTTTTTCTATAACAATACAATCTCTTACTTCCAGATTTTCGTTGTAAGACTAATATAACTCAAAAGTCTTTTCTGTTTTCTTGCCTTTATAAGACTAACACAATACAAATAGAGGCCTTTCGCAAAAATCTTTTCTTTACCCTAACCGCTGTATCCGTAAAGCGTAACCGGAAAAGTAGTTTCTTCTTCTACTTAGCTAATTTGTGCTTAACCTAATAAGAACTAATTAATGTTGGTAGGTCTTTAGATCGTTGAAAAGTTGTCGATTCGAATCGTAGTCGAAGTAACAGTAGTATTACATTTATCAAGTGGTGGATGTATTATTCTAGGTTTGGCGGACCGCTAACCGGTTTACACTGTAATTTGTATAGCCAATTGCTTGGCCCGTGCCCTAGTATAAAGTGCAGCGTAATGCACTCGACTTACACTCAATGCGGTAAGTCTGTACAAAGCAATACACTTGTAATACGGTCAACTTTCCTGTAAGTAAAGTTCATCTATTACACTACATCTAATACTATTCCAACATTAAGGTTTAAATTTCATATTGATTGGTACCTCAATTAATGTAGATACAGTTATTATATTTGCTTAAGTAACTTCCTTGATTTTGTGACCTAGAAACCTGATTACGCCTCAACCTTTACTTTGGGGAAAATTGTTATTACGTTTATAAGTGTTTTCCCACTCGGAAAATAAAGAATACATTGTGGCTCTTCCGTATAGTCAAACAAAATTACATATTCTCCTACTTACCAACTTTGAAAACCGGCGAAATTTACCAGTTAAAGTACCCTATAACATACATCATTGTGGCTCTTGTAAAGAAATTGTTTGACATAAGTCGATATTAACGAATGCGTTTTGAAACGATAAATAAATAACGATCTTATCGTAACAATTTACCCAGCTAAAAGGATACAAAGGTTTTTAACTACCGTAATCGAAAGTTTCTCTCGTCGTATTGAAAAAAAATAAATTTACTTTAACACTAAAGACCTTATTATTATTTCTTATGTGAATTCTTCTACCAACGTTGTCATTGTAATCCTTATAACTACCTTTATAACCAGGGTGTCCAGGTTCCTAACAAAACACTCTACTATTATAAGGGGTCCTTCTCTTATCTAAAATGACCTTATATTTTCAATGTTTTTAAGTAGATGTAGAATGTTATGGTAGAAATCTCGTTCATCCCTTTGAATATCTTTGTTTCAGTGGATTCTACGTTGTAATTGGTCAAACTAGTTATAAATCCAAAAATCTTCGATTGAACATGTTTTTAATAATAGGTTCATCTTTCGTATCTAGGTTAATACATAAAGAATAATCTTAAAGCCGATGAAAAAGCTATGTTTCTAAACAGTCAAATATACAGTTTTTAAAATTATATGGATAAATTTAAGCACAATCGCGACGTTATACCAAGTTTTTCTTATAGGTTATAGAACGGTCAAAGTCTATATTATCGTTTCGAATCTTATATGTAGAGAAATTACAAACTCTTCGGGTTTACGTAATTATATTTTAAATATCATTATTTCTTCCTGGTGCCTAATTGGTGCAGAAACTGGTCTATTTAAAAGGCTTTCCGCAACGTAATTTTGTTTATTAAACCGAAGGTATTATTTTAATATCAATGAAACCCAGATTTTTATTCAGCGAGACATTTCATAACTCCACATAAATTAGTATATATTTTATTTTTAATACATAGATAAACTAAGAAAATACCTTCATCCTTTGTATAGTTCGCTATGAAATTCTTCAAATCCGGAGTATCACCAGTGAAGATTTTAATTTAATGTATTAATACGAATAAATTATGTTTTGTAATATTCATGGTAAAGGTGGTTTATAAAGAAAAAAAAGACCTTATTTATAAATATAACTTTTATTGGAAATATTGAAGTTTTATTTACTGGTTAAAATACGGTTTCAACCTTACTTGTTTCGATTACAATCGGAGTTTTAATTATGTTAATACCTAAATTAAATTATTACGTTGATTATAAAGCTTGGTTTACTACGTTTAGAACCCGCTAGTACCAGCAATCTTTCTACGATACAAATCCCCGTTAAAACTATCAGATTTATAATATTTAGCACCTTTATTAATATAAATATAGCTTTTATATCTAAGGAGGAGATCGTAACGGACAAAGTATCTACAGACGGGTAATTCAAAGGTTTTGTTGATTTATACTCAAACTCTTTGAAGTCGGTTAGTATATGTATTGCTGCTCGCATTAATGTTACAAAGTTGTTGATTTATAAACTTAAACGTTTATATCAACAAATAAAGAAATCTGATGAAGCTTAGCTTCACAATATTAATTCTATAGAGCCTAAAAAGCTTTTTATGGAAGATAAAATATGCATCGGTTGATTTATAAAATATTAAAATTAATAGGGCGGTCGATTTTGTGGATGTTTATGAAGTTATATATTAGTATTGTTTCTCTTACCTTTTAAGGCCCCCGTCATTTAAAGTTGACGGCTAAGGATAACATAGAAGCTGACCCGATTAACGATTTGTATAAAGCCAAGTGTTTCGTCTTTTGGGGTGTTGAGGTCTTTACGGAAGAATTAAGGCGTAATATTTTTAGAATGCGAAGTACCTCTGCCGGCTTTGACAATATGCCGGTTCTTACTTTTAAAGTTTGTCAAGAATTCATCGTTAAACCCCTCCGGGTTTCTTATTATCAATACCTTGTATTCAAGGTTTCTCTGAGTATAACATCAGTCGGAATTTTTCAAAATCTTGAAATTTGACGATTATTCATAGTTATTTATATGTTACAACGTTGTCAGTTCAAATTTTGGTTGAAGTAACAGTATTACTACAAATATCAGGTAGTAGATTGTGTTTCTTCCAAGTTTGGCAGACCAATAGCCAGTCTACTAACTATTTTGTATAGGAAATTGCTTAGCTTGTTCTTCAAATAAAAATAGGCACTATACTGCAATCCGCTTGCAGCTAGTGCAGTCAACTTTAACTGCACCTCAATTGAATACTTTCCAATACTGAAGGCTTTATATCTGTGATGTTAATTCGTTTTATAGGATAATTGACCGGTAACGTAATTGTTTCCCTATATTTTTCCACTGTCGTTTATTTGGCAATTTCTCTTCCTACTACGTACAATCTCGGTAATAAATGTTTAATCACGTTTACACAAAAATCCTGTGATATAAACAAATATATGAATAACATAATCTAACTATACTAATTAATTAAATCCGTATCTTCTATAACCTAACATTCTTCCAATTTGATCAAGCATCATTGAACTCCATCCTATTCATTTTTACGTAACTTGTTTTTGCCAGGTCCCCTATTTGCATAACCCTCGATCCGTATGGTCAGTATATTGTTATTTACAACCCTTTTTTAAGCTTTATTTGGTATATAATTTATTGAAGTATTAGTTGAATTATTCTCATTCTCAATCCATTGAAATTCTTTTATCTTCTAATTTCCATCAATTTTGAGGAAAGTCATTATGTCGATTATTAAACGTTTTTTACCTAATTGTTCCGAGATTGGAAAGATATTTAAATTAGTATGATGAATATATGTAAATGATAATAGGAATTGATAGAATCTTAACTTATTCGGTAACTATATTAAGGGTTTCCTATATTCTAATACATATATTACAACAAGCCATTATACGATGAACTTCATAAACAAATAAGTTTTCCATAACACTTATGTATTGAACAAATATATAGTGAATTGTATTACCAGTAATAACAAATTAGTATCCTGTGATTTATCATCGTTCACGATTATTATACGAAATCTCATTTAAAACGATAGTTTAGTGTAGTTTTCGGAGTGAGCCGTTCGTATACATTATTAATTTGGTGGTCAATAATTTAAGAGACATTATGTGATTCCGTGGTTCAAATTTTTCATTTTCTACTTCAATCGTTTATTTCAATAGCTATAATCTTTTTCATTTGGATCTTAAGTTTGTGTAGCAAATACTAGGTCGTATAATATCTTGATTAGCTTAGAGTCACAATGAAGTTTCCAAGAAAACGATGATTCAAATATTATTAAGGCTTTATAACTTAAGTGTTATTGATCATGTCCAAGTTAATATATTTCCCCTTTTGACGAAAACCAAAGTAAGAAAACTACTGAGAAAACGATATTTACTTCGGGCAATATTATATCAATAGGGTAATGATACATTGAATAACGTTTATCAATAAGAATAAAGTTTACGAAAGATTAATCAATAATCTTCAGGAGATATTTGATAAATTAATATTTCATTATAAAGCTATATAAAAGGTTTACATCGAAAAACCTATATTTCATAATTAAGTACGCATATTGATCACGGGAGCTAACAAATTTAAATAAGCCTTAAACTTCTTTAAATCTACTTATAATTTTCCCCCAGATAGTTGCGGTTTTCGTATACTATAGTGATAGTAAGTACATTAAATTCGACTGATATATTTCTCCGGATCAATTTACTTTCATTTTCCCCAAGCTTTACTTGAATAAGTAGAATAATCGTAATTTTTTTACGTCATATATTCAACGTTAGCATCGAAAATCTCTGTAATATACATAATTACATTGAAACTTACAATAAGAATTAAATTAATAACATGAAAAATGATAGTATACCAGCCTAGAAATATAATATAAATATCGGTATAAACATCCTAATAAAAGGTGTTTAATTTGTAGTAAACAAGGTTTTTAGTCATTACTTTATATTATTGTTTAACGTTAAGATTAACTAGTCATTTTTTATATCTAGTACCCTATTGGAACAGTAGTAATTGAAATGAAGTCAGTTAACTTTACTTCAAGTTAGTTTACTGTATTGACTGCAACTTGAGTGTATTGTTTTTTGGGTCTACCATCAAGTCAAGTACAGTATGCACCCAATTCATACTAGGGCATAGGCCAAGGAATTTGCCATAAAAATTAGTTTTCAGATTGCTAACGGTCTACCAAACCCAAAACAATACATCCACTACCTTCAATATAATACGCGAGTTACCTTGACCACGATTCGAATCGACTACGTTGCAACTTTCAAGTATTACCAACACTGATCAGTGCTTATTAGGTTAAGCGCATATTGGCAAGATAGGAAAAAAAGTTACTTTATGGTTATAATTGGTGTAATTTTAAGGTAGAGGAAAAACTTTTACGAAGTGCCTTTAGTACTACTACGTTATTCCACAACGGTAGTAAAGTGCTAAAACTTTTGGTTTCTATCAATATATAACGGCAATCCGGAGTTATCGATGGTATCGCTATTGAAAACACTAAGAAATATTTATGTATCCTTTTTAAAGACTCTAAAATTGACTATTAAAAGATTTAAAGATCAACAAATTAGTAAACGGCTAATTCAGTCCTACTGCGTTTATTACTACTGAAAATACGGTTAAATACCCCAGTTTATAACTTTTAACTACAACCAACAATAATGAACAACTATCGACCCTATCATTTTCATAAACTTTACCCTTAATACGAAGTTTTTACTTTATACCACTTTTTTTTCTTTTCCCTTACATTATAGAAACGTTGATCTTTAAAATAGCTGTTTTAAGCGAAAACACCAAGAATCGTCAAATTGCATCAAAGACGTCACGTCGCGCGACTTCATGCTAAATCGTTAAGTTCACTCACCTAAACTACCAAGTCTCACATTCCACGCTAGCCAAAACGTTAAGATAACTACCGCAAGCACTCACTTTAAAGCTATCGCCGACCTTGTCAAAAATATGGAAATCAAAGCCCTCGTAACAGCCTTTCTCAAACATTACAATAAAAAACTCTAGGAAATAGATGTAAACAAAGGTTCAACTAAGGGGTATCGAGTTAGCCTCTTCGGTCATTATATCTTCCACAAAGACGACGAAGAAAACTTTGACCGTAATGTTTACGCTTTTTAAAAATATTGTAAATTTTTGGCCGACTGGATTGTTAATATGTGGAAAACGAACCACAAAAGTAGCAAATTCAAATTAAAGTCAATTTGAACAAGAAGGAGTTTACGTACCAGTTAAAAACTTAACCAAATTGATACAAAATCTCTTTACATTAGCTTAAGTTAAGGAATGACCTTAAAATATTTATTTTCAAGACCTATAGGGTAAAGGAAAGAGGTTTAACGATTTTTAACATCGGTATATGAGTTTTAGGAACCCACCTTTTAATCTCTTATTAAGTGAAGCTTTTCACCTCCCTAGTAGTACCAATTCTTTACATGTTGATAATAAGAAACCTATCAATCTACCTGGTAGCCTAGCGCCTACATATAATAGCGGAGAGTACAATATTAACAGTGGGAGAGCGTGTGAACGAATAGACGCTAACGCGGCAAAATACATTGACGACATCGCTATTTACCAGTTAATTAAGCAATATTGTTAAATCCTTTAACCTTTTACTTACAATTGTATTGAAATTACTACACAAGAAGATATTATGTAGGCTTGTAGATTGAAGTATTTTAGAATCTACATAGAGGACTTGATAATGATCAAACATATATTCATAAAGATCTCCATTAGAATCGAGATTCCTTTACTAGTCAATACTAGTGTATACTAGGAAATACTAGTGTAAATCAATAAATACTAGTTCGTCCATGCTAGAAAATACTAGCCTAAACAGCATCTTTGTGCTAATCCTCCATACTAGTTAATACTAGTATGCGAACTAATTAATAATAGTATTCGTACTAGTAAAATACTAGTTCAGGTGGAGATATCTACAACTCCGTTGAATTCCTCATCCTTTGGTATTAAGGTATTCAGTTACTTAGAGTCTGTACCAAGTACTGACTGGTCTTGTTGGCTCTGCTATTAAGTTGTGTACCATGTAACTCTAACTATTGTATATTCAAACACATACCTTCAAAAAATACCATCTACTTTAAAAGAAAAGAAAGAGAAATAAAAAAATAGAAGGAAAAGAGTAAAGTGAAGGAAGTGTAGTACAGAATAAAGAAAAAATCCGTACATGTAAAAGGCAAGAAGACTTGTATCTTCCGATTGAAAACGATAACTTTTCCAGTATCTATTTTATTAATATATCAAGTTTGCACCAAAACCACTCCACTATTCCATACGTATAATACTATAGTTTAGCTTGAAACACAAAGCTTAATAAACTGTTCATTTAATCCGAACCAAAGTCAATTAAGCCAAGCCGTTACATTATTGCTTCGATGTATGCCCTTCGAAATTTGTTTATGAACTCATTAACCAGTTGTTTATTAGTAGGAACCTATTTAATTTATATTATGTCACGCTTTACTTTATGACTTACATACTATTTCTTAGTAGTATATATTCAATGTATCAATAATACTTTGAGTTTTCAAACTACTTAATAGCTCATTAATTATCATAGTATATCGTGACGATAATATGAATACGTAACTTTATAAATAAGTTCCTTATTTAACGGGTATTCTGAATAACCCTTATCACCATGACACTTTTAGCATTTACAAAAGAGAAATATACTTTAGATCCCCTTTTAGATACTCAGTTAACCGTGTTATTAACGATCTGAAATGTATATCTATAGGTAGACTTTTCAATGGCCTTGTCCCCCATTCATTCGAAATCGCACCAGCAGTTAATTTCAAGTTTTAGTTTATATTTATAGTAATTTTGGGTAATATTTATGTTGTTTTAATATGAACTTGTAAAAGGTTCTTTAACACCTATTTGTAATAAATAGGTTAAATATTATATGAAGTATTCAACGGCGTAACTGGTAAATGCAATGTTTTAATTCAAAAGATTGTGGCAAAGAAGTAAAAGTACTAATATAAAGAAGGCGATGTCCGGCCCAAATTAACATATTATATAGTTAAAAGCTCCTATATTTTACCTATACTTCTTAGTTTGTAAAATACTAGCTTGATTTTCATATGACATGGTATAGATGAGGGACCTGGTTGCAATAGGGATGTAGGCCGAACGTTTTCTTAATTCCTCTGTTTTTGAATTCAGTACCCTTTAGGTATATGTATTTTGTGTTAAGATAATCGTATGTACGTTTATATTCCCTAATATACGCACTCCTAGGAAGTATTTTAACTGTGCAAAGTCATTGTACTTAAGTTGCTTTCCAATATCTATCTTGAAGATCTTAATAACGTTTAGGTCAAAGCTTATTATCAGAAAGTTATCAACGTAAGTATATATATTTAGTTGGCGGCGATTATTTATATATACCGCGTCATCAAATATTAACCATTTAAACTTAAGAGTATTGAATACTTCCCTTAACTTTTTTTAACTATTAACATAAAGTTAGATTAAGCCAATAAATTGAAGTAAGTAGCTAAAGAACTTGATCGTCTACAGAATTAAAACGCACAATATATTTTATCTAAATATTCTAAAATCAAGTCCCCAATAGTATCTACGATCTTCATTAACACCATTTCTTCATGTTCCTCATTTAAGACAGCCGATTATATATTAATTTAGTCGATATTTCATTCTTAAAACGCAGCAAATGTGACGAGAATCCTCTATATATAAGACGTTGTTATAGTAGCAACGGTTTTGGTATATTTAATACTATACCTTTGTTTAAATATTCGAATTACTATCCTAATTTATTCCTTTTCATTTGATCTTTGGAATTAGTTTTAACCTTGGTTACTGTTTTTTATAGTTGGAGCGTAATGTATAGTATCTCTCTTAATAGCTTTAAAGACTTTAAGGGACAGACGATTCTGTATTTCACTGTGAAATATCTTTTTCCAGTATTTTGTATTTGGGCCCTCCATAGCTTCATTTATAGTTAGATATTACTCTACTTTGTTAACTAAAATCAAAAACTAAACTATATCTTTATTCGTAATAATATTTGTTGACAGACTTACCGGTAAGCTGTTTACTGTTTTTTGTACTATTCAGCGAATAATCATTTTTAGCTTGGAGTTTGGATCTTCCGTTGCAGTTTTATATGGGATACCAACTGTAATAGATTTTATATCTTCCCTTACAACTTCTGTACGAGGTTTTTTAATTTTTTTTAAAAGACCTTCAGGCTTAAAGTGCTGACGATTTTCGTCATCGAGTTTCTTGGCCGGTTTGGTCCATAGACTTTAAATATATGTTAAGGCTCAATGATATCGGAAAATCACTACAAGAGAATGATTCTTCTTTCTCTTATTAAATTTTTGTTTTAAACCTTATTTCGTTTTACAAAGGGTATATGGACGATAATAGTAAAACCGGAAGTAAAAACAAACTTGATTTTAGGTTTATAGCCGCTATATCCTTTTACTTCATCGTAAAAACCCTTATAAGGCACAATATATTGGATTCATCTTCTTTTATTAACCGTTAAGTTAGATATGACAACGGCTACTTAAAAAAAGTAAAGTTATGAGTCGTATAACACTTTTCCGGTTATAGTTTAGGTCCTTATCTTTTCCAAGATTACTTTGTTAAAGCGTTCGTAAATGAAGTTTTCTTTAGGTGTGTATGGTAAAGAAAACTTAAAGGTGAAAACGAAGTCGATAAAAATTTCCCTAATTAAATATTTAATAGGCTCGTTACTTCTGTTGGGAATGAAGTAATTGATTATATACCTTATTCGTTTGATGATTTCGTTTAATATACGATAAACGGCTTTTGGTCCCTTATTAAGGGATATGATGGCTACGTTAAAAACTTTGTAATTATATTTCATCTTTATAGCCATTGTGCTATGGAATTCGCCCCTTGACTTAGCAGTTGTTTTTAGGAAGTTATTAAGGGTATAAATAGACTTTTTTCTAGGGTATTATATTGCAAATTTGGTTGTTGACGGGTATTTTAAAAAGGTTTATAAGGGGCACAGATAAAGTCGAAATGCTTTATTTTCTGGTTCTTTTTCGGGCATTCTAACAACTAAAATAATTCTTTTTCTGACTTTAGGCTGATATGAAAAAATCTGGTATATTAGATGGAAATATCGAAGGACGTGTTGGAAGCCATGGTAGTTGTATTTTAATGAAATTTTTACGTGGTTTAGTTAATGGTATAGTCGCTATTTATGGTGGAAAATGTTTCCTTAGTTTTAAAGTTAACTAATGATGAATATTTTATTCTAATACCTTAGTTGTAAGGATATAATAAGTAAATTAGGTTTATAATATGCATAATATAATAAAAATAATTATAAAAACTATGGTGTTATGACTAATACTTTCTTTAGACTTAACCGATATTTAATTTTTTTTACCTGTAGACTAAATAATACATACCATAATTCAGAATCTAAGGTAGTTTTCAGCCAAAATTTCGAAATGTAAAAACCATTTCTCGTTATTGAAAATATGGCAAGATAAGGCTTAATCAGCTCTAAAAAGTCTCGAAACTGGAGTTCATTAATTGTAAAACAATGTTTTGGTATAAAAAAAGAGGAAGAAACTCAAGACTTAACATTAAAAGTAGGGCTTTTATTGCGGCAATACCCGCATTTTGTACGGCCTCTAATTGTTTGTTTTAGCGGATGAACGTAAATAGTGGAGCCCTTAACGTTGAAAGTGGATACTTTGATATTGAAAGTGGAGACTATAACGTTAAAAGTAGATACCTTAAAGCGGGTATACTCGTATAAGATACGGTTTTTAATTGGCCTAAATTCTCTAGTATAACGTTTTATAAAGACGTTTTGTGTAGTTAACTGCGCAATTGATTGTAGCAGTACTATAAAGTTATAATATTATAAGTAGCGAAGGTTTTTTACTTTACCATTGTTAATAGTAATAGCGTCCTCTTTTTCTTCCTTATTGATAGATTTACCAGTATTGGAAGGCCGTGAATATGGATTTAATGCCTAATAAGCCTGCGCCGAATAGATTTTGTAAAGGCTTGGAAGACAGTTCTTCTTAAATTGACTAATATACTAGTTACGGTTAATAGGTAGTTTGTTTTTCGGTTTTCTTTGGAGGATGGAATTTAACATTTATTTTCCTCTTTCAAGCCGGTTTTAGGTTTGGATATCCTATTGTAATTTACGTAGGAATAAAGGACCGGCTTCAATTATTTCACTTCGTATACAGAATGTCCAAATTGGAAACTCAGGTTTAGTACAGGTTGAAAAGTATAGGGAATTCTTATTATTTTCAACCTAATAGCTTTAATATATCAAGCTTTTTTTAAATGTTTTCAAACGCTTTGACAAGAAAGATTTGAGGTCAAATGGTGTAAAAGGTGAAAGAAATGAAGTTTCTTAAGAAGCCTTTAGTAAATAGCTCTAGTACCTGAGTATATGTCAATCAACTTTAATAAATATTTATATGGGTCCTCAATACCTACAATGATTGCGAAATGGTCTCAAGTAATAAAAAATATAATTATTTTACAGGCCCGCAGTCGAGTACGTATAGTATTGGAAGTATTCGTAAGACTATAATAGATAAGAGTGATGAGTGAATATAGGCTGTTTAAATGAAGACTATATTTATCTTTATCTTAAATATAATCTTTAAGATTTTAAAAAATTCATTAATTATTGTACAGCCCTTGATAATTGTTTGCTTAACGTTAATTCTTTTGACGGTTAACCTTTCAAAATCTTTCATTAATTATAAATTAGACTTTATAAACTGTCTCATTTCCTTAACGTTCAAGAAGAGTTTTTTGATATTTTCCTCCTCCTCTTTTACTAGTATAATGATACCTATCGATTTGGGTAGTTCCGGTTTCTTTTATCCTCTTAGGCTTTCCTCAAGTTTAGCTAATATTCTTTTGTACGAGTCGATAGTTAACTTGAGCCTTACTATTTCTAGAGAATTTATAGTTTTAGCCTTGACTTCTATTTCCTCATTAGCAAGATCATAAGCATTAGTAGCTTGAATTTATTGTTCAACTTTAGCCCTACGGTTATTACGAGCTTCCTTTCTTCCTTTACTTAATAGAGCTTCAGGGTCGGAAGCCCCTAAAGCAATGGGAGTAACCTAAAAGCGTAGGAATCGAATGGATATGGATTTAGCCGGAGAAAAAGGACCGGATAAAATAGAAGTCCTCCGTAAAGTAGGACCATCATTATTGGTACTACCGTAGGAAATCCCTGTTGGTAGAAACAAGCCGCGTTTTGAGGATAATAATAGGGTATTTCTAAAGGAATCAGATAATCGAGAAGAAGAAGAAATTTTTAACCTATGTAGAAGGAAGTATCTGAGTTAACGAACAGTTGAGCATAATCGAACAAATAATTTATTCAAGGTACTATACAAAAAGATATTTTATAGGATTATAATATCGAAGTATTTTATAATCCACATGAAAGACATGATATATAATCAATTATATCCTTAAAAAGATCTCAATTAGGATCTAGATTCCTTTACTAGCCAATACTAGTTTATACCAGTAAAGACTAGTTTCTCCGTACTAGTAATTACTAGCACAGGAAGTATCTCCATACTCATTCTCCGTACTAGTCAATACTAGTACTCGCATTAGTAAAACACTAGTGCTGGTAGAGATATCTACAACTCCAGTGAATTCCTCATCCTTTAGTGTTGATGTATTTAATTATTTGGAGTTTGTACCAAGTACTGACTTGCCCTGTTAGCCCTGATATTAATTTTTGTACCGTGTGACTATTCCCATTGTATATTTAAACAGGTTGATAAGCCCTTCTTACCCTTAAAACTTTCCCCTAAAATCGTTAAATACTTTAAGACGAAACTTTTCATATTAGTTACGTCTATATATGCGAGCCTATTACAGGTTTTACTTCAGGATTTCACCCCCTCGTGCTAGGTAGCTAGCAATTACCCCCAATAGCGCGATTTAGAAGTCCCAATGCTTGAGTTAATAGTAGGAAATATTATCGACGATTATGACTGCAATTGCAACCTTTTCCCTGGACTTTTTGAGATCGTGAATATTAATTATGAACTCTTTATAGACTTCACACAGTTTGGAAAAGACGAAGAAATGTATAACGGGAAGCCTGATACCCATTTTAATACAAACGAAATACCCTTTTTGAATATTTGCTAGTGATTAGAGGTCTCTCTTTCAGGTTTTTATTTATTATTTCCTGAAATCCTTATAAAGTACGTTTAAAATTGTTACTTAACTTTTTTAATGAAAGTAAAAAACTTGCGGAAAATTTACGATAGCATAAAAAGCTACTTTGAACACAACATCTATTTTGTACAGTATTATATGTATTGTGCTATAACGAAGTACACAACGATAATAATTAAGAAAAAAAGAAGGAAATTCCGATGAATATGTTTAAAAAAATTCTTAATAAGTTAATGATATATCAATAAGTAATTTGAAAGGCATAAATTAGCGAAGTTAAACTTCTTAAGTAGGTAAAGACAGTTGTTACGGGTGTAAGTGAGGTCAAATACGGTTTGCAACACTTAAATACCACCTGTAAAGGTTTTTTCAGCTAGTTACAATCCTTATTCACTACTATAATAACCTATACGCTAAATTCGGTCGGTATATACCCTTAAGCTAAAGACTTTGGCGATTAGAATAAAAAAAGACTACGTAACAATAAACTATATTAATCGTAAATACGGGCAGCCTCAACGTTTAAAATTTTGTTTAAAGTCTTTGGACTGGAAATTTTAATTACACTTGCGTAATTAATGATGGTAAGATACAAATAGACTTGCTGACCACAACAATTATCGTCGTGATAGTGGTAAAAGGTGTTGGAATTGTAACAAGTTTATTTATAGTTTAATCATTTCCTTCTAGTTAAAAGTAATAAATAATAAGTAATTTATCATATTCAGTACCTTATTGGTTTTAGGTAAGATTAACTGAACTACATCGTAGATTGTAAGGGTAATGAGGTTATTAACGATGACAATATGTTTAAGCAAGTTACGTATAATAAAGATATTGAATTTGGCGCGGCTTAGTAACTAGTCGACCCAAACTTTCTATACTGTTTAAATAGTGAAGACCCTTACATTTTCCATAACCAAACAACTAACCCTTTACATACCTTGAACATTCGCGATCATATATATACCACGTGTTTCGAAGTATTATAACAGATACAAGAGTGATAATTTATTCAATTATAATCGTTTTGTAATACCTTATATTTCGAAGGAACAGGATTACTATTATGGAGATTAATTGGTAAGATATTGGTGAAGTTAAAGTTAATTTCAGCTTTGGTGAACAACTTTTGTTATTGGGATCGACGATTGTTCAAAATCTTGTTGTGCTGAATACTTTTTGCATCTATGAATCACTTACTCTATTAATTTTTTATTAGGAGGATATGAAGATGCTTGCAATTCATGTTAACATTAACGTTAAAAAACTAGTAACAAACAGCTCAAGGTTTCTCTTTTTAGTAAGGATACCTTTGGTTTTATGTTAAACACAGAAAGATAATAGTATGAAACTTGAAAAAATTAAATATAAGTTAATTAAATAGATGTTTTAAGTACCTAGCCATCAAGAAGTTGTATAAAGTTATGAAATCTGCAGGGTATAAAAGTGTGGAATACTTTACTTTAACGACTAGAAAAATGTTTTGCCACTATTTCCCAACGTATTCCTAGGTCCCTCAAATGCTCAAGTTTACAATAAAAGACGATAAGGATTTTAATCACAAAATTTTCTTCGATGAATTTTATTTAGATAATAAGTTTATTTAATACGTTATTGATTTAGCAACCTCTTCTCACGAAGATAAATTTCTTAAGTTTTTTTCAGTGAAAAACAAGCGGAAAACATTGAGTATATTAAAAATAAACACGTACTTAGGTCCACCAAACGACGTTGTTTACGATATCGATACCAATATTGCAAAAGCACAGTTTTGGGAAAATAAAATAAAATAATTAGTATTTGGTATGGAAATATTTATCATTGTAATAGTAATGAAAATGGTATATTTACAATAAGTGAACTTGATTATCATACTGTTACACTAGTATTTCATTCCACAGATATCAGGTAACGTATTATATGAACTATCTTAGTATTTCAAAGGTTTTTTTTTTTTAGAATGCTACATAAATGAAAAAGATGAACCTAATAAGTTGACGTACGTTGTGTAGCATAAAAATGATAATTTCAAGCAATTCAATAACTAGCCGATTACATAATTCTACATTTCTACCGTATAAAGATTTATATTACCGTGAACTCGATCAAAACACAAATCTACTTTACTTATTTAACCACTCAATTGTAACAAGTAAAACACTTTCAAAAAAAATTGGGCCAAATGTAAGGGTAACGACATACTAGTTAAGGAGTTATTTGTAATATATTACGTTATAATCGGAAAGTATTACCTCACAAAGAAATTAACAGGATGTTTGTGAAGTTAATGTTGATTTTAATCAAAAGAAGGAAATATTTTTATTTGGTTTAATAACTGTGGCTATAAATATTATACCTATTGTTTTTACATTTTCAAAACCTTCACATCATTTTTTTTTCTTTGGAAAGTATAAAGACTTTCTAAGTTAACATTAGCATTAACTTTCATAAAATCATTTGAAAAAACTAAAGGTTTTTATATTGTAACTTTATGAGGGTGTGTACGTAAATGCTTACGATGAAGCACAATGATAGGTATATGTATCTGGAAGGAAAATTTCTGTGACTATTGTATCTTACATACTAAGATCTATTAAACTCTGCTTTAATATAGCTTTTTTCCCCTTTTATCGTTAAATACGACTACTAATCTCATAATACGTTAACCTACCCAGTTCACCAACAATTGGTAACTGTGAACTTCAAGTTACAAAACGCCAAATACTGGTTTTACAAATTTAAAGAAGCAATGAAAAAATCCATTAAAATCTGAAAACCTAAGCCAAAAAGCTCTACTTTCCAATAGAGTAAATTTTGGGCTGTTTTGTAATTCTATCACCAAACCCACGTCCCTATCCAACAACTATGAACTAACAATTTTATTTATTTCATTTTTTCTCCACCATGCTTTTTTGGCACTACTTACGCTTTGAATTTACATAAGATTTACATCCACTCTATAAGCAGGCGAAAGTTGTCTTTCTTAAGCTTAAATATTAACGTACCGCCTATTCCTTTGTTGACACGCTATACGCGGCGTAAACTAAAAACAACTAGGCCATACATACTTTCATTCATTCATTTACCAATCTAGACGTAATCTTCAATAAGTACCTGCTATTTCCACATTCCTTGAATACAGATTTATGCTTATACGTCAACTCAATTCACTATAAACCCTGAAGTTGAGTAAAAGTAAATTAGTTACTTTCAAGGACAAGCAATAAAACTGTATGCTAGCTTCAATAAAAAACTCAAATTATCAAGAAAGATTTTTACAAATAATTCAAAAATAACTAAACTATAACTGTAAATCGTTTTAATACCCTTATATACAAACGAAATAAACACTCTTACCGTAACCTTACGCGTCCCTAAAACAACCATAAACGCCTTAAACTCAGATTTCAACGTTTTTATAACCTCAAACGTTGCTTAAACCCCAGGCCTAAACGTTTCCGGAATAATAGCTATAAGGATTGTGGTACACCTACCACTCAATACTCTACTGTTAATAATATACGACGTCTAAAACGCGAAAAAATCGGTTTTTTGATAAATGATAATCCTTTCAACAAAGGTATTATTATAATAGAGGAAACATTCTTTTTATCGAAGTCTCAAGCTTCTAAACTCCGTGAAAAGCTTTACGAGTCTTGATCCTCACATGGAATTTCAAATTATCCCTATATTTGATACTTCCTGATAAGGTTCTACTATTCTTTAGTAAAATATGGATATTTTTCACAAGAAACGAATAAAGTTGAATACACCAGTATTTAAGCTATCAATGGTTTGAAAAAACGAATCCAAAAAAATTTAAGCCGCTTTATAGAAATGTTCAGAAATGAATATTTACCTTACAAGGTCTGATATATGACAAATAGAGACTTTAAAAAGACATCCAAATCAAGCTCCCACGAATACATGAAATAGTTAGTTTTAACTAAAGAAAAATACTGTAAGCTTATATTTGATATATCAATTTTACTAAAATTAAACATTCAACAAGAATCACGATTATATAGCTGTAAGCAAACTCTAGAAACGTACATAGCTAGAATCGAAGAGTTGAAAACTATCTTTCCTATCATTACCGACCGTGAATATTTATATTATAGATTTACGATCAAAGACGGGTTTGAAGATACAACTTACGAAGCTCTCAAAAAAAACCACAATTCAATGACTCAAGCTCGCATAAAGGTGCAAAAAAAATTATAAAAACCCTATCAAAGGTAACTACTACCGTAATTTTAATTCTCGTAAAAACAGAGATACTAGCAATACTCGCGATAATCGCGTTAGAGAGACGCGAGCCTTGCATCAAGCGCAAACATAGTAACTTTAAACTCCACTATAACGATAATAATTGCCTCGTACGGAGCGATAGTAGAGTTTAAAATGATAAATCGAACGTAAATGACTTTGAATATTCTAACTAAAGCCAAACATATTTCGAGCACTCCTCGTTTTTTCACTTTCCAAACAGGTAAAGTGGGATTTATAACCGAAAACCCTTTGAAAAAGCGAAATTATACGTATTACGGGCATTTTTATGAGTGAAATAACGCTTTCTCCAAATATTTCAAGTTTTATCTTAAAACAAAAACCTCATAGTCGTGGGGTTAAAAACACTAATTAAATAAATAAACCAAAATCCGCTAAACCTTAGACTACCAATATCAAAAACATCGCGCACAATGAACAATATATAGAAATTATGGTAGCGAACCAATTCATGAGAAATTCGCCATAACTACAAGCGACTATCTCTTCCTATAAATAGCTATATGGGCTGCACCGTAGGGCTAAAACTATACTCTTTATTTGAATAAAGGTATAAACCAGGATCTAGTTACTAAATATCAGTAAAAATATTCCCTTAATAATATTAAAACAAACATCTCGCAAATCCAATAGTAAACAATCTCTAAAATCGTAAAACCACTAATAAAACTCACCATCAAACGCTATTAAAGATTCCTGACCTCTAGCTATTAATCTATCGAAATACCTAACAATCTTAAGGAAACTGCTGGAGCCAAATTAAGAACCTTCCTATATGTTAAAGCTTTGATTGAAAACAATTAACAAAAACTTTATAAAACTAACATGCATATATTAACATATACTGATAACTTTAAAAATACCCACCTCAAAAACAGAATTATAAAGCTTTCATAGATCCAATTATTCACCAAATACTTACCAAAACGACAGCTTATGCAATATTACCTTATCTAACAATACATCTTCCGATTAAATATACCAGATCAAATACAAAAACGTTCTTTTATATTTACGACTCAACATCTATACGTACTAATCGTTATCATTTGCACTATTACACCTTATATTATTTAGATGTATAATTCTACTAATACTACGATCAACATTTTCGTGTCTACTGGTGTCGGTAACATTTCCGAATAACAGAATGAAACCTATTTTTATACCAATTAACATAGTAATTTATAATCCCTCTGTTAAGCTGTTATTATACGTAATATCTCTTCCCAAATTGCTCAACCTACTAATATAAATGTTAAAAGTCATTCAATAGCATTCATCATCACTAGATACTTGGGTGTTTATATTATGTAAACTCTGCCTACAGGTGCCGAATTCTAATTATACTTTTATACTGTTGAAACAAAACAAATGCCTACAAAATGCACACTTCTCGGGGAGCCTTTTATTAACCAACGATTTGAAACCTTTCACCTTGATAATATCGCATGCTTAATAAAATATGATGAATCTATATGAAATATAAACTTGTTAATCAATAAAACAAGCTATATATTGAAAAAATGAACCACCACGTTTTATATTCAACAGCAATGTTACCTGGTAATATGAAAACAAGAATTGGTATACACATCAATACAATAAATATTTACAACGCTAATAAGCTAAACAACATTGAAGATAAATTATCAAATATCAAGGCGAATTCAAGTTTTGTCGAACTTTAAATAAAATAAATAAAAGGAGTTATTCTCATTAAAGTGTGGCGGAACACCAAACTTAACCGTTACTACTACACATATTTCCGCTGTAATAAAGCTTTATTTAACGACTGGTTGATTTATTGGCATGAAAAACTTTAAATGAAAACGTATAGATAATGTTTTGTCATTCCTCGTACGGGTATTTTCTGTCTGGGAAAAACTTGATTATGTTAAAAAGGTCACTTGATTATCAATATTAAACCTTTGAACAATTACGCAGTTTCAATCAACTATATTTTACCTCTTCAAACAAATATCATAGACTCGCTACGCAAAGCCAAAAATATTTTTATAATCGAGGTTACAAAATTATCCTCTCAATTACTTATACCTGTATATTACAAAAACCTCTTTATATTTATCCTTTAACACTGCTTCAAACGTAGTAAAATTACGTCTATACGATTTGCGAATCAATCAGAATTTTAAAAATGATTCAATAATCGCACGTTGAAACATTAACACGCATCTATTCGAATTTTCGTCTTGATTATGTTAACCTTTTCGCATAACTTTAAAAAATGATTAAATTCTTTAACCTCAATTTCAACTTTATTTACCAAAATAGCTATTTACCAATCAAAAAACAATTCCCAAGTAAAATTTTAATATATCGAATTACTCAATTGCTACATCGATAATCTAGGATTCTGTATAACAGCTAAATACTCATAAGGCTTCAAAAACCTGTTATTTATAATTACCTTAAAAAAATAGTGATACTGGGTGGAGTGGTGTGCAGTTATATTAAAAGATAAAAAAACTATGTCTAAGTCTAACCTGCAGAGTTTTCAGTAGGTAAGTAGGTATGTAGTACACCAAAGGGTAGGTTGGGTATGGTACTCCACCTAGGTCCATCAAATGCCTGAGATGAAGCAAGTATGATGTCCATATCATGAGCAAGTGCGAGAATTCCATCATTTTTCGTGAAAACAGCTACTTACGAAAAGGTATACTCACGAAAATAAAAACTTACAAGAAAACCATCGACACCCGTTCATTTTATTTTATTTTTCAATTCTTTTCAAACTTGTCAATCAAGTCTTTCAAAAAATCCAAATCCCTAAGACCTAATCATTCGTCATATTTAACAGGTTCTGGAGGCAGAGAGATTCGCTTGAAAGTTTTATTATTTCGGGTAAACGTTAGGTATATAATATTAGCAGTGGGATGAATCCTTGAATTTAAAGTGATATTAAAAGACAAAGAGAGTTCTTAAAACTTATTTATAGAAGTAAGAAGATTAAGACGAAAAGAAACAAGATTTCCTTGAAGATAAAAAGTCTAATATAATTCACCAACTTTAAGCCAAATGCAAATACCGACCTTAAAATTATGATATCGGTGATTTTTATCGTATTTTATTTTTCATTTTAAATCCACAATATCTAGTGTAAACTAAATATTTCCGTGTTAAGTTTCCTCGTCTAAAACACATGTCATTTTTTTTAAGGAGGTTTAAATAGAATGAAACAGTCTATAGATAATATTAATTTAGAACTTAAGATTAATCCACAAAGGCTAACATCGATAGTTTGACAGGAGGCGTTATTGATATTCCATTTTAAAGCTTGAATACATTCGATTCAAGTATTTTGAGGATATTTAGCCACATGTTAACGTAATACAAGTTAGATATATTGATTTTCATATTCAAACTAACTATCGACTTGAAAATGAAAAGTTGTTCTTATGATGTGTTTGGCGGTTAAACCCCTCTTTAATCTTTAAAAAAACGTAAATAAGATTTTGTTATCGGGATCCTAGAATTTTTGTCGGTAAATAATGTTCATTGGATAATAAAAAATATCTTGACAACATAACAGTTTATTTACTAATAGTTTATGTTTTATGCCTGGAGAGGAAAAGCGTCCGTTTTCATGTTTCATGTATAACCAGTATAATTAAGTTCAATTCGTTTCTTATTAATAAACACCACGGTATACCAAAAAAAAAAAAAAAAAAAAAAAAAAAAAAAAAAAAAAAAAAAAAAAAAAAAAAAAAAAGGGCGTGAAACTACGATAAATTCCGTCTAAATAATATATAAGACGTCTTTAGAGCGTGTATTAGTAAAATATTTCTATAGGCTTTGAGTGGTAATTTTGAATTGAACCGTATCACGCATACTCCATGTAATATGTTCCAACTAATTTACGTTTCAAAGAAAAGCAAAGTCCGGCTCAAGTATCTACTATACGTTTGAGACCGAAAAATTAGCATTTATTGGTAAAGTCGGCGAGGAATGGTTAGGTTAGGGTATTTAGTAATATTGAGGGCTCACAGCTAACTATATCTTGGTTTAACAAAAGACGATCAATGGGACGAAAAATGTACCCCAGCTTAAAAGGTAAAACAACGTTTATGTTGCTATTTCTTTTCAATTCGTAGAGTATTGGTTTCTATAGTATATCTTCCTAGTTGCCGGTCCAAAAGATTAACTTTAATTAATACTATATTGAAGCTTTTGCCATATACATGACAAGAATCTGTTCAGTTTTAACGAAGGAATAATTATCGATGATTTAGTTGGAAACGGGACGGGTGTCTTTTTTTTCTTTTTTTTCGTATAGGCTTATCTTTCGGCGTCGAAAGTCTTTATATATTTGGTCGAATACGGTTGAGTCGGACTAAAATATATAAAATATATGATATATGTGTATTGAGGTAGAAAAAGTCGTTAATTAACTTGTTATTAATGTGGTCGGTAGACATAACACTTAGTAAAGTTTGATTTACTATATTCCTAGTTCATTTATAGTCAGCAAAAATAATAACTGGGTGAGAATTGCTAATAAGTATAGTAATTAGACGTTTGTAAGTCCAGACAAGGTAAACGACTTCTTATTTAAAAGGACCGTAATATAGGGTTTTTTTTTGTTTCATACCAACTATGAAACATAATAATTTTTATTGTTATAACTGAAATTTATTGGCACGGATCTCAGACAACACTCTCTTTTACCTGGAAAAGTATTTTGACTCACTCTCGCTTTAAATTATCATAGATTTGAAAAAACGAAGGTTTTATGAAATGAGGATAATACGAGTGTAAACTCCCATATGACTATTCTTAAAACTTATTAAATATACGTTTTTGTTTATTGATATGTTCGATTCTTGCGAATTAGGTGTAATCTTCACGTTTTTTCTTATTTTTATGTTCAATTGACTCTTTTTCTGACTTCATAAGAATGAAATTAACTCAAGCTTTTGTAATATATTCGATAGGCACGTAAAACACAGAAGCATTAGTTTTAAACGCCCAGTCGTACCTCAATACATTTCTATGGCCTTCAAGTTCCATGGAAATAAAAATTACTTTAACTGTATGTGTATGCCTTAGTTAGAAGTCTTATGGCGTTAGAGTAAACTCTGAGAGACCTAATAAACTAAAAATGAATATATATTTTTTTCAAGAGAGAACGATGACCATCTTAATAGGAATAACTTTACAAGTTTTCAGTCTATTCTTACCTACGATCAAAAATGTATTTTTGTTTGTAAATGAGTAAGTAAATACAAATCATTTAATGTTATTTATTATTATTATTTAAGTTTTTTTTAAAGTAATAATATGATTATATGACTTTATAATAATACAAGGTAATTGTCTAGAACACTCTATATGTTAGGGTATTTCTCGCAGATTTTTAGAAGTTTAATTTTCATATTTTTTCTTCCGCATTTACGTCGGTGTTTTATATCATCTGAACTGTTGGTATATGGTTTAGAGTTTTAATGCCAACTAAGTTGGGAATTACTTGAAACAATTCGTTTTTCAAAGGAAGCTTAAGCCGACTAGTCTTTCCAGGTCCATAAGAAAACTCCGTAATTATGGAAGTAATTACCTCTACTAAAGGGGTTTTTATTTTCGGGTTAATGGGTATTAAAATTAAAATTTCAGGTTATGATAAAGAAGCTGTTTTTTGCGTCGCGTAAAATATTAGATAAAACTCGGTCCCTATAGTGGGCATAGGTGAATTGTTACATGATACTTAAAATAGGGTAAAATTTATACAATAACCTCCTGATATTGCTTTAGTAATTTGTGCTACGAGTAAAGAAATATTTTTAACGCCGTTAGCCTAAATTCAATCTTATATCTATTCGTTTATAATTGGCTTGGAAATGAGCTAAATTTCCGTGTTTAACTATAATTTCCCATCTGGTAGGTTTTGAAGGTTTTCACGGTTTATTCTGTTGAGTTGTATAAATATATGACGTCAGTTATAGTGGCGTTCATAATAAAGTTTGTAGTAACTACATGTTGATAAGTAAATATAGATGAACTACCTTTGGGTAGGTCAAATAATCCACTAGTACCTAGATAGTTTTCCCAGGTTGTATTGTTTTGGAGAAAAGATTTCCTACTTTACATACTATTGATTTGGAAGTTGCTTTATATATAGTAAATAGAATATAGAATTTACTATCGTGGAAAAAAATGACATCTAACGATATGAGAATATTAGCCAGACTTGGATTCACCTAACTGATGGTAAAAAGGGTGTTAGTTTCGAATTTATCCATAACCCAGGTTTCTAACTTTTCGTGTAATAGTTCAGGTGAGCTGTCAGCCTTATAACTAGGATTACAGAAGGTTTATTTGGCTCTTATTTTCAGCTGAATTAGGGGTCTTATAATTTCGGCGACGGTCTAGCGTGTCTTTACGAATACTTTAAATATATTAAAATTAGAGCAGTGATTTTCCAAGAACCTCAATTCCAAGAAATTTTGAGCTACGCCGGTGTCGAGGTACATGGCAACGTTCTTGCTATTTTTTATAATTTCTTTGTATCCTCGAACTTTAATCTGTAAATATTTATAACGGTTTATTGATAAGGTAACCTTATTATCTACAGTACAAGTTATAATAATTTCCAATTTTTCAAGATTATTAACGATTTCATCCAAGATATTCTCGTTAACTTAGCTAAATTTCTTACGCATAGTACTTATGCTAATAATTATACTAGTGAAAAAAGTTTTTAGGTTAGAGAACAACTAATTACTCTAGTTAAAAGATTGGTAATAATAGCCGTAGGTTTTTTTGCTGCGCTTTGATATTTCAATCAAATTTCTTACAAGATCTTTTTATGAGTACGTGGATAGAGAGCGTGAGGAGTCTTTTGATAACTGCGAGGCTTAGTCGTCGTGAATATTTAAATTAAAGTTGTGAATGGGGCGGTTGCAGTCGCGATTACCACAATGTTTACAGCTATCATAGCGGCGTTTATGGCTGCCACAGAGTTTGTGATTGTCTTGTTTTCCGTGGTCTCGTTTTCCCTGCTGTTTGTCTCGTTCTAGTTGACGAGAACGTTCTTTACGGTGTAGGCGATCCTTACGTCGTTGGTAATTTTGTTTACGTTCTTGGTAACGGAGATACAAACGGCAGTATCTTCGACTTCACGCTGTGTAGCTATTATTAGTAAAACGAGTTTTTTCATATATTTTACGATTACTTTCGCTGTCATTGCGAAAGTTGTAACGTCTTTGGTATCGTCCTTTAAAAAAAGGATTATGATAATGAAATTTGTGATTTGTTATTACGAGTAACATAGTTTTATTGTCCTTGATGTTAGCTATGTACTCGTGTATTTCTTTCCCTCGACTAGGTAAAAGCAAGTATTGTTGAATATTTATATCTAATAAAGATTCAATTTCAACTATAACTTCATGGTAACTTTTATTTTACGGATTTTGTTTGGATAGTAGTAATTGAAGAGCTGTGAGTCAATTATACTTACAGTAAATTTGACTATACTCTCTTCGAGTTGAGTGTATTGTTCTATGGGTCTATTGTATTGACTGAAAGTCAAGTAAAGTGTGCCCACACATCAAAATATGGCACAAGCCAAGCAATCGGCTATACAAATCACTGAGCGGACCGGTTAGGGATCTGCCAAACCTGGAGCAATATACCACCACTTGATGATTGTAATACTACGGTTACTTCAACCAATCAAATCGACAATATTGCAAAGTCTAAGCCCTTCTAGAGGGTTTAAAGTTTCGATAGCTTTGACGTATCTTATTTTCGTTTGAATATATTTCCTTCACTTGCATTCGTCATTTAATCAGTTATGGAGACGAAAGGTATAATTCTTATACTTGGTAGTAACGCGGTTGGAATTCATAGCGATTTATTTTACGAAAGCATTTATGAATTCGGTGAGGCTTCGGAGGTACAACTTGTGACGATAGGATACAATTATCTTTAAATTCCACCAACAAACCGCCAATATTTATAGTAGAATTACGAATATCTTAACTAATTTACTTTTGATGGAATTAGCACCCGTAAATGAATACAGCTGTTTTCAGAAGGATGAAGAATCTATGAATATAACATCCTTACCCATAGTTACAATATCAAAATTCAATGGATTGTTGTATTTGAAGTCATAAATCCCTAACTCTTCTCTTTCCAGGTATCTTTCCCCCACCGAATATTGTAAAAGAGACTGTCAAGACTCGTGTCGGTTTTCTTCTTCGCATCGACTATTTCGATATTTTCGTTCTCGTTCTTGAGGCTCGTATTTACGTTTTCGTGGTTCGCGTGCGCGTTTTCGCGGTTCGAGTCTACGAAGGTCGGCAATTTATTTGCGAACTTGATGTTTATTTTCGCGAGGACGAGGATCATACTTACGAGTATAAAAGTTCAAATTCAAACTGGGAAACTGGAGCGAATCATAAGGAGAATTTCGTCATATGGATGTCAAGGCGGTAGTAACTACCCTGGTAATACCTGCCTACATATGATTCTCTACCTAATTCCTTACCTTAGAAATGTTGTCGTCCAAACCTTTAAAACTTTTATCCATCACCGTAAAACTCTGGTAAATTTGTCGATTAATAGCATCGCGAATACGATCTGTGAAAGGTTTGCCGCTACCGCCACTGCTGTCGTTGCTGCCGCCTTCTAAAAAGTCAGCATTTTCGGTAAAACCAGGCACGGATTTTTCCGATGTCGTTTTCGTTAGCATGTGAAAACTAATTGAGGCTAAGGAAGAAAGAGGAAGTAGGATACGAGATGGTTACTGCGTTTTGAGAAAAGTTGGGTTGGTAGTTGCGGTTTTCGTTTATTGGCCTCGAATTCGTTGAAACGGTTTACAAGGAAGGAATTTATCGTCTAATAACATTTATAGCTCTGTGTTCGTTATAAAAACCAATGGAGGGGAGAGAGTTTCTTAAATAATTTAGGGATTAGGAGATTGATAGCTTATGGTAATGTTTTTTGGTGGTGGGTACTGTTGCACGTTGGTGGTGTAGCTTTACATTGGTTGGTTTTGCGTATTGCAGACTTTGGTGGTAATGAAGCCTATTGTTATCTCAATTATTTTTTTACAGCTACAATTTATTGAAACTATGTGGTAGTGGTGTATAGTTGTAATGAAAGAAGAAAAATCTAAGTCTAAGTTTTAGCTACAGAGTTTGTAGTAGGTAAGTGGGTATGTACAACAATAAATGGCAGGTGGGGCATGGTACCACACCTAGGTCCAACAATTAAATACCGAGACGCTGCCTGGTTTTTACGTATTATGGTATCTTACTGCTCCTAATTTTTTCAATCATTACAAAAGTTAAAAATACATTAAGTAGAAATAAACTACAACACAATACCAGGCGAAAATGACAACCATTACAAACTTATAAAACATATACTAACAACGAAATTTACTCTTATAACTTAATAAAAAAAGTCATTTATACCAGTATATAAGTATTTTCACAATTTTTACATCTGTATTAAGTAAACCCTTCATGATTATTGTTTATACGAATAAATGAATTTCTGAAGTAGGGTTTCAAAGTGATTTTTTTTAAATTGAAAAGCGGATATATTTCGAAATGAAACGAGATGAATTTGGTAACCAATATTTATCCATCACATATTTTCGATGATGTCTAATAGAAACAGAAATAAATTATGAGCCTTATGAATACAACGTTAAATATCTCGTCTGGGCGTAAAAACACCTCAAGACTTTACTGGTTAAAAAACCATACCCAGTAAGAATTTGCACAGATTTTAAGCATATAGTGAAAATTATCAATGAAACGTCGCTTAACACAATTTCCGCAAATACGGAAAACCAACGCCTTATTAATATAACTATCTACCAGAATACGAACAATTTCCATATTTGTCATCGTTCAAAACAACTTCATTTGACTATTGATACGTGATGCCAGCTCTTTATACCTAATAACAATAAAATGATTACCCGATGAAACACCGATCCTTAACTAGATTTTTCTCCATATTTCAATTATAACTTATGAGTTGAATCTTATCGTATATAGTGAAATCGGTGTTATTGAAAAAAACACATAGAAATTATAATTCATATATATAGAAAAAGGCTCAATAACGTATCATGATTTCTAATTTAACCAAGAACTACACAAAAGATAATAAATATAAGTATATTATTAGTCCTTTTATGACTAAGCACTATTTTCGATTTATGAATCATTTTCTTTACAATCGCTACACAGCAGGTCACAAAAGACTAGTCTTTCCTAGTTACCTTGTTTTGGAGTTTTTTTTCATAACGTATATCATTATAAACTTCATTTTGGCTTAATATATATAATGATTTTGCTAAACAGCTTCAGCTTCTAGTATAATAAAAAGTCGAAAAATATTTTTGTTATTGCATTTGTAATAAGCAATTATGTAATGATAAAAAAAAACATTTAATTAAAATGTAGTAAATTTGAACACATGGCACGTTAATATACTCCATTTGCATATACTTTGTAAAGACACTTCTAATCATGTCATCAATTACTACATTATGAACATTGGCTACATATAACTATTTTATTGTAATTATGTTCATTTTTTATAAAACTTCAAAACTTACTTTTTTCACTAGTACATATTATATATATGATAGCTTCTTAGGCATAAATTTTATATCAGTACTTTTTATCGTTGAATGGGTTGTACTCGCAAAATATCATTTCTAATTACAACGTCAAATTTGTCTCTATTTTTTGATAATGTTTATAACTAGCATCTAGTAATAAGTTAGAGATACTAATAACATACTATTTACAGGAAGATGGATAACTTAAACGACAAAAAACCAGTTTATCGAAATTGTATTACTTTCGCACATCGGCGAATAATCCCAACAATTATAAATTAATTATATACTCCTATCACATTGAAATATTTCTAATGCTTATTTACGTGCGATCAATGTCGGCCTTCACGAATATTTGTTTAGCTTTCGGTTACTTGTTTTGGTAGAATATCTAAATGTTATTTTTCTTGAACAATAAGTAGAAATATGCTTAATGAGGGAGTATTTGCGCCTAGATACTCAACTTACAGTGGATATTATTACCGTTGAAATTCAATGTTGTTATAATAACCATTATCATTGAATGAGATTTAATGTTGGAGATCTTATATAACTACTTACAAGAAAATCTAACAAAATTTTACATCGGCAATGAAATCTTACCCTACCACGATTGATCCCATATGCTATAATAAAACGTGTAGATCATCTTGTTCAAACGATCGATTTCCATATCACTTCACATATTGATTACATAATAAACGTTTCATACTTCTTACCTTATAAAAATCCTACACATTATTCTTTCATACGTTTACCGCTGCTACCTAGCAATAAACGTTACGAAACAGCTTCCCAAACAATAAGCGTAACGTGAAATTAATTATAAATAAGTGTTGAAATCGTCGCCATCCTACCAGGGAAAAAATTACTGTTTTATTCGTTAAAAGAGATGCACGGTTGAAGACAACGAAGAAAAGGTTGCAAAAAATTTAAACCATTTTGAGGACCTTATAGATGCTTATGAAAAGAGTTTCCGTCGAGTACGTCTCGCGTTTCGCGTTTAGCTTTTTTCGTCTCACGTCTCGCATCTCTCTTCTATCATCTCATCTCTCACGTCTTACGTCTTACGTCTCGTATCTCGACTTTTTCGTATCGTTATCTTTTTTTTACATTATACAATAACATTATTACTTCACTTTTTATTGCGTGAAATAATTTTAATTATGAGGGGGTGCATATGTATATGCTTACAACAATGAATAAGGATTAATATATAATGTAGAAAAGGCATACATCTAGGATTTTAATATCTTACATGCTTAGATCATCTAAGCCTTATTTAATTTGAGTTTCTTCCTCTTTCATCGTCAAAAACTAAAACTTACCAATAATACATTATATCACCTATCTTACCAGCAATCCTACACTTTGGTGAAGCGTGTACAAGACCTTACTTACATGTTATATTTCCCTATCACTTCACGCGTATATTGTATAGTATGTGTTTAATACTTGTCACCTTGTAAAGATCTTGCCCACCATCCTTTCGTATGCGTACCGCCACCACCTAGCTCTATACGTTACAACAAGGCTCTTAAGTAGGATAAATAAAATGTTTATTACTGAAGTACTTATCTCTTTACCAGTTCTATCACAGCTGCAACCAAGGACTTAACGGCTGCCGGCCGGCAAAGCCGTACCTACCGAGAGGGAGTGACGAGTCCCGGAGAGGGACTCGAAGCAGCGGGAGGGGCGGCGGCATGGATGGCTACCGGGGTGATAACGGGGGTAGAGGTCGCAGGCCAGTTAGAAATGAAGCCCGTCTTTCCCCCACTATTGGTCTCGTCGTTGCCGCCGTTTACACCGGCCCCATCCCCTCTAGTAACGGCTCCCCGCTGTACCAACAAAACCACTGCCGAGGCCTAGACCGCGTTGCCCATCGCCGCCTCAGCGGCGGTACGCAGAAGCTGCCATAGGGCATTCAGACGTCCGAAGGGCACCTTCGCTTCGATGATAGCACGATAAGCCGCTAACGGCTGAACGGTGTAGGTATCGACGGAGATACACTGGTTTGTACGCTTTATTATTATTATTTTTCAGTCATATTTTGCCCTTTTTTGTTTGACGTTTAAGGGGTTCGTATACACGTAACCAACGTATTTTATGCTGTTTCTCTTGCCAGAATAAACCCCATTATAAGCCTTCATTTTTAGAATTGCAGTAAAATGAAGTGAAGTAAATTTAACTATACTTACAGTTAGTTGATTGTACTTAATATAAATTGACTGCAGTTTGTGGAATTAACCGCAAGTACAGAGCAGTTGATGCCCACTCCAAAGTGGAGCACAGACCAAAGAATTTGGCCATTCAAATTAGCATGCAGAACGGTTAGCGGTCTCCCGAACTTAGAACTTACAACTTATCAAAACCAATTTCAATACAGTATTAGTTACCCCAATCACAATAATTCGAATCAACTACGTTGCAACAATGAAGACCTTCCAACATTTAATAATAAAACTCATCAGTAGCATATATAGGGTTGTTTTACGTTATCGGTAACTGTATGGAGGTTAGCTGTATAAATCGAGGGAAATAGGGCAAAGGAAAAGGAGATGATCGAAAAGAGGAGGTGGGGCGTTCGGGGTACGTTTAACGCGTTTAAAAACTAATGGTTTCTGCGCTGATACGGGTTAAGCTTATAAGTTAGTTGTTCGTTCTTTACGTAATAAATTTATTAATCAAGATTACTATAGGTACCCCGGTTGAAAGATATAGTGGTACGAGGGTACGTGGTAATATTTTTTTTAATTATGTTGTTATTTTTCATGGAAAGGTTTGAAATTAGGGGTCGTATTAATAAGGGTTTTTTTTGGGGGGGAGGACGCGACATATCAATCAACGCACGTAAATGGAGGCCCCATATTATTATAATATACGCCGTAATACCTATGCGCCATTATATACGCTTTGTACTTTTGCTCTTTATACGGGTTTTCACCTTTGTAATTTTTGTTTTACGGAGCGCTTCTTTTTTCAAAGTGTTTAAATAGTTGTATCCTTAGTGCGAGTGGTCATGGGGCGAGGACTGAAACAGCCGCATTTCACGGCACGAATAAGGTTACAATTTATACGCCTCCGGTTCTTTAAACTATAGAACGTCTTGATGTCTTGATTGATGGGATATTGAGGGGCCGTAGCGGCTTATATTTTCTCCTTGAACCTCTCTTTATGATTCCTTCCGCCGGTATCTACTGGTATATTTTGTAGCATCTATGGTGATATTTTGTTTCTGGCACTACTATGTTATAGTAAAATTCACAGAAAATAATAAAAGGTTAAGAACTAGCAAACCGACGCCTAACTCGTCGTTTTCATATAGAAAACGCAATTCAGTATCTGAAAAACTAAAATAAATATACATCGAAAAATGACCATAAGAGGTTTATACATGAATTGAACCATTGTATGGATCTTATCAACGCTTATGAAAAGAGTCTCTGTCGAGCACATCTCGCGTATTGCTTCTCGTATCTTAGTTTTCGCGTCTCGCTATCAGTTTGATATATTATATAAGAAGGACAATGATTTTTCTGTGGTTACAGAAACTTATTATAACTGTATGGGGTTGCGTACGTATATGTTTAGTATAAAGAGCAAGGACTAGGTACGAGTTGGCTATAAGTATGCAGTCTTTCGCAAAAGTAAAGTCGTTGCAACCGCTTCCAACGATCTCTACCCCACCACTTACAACTTCGATGAGGAGTCCATCAGAGCACTCTGGAAACTAAAAACAGCTATATTCATCTCTCCAAGAGAGATCACAATATTCGTTAACAGTACCTTTATTATATAGGTCTTGAAGGGCGATGTTACCGCCTCCTCCCAATGATTATACAACCGATTCCATGCTTTTTCCGTGACATTGCGCATACTTTTAACGATGAAATGAAGCTTCATATATATAGGCATCATCTAGAACGAAATTACTAACCAACTCATTAACGAAATTACTAACAATAATATTTGTCTTAACAATGACGATTTTCCCTTAACTAATAACCTCAAATCCTGAATTAAGTCAAAATGAGAACCGGTAGATGAAAATAAGTTCAAAAAATTAATAAGTTATCTCCTTTGTATAAAATATAAGGATTTACATATTAAATTCAATCCGTTCCGATTTTTGTAAAGCTTTTATCAAAAGATACCTTTTTTCACTTCATTGTTTTTCCAGCTGTTATCAAATTGATATTGACCGATACAGCACGAAAACAAGAAATTTACATTACATTTCGAGCGTTTTAAATTTATTAACCTGAATCAAAATTTCGTTCAGTATAAAAGAAACAGGATCACCATATAGTTAATATGTTCCCTACACTTTTTGAAGGGTACAAGGAAATAGATTTAAACGTCCAAAATATTTCTAAATATGCGAATACGCGAAACTTATCTATATAAAGTCTTTCTAAATTTTGAAAATATCCCGAATTTCGTCCGTAAAAATGGGTTTTTTCCCCTAAATAATAGTAAATTAAATTGAACCTATTCAAACTAGCATTTAACACCCGACGATAATATTCTTGTTTTACGCATGGTAATAATACATGAACTTTACGATTGCTAGTAACATATATACCATTACTATTACTATTATGAACGTAATTATTAAAACCTATAACATCGCAATAATAATAACGCCGATTTTGTCACAAACATTAAATTATTAAATTTTCTCCAATGTTTATAAAAGCCTTGAAATCCGTTGTGCAACACTGTTAACCTGGTTAAAAAGAGTTCAAACGAAATAAGAGGAAGGCGGAACCAACGGAAGGGGTAGCAAAGGCGACGGTGAAAGCGTACGCAACGGTGTCGGGTTTTATAATACATGTTTCGCTGCTTCTATCGCTATCGCTGCTGTGGCTGGCATCCCTATCGCCGCCGGATGAGTACAGACACACCAGTACGGTATTTCGACTTCATAATAACGCCTTGTCCGAGACTTACTTGGCGCCGCCCTTTTCTGCCTCGACCGCAGCGCGAAAAAACGGCTGGAGGATCGTTAGGCACCTAGTCAACAACTAAGCAACGTCGTTATCTCGGTAGACAGCTCGTAGCCTGGTGGCGGTAGTAGCGATAGAGATGTATCCAGCTTTGAACTTAGTAGCTACCACTTATTACTTATGTGTAATTACATATGCGACTAACGAAAGTACTTTTAGAAGTGATAGGTAGACGTTTTTACCGTCTTTCCACCTATACGAACGTTGTCGTCCGACCTCGTGAATGATAAATAAATATAACCCGTATAAAACTAAATTTATTATAACAAAACAGGCTGAGTAAAAACAGTCGAATTAGGGGTAAGAAAACTGGGGGAAGTAGTTTAGGGAACACTTCAAGTCCTTAAAGGTTTGAAACGAGTTAGTATAATTTCCTAATGATATAGGCGCGTAATATTTATAACGGGCACGCGAATACGAGCAGCCTGTCTTTTTGTAAAGGATACCACTATTTACATAAATATAAGTTTCTATATGAACGGAAATAGTTATGAAGTAAAGTGTTCATATATTTGTTACTAATTCACATTTGAAATTACTGTAAAATAAGGGGTATATATAGAATTTTATTTTATCAGGAGACTTTTATTTAGTGTATGAAATTTAAAATCTGTATCTCGAATGAAGGTTTCCTAATAGTCCCCTATAATGTTTAACAAAACACCTAAACGTATTATATACCGCGTTTTATCTTTGTGTTTATAAGTTACATTTTTATATAAAATTATTTATAAATTCCCTTTTCAAAATGATTATATATTTATATCTCCTGTGAAAATAGGTGTTTGGTAGGAATTAATTATGCCGAATTTTACGGCTCGACAAGGGATGCAGTTGATAGACCTACGGGTTTCTGAATTGCAAGCTACCCTAATTTTTGAATTAGAGAAATTTCTTGAGAGACTAGATGCCTGCCCAAAGCCTAGTATGAGGGAACCTGAGTTGCAAGTTCTCCCGCCGTTATCTACAGGTCTATTTTGTAGCAGCAGGTGCAATACTAGGTAAAGGGCTCTGCCTGGTTATATTAATTTTTTAATTTTTTATTTTCTTTGAAATAGGCACTGAATAGTAAATAACATTGCGAATGAATTTGTCATTACCCATCTCATCTTACATTCTTGGCTCTTCAAATGAGTAAATCAATCTTTTTCCTACGTCTTCTACAGTTAAATCATATAACTGATCATATAATACGTTGCTCCACCTGCTCCACCAATTTTATCTTCTTTTCCAAATCTAGATATCATTTATTTCACCATGGAAACCAAAGGTAACGGTAATAAATTTACTAAGTAAAAAATACTTTGACTACACCAATACTTTAATTATATAGGTAATGACAATTTAAATACTGGTTTCAGAATCTGTAGGGTATAAGAATGTGGAATACTTAGTACTAAAATGTATTGAAAAACTCAATTAATATTGCGAAACTTATTCTTCAACACCCGGAAAATTGAAAGTTCACTGTTAAAAACAATAAAACCTTCAATTACAAGAACTTGTGTAATATATGTTCCTTCAACAATAAAGCTATTTTTCACTTTATTAAACCAGCGATTAATTTGTAGAACGCTAAGATCCTTCAATAGCTTATCGGAAAAAAACAATATGGAAACCGTCAAAAGTATTTTGGATTAACACGTTTTTCAAACTTCTAAACGATATTATCTACAATATAAATACCAACTTTTCAGTAATGGAGTTTTAACTTGATGTTGAATTAATAGGGCTCCAGTGCGAAAAGATATCTGTTAGATACTAATAAAGACTTGGAAAAATCCAGAGGTCACACCCTTCGCTTTATAGGGTGAACGAAATCTTTAGATTGAAAATCGATAACTTTACTGACTAAAAAAACACGTCTTTAAATGGTGCATAAAATTTTGAACAACACTATTAACTCTAATTGTCTGGTGCATCCTCATTTGAGGAATAAATTGCTCTATCAAAAGACACTAAAAATGAAACAACGCCTTATTATAGCGCTTGAATGAAACTACAAAAAGAATCCGCAAAACAACAAATCAATAATACCTCTAACGTCATAAATGATCTATCGAATATAAAAAGTATTAGTTTTACTATTGAAAAGTGACATACTCACGCAACAAAATGAGGCAAAGAACATGTCAAATCGTAAGCATCGATAATTCAAATATAATAATCGAAACTAACAACGGTGCTAAGATATTCCGCAAACCGTGAATCATACCTTACATCATGGAAACTACACATGAAAAGTCTGAAGCATAACAATTCAGGTAAGAAAACCTGAACCATGGATGATTGACAAATTAATAAAGCGATAACGATACGATCAACCTCCTAAAAAGAAACTATAGGAAAACCTATAATATATACAATCATAAAGAAACATGTACACCTACTTAATTGAATAGAAAATAAAAGGACAACGAGAACTTTCCTGTCAATTTATTTATATAAGAAATTTTCAAACCCTTACTTAAACCTTTGTGGACAGCGATAGAGTCGAAATTAATATATTGCTTACACTAGGGATTGATCAGTTCAAACTCTTGAACAACTTCGATATTGATGAAATTTACGTGGAAATCTTTTGATTGAAATTTACTCACAAAATTTAAGGAAGAATGACAAATAAGCCGTACCAGAGGTCCAAATACATGTCTTCAAATTATAAAGATAATGTAAAAATAGAAATCCTTACCTGATCTGCAAGAAGTAAAACAATTAATCAATAACAATTCATTGATTTTGAAACAAGTATAATATCAAACATTGATGGATAATTCAACTAAAATAATCGTATTATTATCCAAACTTACATGTTCTTTACCACCAACTTATAGAGAATCATTTTTCAGAGTGAACTAATAACCTTCGGGATAATTATCTACTGGGCATACTCACTTGATGTAATGAACCGTTATACTAACTATTTGAAAAAAGTATCTTATTAGTTCCACATATATCAATCGAACTTTGAATATAGAATATATACTAAATCCCTAACATACAACTCGTATTTATTAATCATTAAAAATAGTAATGAATATTTTAGCATTATTCACATGCAAATAAACAATATTGTTTTGTTCAAACCACCAATGTTTTCATACAAAAGTAACGAGTTTTTTAGAATTCGAAGTTGAAATATAATAACTGGGCGAAACTTCAACTAAAGATAAACACTTAGACTTTAACTAATTATCGATCAATATACTTATTAATGATAATACTAATACTAAATACTTGATCTTTCGCCATTAGAGTACGGAATAAGCCTTAGAAATGTAAACAAAATGTGGATATTACTACATACCCTTATAGATATTATATATAGGCCAATTAGTAGTGCACTGTATTGCAGAGTGTACTCCTGCAAGGTGCACAATAACGTGTTACGCTTCAGGCTGCACTCTTGTAAGACGCAAAGTATATCATACATGGATCGGTCTGGAATAACTATTCCAAACCAACGACAATGCGTGGATCGGTCTAAAAGGGGTATTCCAAAGTGATACGCTCTGGGTGGAGAGCTTATAAGCCCTCACTTATAACGTACACCTTTGTATGCTTTTTCTTAATTATTATCTTTAAATATACTACAATATCAATCATTCTGATTACTCTTTAAAGACCTTATATTTACGTAAATATTATAGGCTTAAGACCTTATCGATATTGATGAATAGCCGATTTGGTCAATTACAAATAGCCCAAGGGAAAAAAGACAAAAAAACGGGATACTATAGCGGTTCCAAAACCTTGTGCTTTAACACTAGGCTTTATAAAAACCATAAAGAAGTGTGAAATTACATGGAAGGGTCTAAAAACCCGAAAAGTTATGAAACTATAAGATCCGAAGTAATTTTAAAAAGATTAGCGCCTTTCCTTCAATCTTTAACTTATATTAACGCTGTAAACGAGTAACTGGACCTTTTTAAAAGGCCTCCTATTACGTATTAGGTCACGTAAGCTAAAAGCTACTAAATTCAGGACCCCTTCGTTAAAACCCATTCGATTTTCGACAATATACACCGATCGCCTTATTAAAATCGATTATATACGAATAATGAAACCGACCTCCACAGTATTATTAGTTACAAACCAAAAAACGAACAAGATCCCTTGACTGAGCTTTACTACAATATACCAATTCAAACCTAATTACAAATACCGGATCAAAAAATTACATTCCCTTTATTTTATCCACTTTTCCACGTTTATCTAATATGTTCAAAATTCAATTTTTACAAAGTTTAAGTTTTTCCTTAGACTTTTAGCTAACATAACATAACTAAACGCTAATAAAACTCATTTAAAGCGCCGAATTGATTTGTAATTACGCCTTATCAATATTTCCAAATTCATTTATATAACTAAATATTAATAAGTATTGTTTTAACTGTGTTAATTACTTTATTTACTTTATATTTAACTAACTTCCCTAAACATTAAATGACTTCAAATTATATACAAATCATCTTGTTCGAATATATAATAGCTTTACCAATAACTGACCTAGCAAAAGCTAACTAATATATAAAATACCTCTTTATATACACATTATTTCGCAGCAATATCCTTAAATATCTTGATCTCAACCTCTGGGTTAATAAAATCGAGGCTTTAGTAAAATATTTAAACCTTTATGCGGAAAACAATTACATTAGGAACATAATTTTCAATTACTACAATCGATAAATTCAAGGACGCGACTTATTCGAAAACTGTAAGGAAAATTTTGAGAACTAGTTACTAAATATATAACGAATGTTAAATAGAATAATTATAAAAATCCTATGGAAACAATTACGAAGTAAAGGTATTAATATACCCGGTAAAATTAATAGCCGCAGAGTAAAATCCTTAATTATAACGGCTCAACTGATATGAATGCCGAAGTAAACGGACGATAAAGTAAGACGAGAAAATTTTGTAAAGTGATACTACCTAAAAAAAAAAAACTTTGGAAATATTTACTTCAAGTTATAAACCGGGACTATAAAAAACTATCATAGGTTAAAATACGTCTTTTAACAAGGCTAAACTCCTACCGAAAAGCGGAAACAAAACTAAAGAAACGGATGGAAAAGTAGAAAGCACTACAACGATCGTTTACAACGAGGGTCGAATACGAAACCCGTTTGGAACGCGAATTTAAACCGATATAAAGACAAAAACACACCCCGGACATCGAAAACAACCCGATCTCCTATGACAAAATCAGCCGAAACGTGAAGAACAACCCGCCCCAAAAAACGACAATCGGTCGAAACACTAAAAATGACCTGATCTTGGAAATAATAAACAGCGTAAAACGATAATCCGTACCGTACGGACCGATACCCATTAACTACGACCACTACTTAGATATCCTATTATATCTCTTTTTTACGGATAAAAACGACCTTATAAAGTTAAGCATCTTCACCCGGTCATAGGATAAAGATAACAACTATAATAATAAGTTATAGGATTTACTTAATAATGAATTAAGAGTAACACTACATACGCGTAAAAAAATAGATATTAATTATCCACATTTTATATTTTTTTATCCGATATACTTTTTGAATTAGTTGAGAAATAGAATATATACTACCTTACGTAGGCAAATGAATTTTTGAAGGTTTACATCCGATTAAAATAACACTTGAATATGGAAATTGACTATGAACTTTACGATAAAGAATAGATCTGCATAACTTAGGAATCCGGAAAAAACTAATATGAAAACGCCTATAAAAACCTAAAGAAAATCATAATCGACTTATTAGCAAAGTTCTAAAAATAACAAAAACCCCTCGAACTAGAATATAAAGCTATTAAACTATTTATTGAAATAATAATAAAAGGTTACCGTAAAATCCCATATTTCGACTTTTTATTTTCAAATCGGAAGAAGATATACAGGTTTTTCATATAAATTTTAAAACATCGTTCGAGACCATTGTACGCTGACAAGTAAGCCTCTAATTAATATGCGTAACTAATAGAACCAAGAACGAAATTTCAATCACTAAGAGAAACCTTATCGAGATAATTAAACATATTTTGAATCGAGGATTTAAGGTTTGCCTGAGGAAAAACGAACGTTTAAAGTACAGTTACTCAAGTTAAAACCTTAACAGCAAAAAATAGGAACGATCGTTCGAAAACGGAAGAAACGTACCGAAACCACAGTAATACTTGCGGAAAGATATATGGCGCCTTATAAATTTGTGAAACTGATGTATTATATGCGGTAAAGTTGACTATTAGTTTATAAACCACCCCGTTTACAAGTAAATTCGAATTAAAAGACAAATTTAGGCTAATAATAATTTTAGGGATTGACTAAAAGCTAATTTTATAATATACGTAGTCAAATATAACGATATAGATAACAAATTCGATACATATCCTTACGAAGATGTATTGAAAGAAAAAGACCTTAAATTAAACGATATTTACCTATTATCTTATGACGATAAAAAATCTTAACATATTTTTTCCGGTTTATGAGATACCCTTTTTTCATATAACATGACGAAACTATGTAAACGAAGTACTTAACGTTAATATAACGTCGTAATTTACCTTTTCTAATAGATACAAAACTAGGTTTTAGGGTATTATTCCTGATATTATCGTAGCCGAAGTCTCAACGGCCGGGAAACAATAATGCGATGTACTTACGACGAAATTTACGTTAAACCGGATAGAAAAACACCGAAAGGTTCAATTTGTCAAAGGTAAGGCGAAGTCATTTGGAACACTCGTTATAAATGATCGTTTCGAATCAATTAAGTTTTACGTAATGGATTTTGAAATACTATTTCTATTCCTATTACCTCATATAAAAAAGCTCGAAATGGAGGTCCGAAATACAATTAACTAACTTATCCTCGTTTCAGATAACGTATCCGTACCGTTTAAACTTAAGTTTGGCCACTTATAGTTTTTCCCAGAAACACATACAATTACGATTATTTATTTAATTTAATTAAAATTACGAATTTTACACCAACGATTCGAATACATAATTATAAAACGCTTATTACATTTACTTTACGTTATAAGTTTTTTAAACGTAGGAAAAGATGTATTTAAAGTTATTACAAGGTTTTATGATGAGTATTAGCTTTACTTATAAGCCTTAAGATGGTTTAAGTTTCGCCTTTAAAACGATGTAAACTTTAACTACGAAGTAATTATTAATATTATATACCTAGACAATTAACTGGTTCTTCATGTCATCGATGCGGCTATATTATTCCAAGCCGTCAACTTTATACGAAGCGCTTTTACTATTGACTATGAGGACGTTTTAATAAACTATTAGTTGAACGTTTACCTTAGCCTTTAAATTAGATTAGGTATAACATCAGTACGGTTTTCAATTTCATAGAGTAACGTACGACGGTTCGGATAACTGGTAACTAATATAACTAAATCCTAGTTGAAACCTTATAAGGTATTGGAAAGTGTAAACGATATTCTGAGCCACTGAAAAAAACGTATATAATATTATTTAAAAAATTGAAAAGATATTAATGTTAAGATATCGATTCTTTAAATAACGGTAAGCGCCGTTAATAATACTTTTCACCTAAATAGGCTTATCCTTACGTTCTTTGTCTTTAATACCTATTCGAACATCCACAAAAACTTTACCACATTACTATCTACAATGTAAAGGGCTAATGTTATAGCTAAAATTATAACGGCTTTACGTTTACTACGAGTAAAGAATAATATGTTTCGAACATTTGCTATAAATGATAGCCTATATAGAACTACAGTATTGGATTTACTATTACAGTTTAAGGTTTAAATTTGGAAAACGAAAAATAAATAGATTAGCCTTTAAAGTATTAACAAACTTAAAGGATAAAATATACTCATTGACTTATTGAAGAGAATGAATTCGTTTCGTCAGAAAAGAATACGAAAATATAAAAAAGGTGGAAGGAAACGGCACGAAACCGTAAGACAAGTAAAATGACCTATAAAACGTTACCCTAAACTACGAATTTGAAGCAAACTTAACTTTGACCTTACTTGTAAAAATTAAATCCAACCCGACTACGTTAAAAAGGAGTGGCCTATTTATATCAAACCCGCTAAAACCTTGACGCTAAGGATGCCTTTTCTTTTCGAAAACCAAAAAACGCCTTAGGAATTTTTCCACGAATTCCTTTGCTACGTAAAAAGAAATAGAGAACCGCGAGCTTAGATTAAACCTTCGTCACGAGGGTATTATCATTACTCTAGGTATCTTATTCGTATAATTTACCTAAACGAAAATCTTTGCCTTTATCGATTAAAACGTGTTTCGCGTTAACCGTTTTAACTTAACCGTTTACACCTCCTATAAAATCCTCCTAACCCGACTCGTTTACGAAATTAAGGATAGAATCAAAAATCTTTACGGAAAAAACCACCTGGTTGTAAATGAATATAACGACAAAGGTAAAGAGGATATTATAACTTAATTACACATATTACGATGGGATAACTATCGTTTGATTTTTACGTTCGTTACCTCCCTTAATAATTTATATAACTTGTATATTAAACTTCGAAATATAAAGTCAACCCATACCTTATCCGAGGAACGGCGAAAACGAAGGATCTACGTTGACAAACCTCAAAAACCTTAGATAATACTACCTACTTGGCACGATTTTACGTATTCAAAAACCACTTTACGGCCTCATCGAAACAGTTATTTATTGATATAACACTTATTAAAAACATTATGAAGAATAACTAGAAATGACCAAATTTACCTTCGACATATATCTATTAATATTAACGACCCGTTCGAAGGGCTCTGTATTAACGTATATATAGACTGACAAGACCTTAGAGTAATGTAACTTTTTGTTTTGAGTATTTTTTTAAAAAAAACCTTTAAAAGCTGGCTTTAAAGCTAAACCTATAACGTTCTTAACAAAAGATAACGTAATCGATTTCAATAGTACCACAATTATCTTTCGAAACGATACTTCAAGCCTTATGTAAAAGGGAGAGTTAAATAAAATTAACTTTATTACTTTGAATAACGTAAAACGAGCCGAGGATTATAAATATCAACGTGTACGCGACGCTTAGGTTGTTTTTATAACATAACTAAATGTAATATTTAATCTTTTAGTAGCCACGTAATGCTAAACCGACCTGATGGAAGATACGTATCAGACGTTTAATAAATTCTTGTTGTAGCAAATATATAATCCTAAACGCGGTTTATAATTCGTACCGCTAAATATGGGTACGGCAAATCTATTTATTTTTATTAACGGCTTTTGGCCCAATAATAGAGACTATAGTTTACAAATCGACTTTGTTCTAATCTTTGGTAACGAAACACCGGCCCGAAACTGCTTTACGCTTTGAGAAAACATTATCCATTAAAGCTTTACTAAGTGTAAAAGGGTTACGCGAAACGTCCTATCTTCCTAAAATTATAATATAGTTAAAGGCTTCGATTCAAGTATTACTATAATAATAACGGTTTGAATAATAATTTATAACCTTAGTTTACGCCTTATCCCTTTTTTTATATGTACTAACTTTTTTACACTTTACGAGTATCTGGTTAAACTAGATACTACGAACGAAAAGCGTTTGATAATCAATATTATCACTTTGCGCGAATTGTATAAACACCGTAGAATTAAGGAAACAAGGTAGATTAATAGAAAATCCAACCTAACAAATACGATAACCAAAATTGCGTCAAATGGATCTCTGGAAACACTTATATCGATAAATATACTATTTGTTAAGGTTGCTAAAAAGGTTTTACGACCTTAATAGATTACCTAACCATTTTTTCACTAATTTTCATCGGCCTGTTTTAATCCATTTATACCGATCCACGTTTCTCCTTTATTTAAACGAATTATTCGTCCTGATAGCCGATTTCACTTTTTTTAAATACAATTATTCACGCCGATTCAAGATTTTGTTTCTTTATTTGATTTTACAACATCGTAAAGATACAAATCTCGTTTGTTACTTTAAATAATTGTTTTTTAAAAAGCTATAAAATTAATGTATAACGTATTATACTATAGCTGGGTATACCGGCCTGACCCAGGGGCATCTATCTACTACTAAAGGGAAAGGGCGACGTCGTTACGTCTTTACCATTCTCCACATCGCTTTCACCCTTTATACAAGCGTTTGCGCTATTACTGTTAACAATATCATTAACGTTAATAAGGATAGGACTCTATACCTTATTAGTTATGACTTTAAGTAAAGGTATAAGAAAGGGATTACCCTACTCGCGGTGACGTACAATAACGCTATTAAACTGGCTCGCGTAATATATACGTAGACTCCGTTTCTAGGTGGTGACGACGGCTCCCGTTTCACTAATTCTCTAGTTAACGTCGATTTACTAATTAGTATCGGTTTGTTTTGGTTATTTGCGACGATTCGTTTTTGAATCGCCCCGAACGGTGTATTTTTTCCAAAGGAAGTTTTTGAAATTCGGTTGAAACTTACCAAAAAGCCGGCGAACACGTAGTACGGCCCCAGCTTACGACACTAAAACTATCGAGACTAAGGCGCACGAGCTATTAATCTGCTTGTAACGATAACAAAGAGCTTAACGGCCCCCGCTTTCGTAACAATCGTCAATCAACTTACTTGTGGCCGCGAACGTAATATATGACATGTAGGGCGTATCTATTAACGTCTTAAAGCTACGGACTCAAGTACTCCACTCTAATGCTTAACGCGTTAAAAGGGCTTTATGGAGTACCTTGGTGATACAAAGCTCGAGGCGGCGAAGAAGATCCTACTCTTATTCTTTATTTACAGAAAGAAAAAGGGTTAAAAATTTATAAACGAGGGAATTAAGATATACGTACCTTAACGAAATTACGCTAGGCTGAATTTACGGTGTAAAAGGGTCTTTACGGGTAATAAGGTCTTTAATCATGAGAAAAGGGAAAGGATATTAATTTTAAGGGCCCTTTACTCCTCCCCTTAAGAATTGGGAAAGGGGGAGGGAAAGGGGAGGGAGGTGAATGTAGCGGCGGCGGGGATGGGCAGCGTAGCAGCGGCGGGATTTGGCAACGTAATGGAAAATGGGGTGGCGGGAGCGGGCGGTATAACGGAAATGAAAGAGATTATACCCGATAAGGGCGGGTTATTACTGTTAGTAGTAATGGTATTAGGGGCGGAAACTACGGCAGCTACGACGGCGGCGACGCGCCGACGTTCTCGCGTTAAACGACGCTTTATAATCCTATTTTTACGCGGAATTTTTTTAAAGGAATTGGTTAATATATAAGTATTAGCCAAAGAACTACCTATTAAAGCGGTTTTTTTATTTTGAGGAAAAAAGGTTAAGTTAAGGTAGGGATTTGTATTGGCTTAGATTACGCGCTTTTAAAAGAAAAAGGAAAAAAGTTTTGCCTAAACCGATAGCAATATATCTTTTTATGCTAACCTAACACATAACTACGTAATTACCCCTACGCAATTACCCTTACATAATCAACACCTGTAACACTATGTAGTTACCTCTGTCAACCACGAAAAGACGCTATTACCAACTATGTCGCCTCTATTTAACTATACTATCCAGACCCGAACTATAAACATCACTTCGAATGAGCTTTGCTAATCTTAACCGAACTTAAAACATAACCTCGGCCAAACTTTACTAATCTTAACAGAACTTGCAAATTTGGACCTTTTACAATTAATACAACAATAATACTATTACTACGAAAACTGCTAATTTAAACCTTTTACAATTAATACGGCAACAACACTATCACTAAGAAAACTGCTAATTCAAACCTATTGCAATTAATACTACAAGTAACACTATTACTACCGGGCTATAGGTACGGAGTATATAAGGAAGAAAGAAAAGATTACCTGTGTAAATATTACTATATTACCTTATAAATAGTATACACAGGCCAAGTAATAGTACACTATATTACAGGGTGTACCCCTACAAGGTATACGATAACGTGTTACGCTGCAGGCTGCACTTTTATAAAATGCAAAGTACATTATACATAAATCGGTTTGAAATGGCTACTCCAAACCGACAGCAATACTTGCATTAGTCTAAAAGGGGTATTCCAAAGTGATACGCTCTAGGTGGAAGGCTTATAAGCCCTCACCTGTGGCGTACACCTCGGGATGCTTCTTTCTGATTATCATCTTCAAATATACTACAATACCAATCATTTTGATTACACTTCAAAGACCTTATGTTCAAGTGAATATTAAAGTCTTGAGACCTTACCGACACAAAACTTACTTCGTTAAAATAAAGTGATGCATTGAACAACCTGATCGCAACACATACATTGGAACTTCATAATAACTCAACATATTCTTAAATTGATGAATTACAACACAAATGTAAAATGTAATGAATAAATACTACAACAGATTAAATCAACGTTCAAGATAACAAATAAATGAAAAAACTAAAGAATTAAATTCAATATCCGTGAATATATTAACAGGTAAAAAATGATTTGTACAAACAGATTTTTTCTTACAACGCCGATAGATAGTTACTGTTAAAATTCTGGATAAGAATTCTAAATCAAAATGAATAGTCAAATGATCAATTTTCATTACTTGTAACGTCGTTTACTTAACATCTGTCAAATGTGAATAGATTATTCGAAACTTCTTTATATCGAAAATCCATAACATAATAGCGGGCTTCAATATGGGTATCTTGACATGGATGACTCTTGATGTAGTTACCAAACAGGTTGAGATTATACTAATTTCAATTTTTATTTTGACTGATTTACTTAGCTTATTCCAATACCTTTATAAACTTTACCCAATTAACACAAAACGTCTAATAACAAACGTCATAACTCTCCGTGTAGTTTGCTAAAGTAGTAAAATGGATAAGTTTTGATAAATTATCGAAAACAATAACCCTACTAATACTATAACAAAGACTACACTGAATGAAACCCTCTCAAAGTTCACGAAAAGCAGTAAAATAACTATTCATATTAATGGTTATGTGAATAAATCATCTTTTAGTGTTAAGATAAGTAAATGTAAGTAAATAGATTAATAAGAAAAACTTAACAACCCAGAAAATTACCCGGATAATAATAATAACTTTTTCAATGCATACGTTTCAAACTTTATGATGAAAATAAGCCAAACCCTCATTTCTTAGTGTATAATTATTGAAAAATACGAATGATGAATAAATGGTATAGAGACAGAGGAGAATACACTATCGTTACCAATTAATTGTATTTAAAGACATGCTAATACCATAAAACACAAAGTTCCAAGTTTTTGAACGACAGTCAATCATAATAAAAACGAATTGATTATTAAGCGCCTGTTCATTTATGAGCGAGGATCCAAGTTTTAGCCTATAACACATAAAGTGTAATATATCTAATGGCTGTCCCAACTTATATCCTACAAATACTACTAATATTTGTAATACCATTTAATACTTCGACCGCAAATTGAGTCAACAAACTGTTACAACAAATAAATATGTGAAGTCAAGATCTAAATAAACTAACTTTATTGAGCATACCTTAGATTCAAAATGCGAAAAAAAATATTAAATATGGAAAAAAGTCGTATTTTGCCGCATATATTGATCTTTAAGTTTTTTCTTTTTACCTTATGTTCAAGGGAAATTTTTTTAAAAGGCGTAATATTTAAGTTAATCTCAAATGTAACAGCGTTTAACCTTTTTTAATCAAACGTCAAGGCGCGTCTATTGGCTTCAATAAGTTGATTAGGATTTTAATACAACTTTATATAATATTTTATGTAATTCCTTAGATAGTTGTGTAGTAAAACGGCATCGTGGTGGTCTTGTTTAACGAAACCTGGAAAGCAAGAGTCGAAGTACTCGCGTTAACCTTCGTAACGGGAAAAAGCGAACCTATTCCTTTTTAAATTGTTTTACGATAACTTAAGTGACACTTTTTGAAGGAAATAAAAACCGTGGGGATAATTTTTAATAATATTAGGGGTTTATCCTTCACGTACAAGGTTTTTATTGCGTAATATGCAATTCGTTCGGCGATTCCCGAGTATTTAATGTATCTAAGTTCGTGAAAACTCGTAATGAAGTCGATAATAACTTGAACTTAAACCCAATATACCGTTTTCCATATATTAAATTTATTTATTTACGTATTAAAAGCTTTAGTTCATGCTTCGATACCAACACATCAAGTATAGTGTGTGATATTATCTTTCTCCGCTGGAGGCAAACCAAGGGCCCAACTTTTCTGTATTGATTTATGAAGTTTCTACGAAAGCCGGGCGAAATCCTTCGCAAGTATGCCCAAGGCTCATACAATTTTGTTTACCTTGTTAGCTATAGCTATGGTAGAAACCATTGAAAAAAATTCGCTGATTCTTGAAAAATCATATGAAGGTTTGGTTACAGCTCTAATAGTTCTGGAGGCTTCGCGTGGATGTGTAGGGAAGGATATTTCCCTGCCTATAATACTTTATTCGTTGCAAATTTTTGTCAATTCGAATTATGGTGCAAGTAACAAAAGGTATTATAAAATTAAGCGGTGAACATCTGAATTATGTCAAGTAGGCCGCTAACCAGTCTGTACCCTCATTTATATAGTATAAATCTTGGCCACTTGACTTTGATTAAACTAGTATTTCGCAGTTAATTTTCAGCTATTATAATTGATTGTTGTTCCAATATTAACGATGTTCCGTTCCATGGTACCAGTACGTTTACAGTACAATTAATTGATAACGATTAATCTTTACCCTTTTTTAATATATTCTCCACATAATATTTTTATTACTTATCGTTTATGAACCTAGATATGAGGTTTGAACACATTGTTAAATTGATATTTAGCAGTATTAATCAATACATTCAATATTAATAATTGAATAGTTGTTTAATTAACTAGGTTTCCCTTACTTAGCTTTCTATTTATCTTCACATGCTTTAATATTATCTGTTAACTTTATTAAATAACCTGTAATTCTAAGTTTACTATTATTGTTATCTTTGAATATTTTGAAGGTTTTATTTCGTATGGTTGTTGTTGTGGTATCTTTCGAGTTGGTTCAGTCATAAATCTATCGTAATTCATTTTCTGCCTAGTTTCGTAAGCTTTGCAGAAAGCTATTATATAAACCATTTTATTTGCCGTTAATTATGTTGAAATTAGAAAGGTATTGGAATTATTTTTATGTATCCGTCTGAAACATAATTTGTATCGGTAGAGTTTGAACTTATTTATAAACGATTTGAAAATCTTCTAGCGTAAAAATTACTATATTGAAGCCTTTTTATCTACTTTAAACTTTTGAAGAATGTACTATTCGAAGAATCTTTTTATATTTGAGAAATGTCTAGTAAATTAGGTTATTAGAAATGTAAATATGGTTATTTTACTCTTTATTCTCATTCACGATTATTATGAAGAATCCGATTGATAACTATATATCGGCGTTGTTAATACAACGGATATTTGTAAAGACTGTTCAATTGCTTATCTGTAATGAGAAAAGTTTGTTCAAACGATTGTAATCTTGATTACTTGGATCTGGGGCTTACGCGTTAGTGAATACATCATAATATATTTTCGGCTGGTTCAATATTATTATATCATTATCATTAATACATTGTTCAAGGTAATTTGGAGTCTTTGTAGCATCAGTTTTATTGATCTTAGTTATGTGAATTCTTTACTATTGTTACCTAAAATTAAAGTATTTAGTATTAGTATCGTTATCACTATATATATAGATTGACGATCCGCTTAAATTCAAATGTTTGAATTTTATCAAAGTTTTTATTGGTTTGTAGTTCCAGAAACTTAGATCTTCAATGAAAAGTGATTTTATTATTGAAAGGCTAGTAACTTCAACAAAAAAAATGTAAAGTTGGTTTATATACTAATTATGAGTGAATAATTATTATCGATATACATAATCAGTAATAAGATTTTGGTAAGTACGTCTTAATATTCATAATATAAGGAATCGGTATTTTTTATATTCAGGGTTTGACATATTGAAGAGGTAAGAGGTCGGCCTTTGAAATTAATATAAAGTTGTTAACTATTCTCGATAACCTGAACAACGTTTTTATTCTAGTTTAGAAAATATTTTGTTTAAGGATTTTAAGGTTTTCATTCCATTTAGTCTATGTCGTGAAGAGTATTTAACAATCCGGTTTTATAGGGGGTGGTTTAAATTCCATTTTATTGATTTTTTCCTGTAGGTCGCTTTTTATTCATTTTAAAATTACCTTTAGTATATAAATAAATCATTTTTTAATACATTGACAAAACTTTGCGAAGTTTGAATGACGCGGTCAAACTCTTTACCATTAAATGAATCGTGGATATAGTAGCCAAAAAAGTTGGTTAAGTACTATGTGGTAGAGGTTTTATCAACGTTTTTAAACTACAAGTCTTCATTATATTACTTCATTGATAAAATTACCAAGTTTTTTATTCCCTTGAATCTTTCTTTGCCGCTTATCATCTAAATAATTCTGTATTGTGAACTTCAATCGAAAGTTTCTAATTTAAGATTAAGTGGTTTGATTGCGACTTGTCTATGTGTTACAGCTTAGTATTTAACTTATTTGTTGCAACTTAATGGTTTACCATATAGAACTCACATTTTGGGCATGGCTTAGCAATCTATCGTATAGAATTAGCGTGTTATTATGACTTGGCGCTCTATATTGAAGATTAAAAATCTTTTGCTAGTCAGTTTTCAAAATGAGAACTATAAATTTAATTTCTTATAGTTTTTCAAACTTCTAATCAACGATGCCGTCGCTACTTCCATATATTTGTAAAAACTAACGAAATATAAAACGTCTTATCTACTTTTCGTAAAAAATTAACGTAGTTTATAAGAGTCTCTCGTACAAACGTTTCCTCTACCTTACAATTGCACAAAGTGTAACTAGAAAGTAGTTTCTTCTTTTAAAGAACTTACCGATGCTTAAATTACTGTCAAACACTAATCAATGGTAGTAGACCTTGGTTATATGCTTTCAATCGTTGCAAAGAATTGTCGATTCGAATAGTAGTCAAAGTAACAAATGTTATTTCAAAGTCAAGTATTGGATGTAAAACTTAGATTGAGCAGACCGCTCACCTGTTTGCACTCTAGTTTGTAGGAGCTAAAGCTTATTTATCCACCCTTTATGAAATGGGCACCTAATGTTGAACTACAAACATTTCAATTGACTGATGTTTCAACAATTATTGTTGCAAAAAACATTGAAAATCGGTTAAAATTAATATTTATTTTCATCATTCAACTATTGATAAATAAATACACTCGATAATAGTGACCTGAAGATATAAAACTATTTCTGGACAGCGTACTAGCTGGCGAGTAAAGTAGGTTTGAATTGTCCAACGACAACGAAAAAATATATAATGTTTTCAACATTAAGAAATTAAAACCTTTGTTGATAGGCCTTTCCTGTATTAATAGGCTTTTAGACATTGCGACGTCGTCAATTCGAATCGTGGTGGAAGTAACAGTATAAATGCGTGGTAAAGTGGTGGATGTATTGTTCTAGGTTTGGCAAACCGCTAGCCAATCTATACACTAGTTCATATAGCCAATTACGTGGCCCGTACCCCCGTCTAAATTGGGAACATATTACACTTAGTTTACATTTAACCTACAAACAATACAATCAACTTGCAATCAGTACAGTCGACTAACTTAACAGTATAGTTAACTGACTGAAATGCAATGCACTACTATTTTAACACTGACGGCTTTTTTCTTCGTGCACGCGCGCCAGTGTGGTTAACCACTTATTCATAATAGTCTCTAAAGTCCCTCCTCGTTCGCTAGACAAGCTCCTGTCAATTTCAGCGTGTTTTGCACCCAAATCAACTCTAACTACAACCCATCGCCCCACGGTTCCAAGTCTCGACTTCATCAACCCCTATACATACGTCTTTCAATACAAGCTTGTGTCGTCTCAAAAACAGCCGTGCCAATTAATCAAGTCTTTTGCTTCAATTCTTTAGCAATTTCCCAGCTTTCATTTTTGTTCGCCGTCACATGATCTGACCTTGCCAGGTGACTTTGCCAATCAATCAACGCCTTCAGAGTGTGAATCTCGAACTTAACGAGCTTACCGGGCCTACCGGACCTGTTAAGCCTGCTGTTCTTGCTTTTACCATCAATCCACCTGAACTCCTCAATTTCCCTGCTCTCGTAGGCTTCACGAAGTGCTATCACATCAATCATCAGGCTTTTTTCGCTGGTTTTCCCTAGTTTTTAAAGGCATTCGAACAGGTTTTCGAGTTGGTATGGATAACAAGTGGGATAGGGGTGGTTTTCAGTTGTCTAGTAACTATATTGAGGGTTTTTGACATGGCTATACTTATATTGAAACTATTTATTATACTGTAAACTTTCAAAGTAAATACACTTCACTTAACCCTTTTTCATTTAAGAAAGACCTAGTGGATCACGTTTCCTATAATAGCGAACTGGTTCTTTTGTACTTGATCCTTGTGAACGATTGTTACGAGGAGTCCTATTTTTAACAATAGGTTAATGATATTAATAAAGGAGATATTTTTATAGATTATCAACTTAGCCTTTAAAATTTAATGGAAACCATATCTAGTCTACGATCTAGATTCTCTTTATGCCAGTTTGGCCTTTTATATCGTCGATCGCCATCCTTATTATCTAGGTTTTCAATTTTCATTTCGATTCATAAATAGTATGATAAATTCGGTTGGTATAGAGTTATAATGTCAATGTTATAGGTAAGTTGTTCTAATTAGTTTTGAGCCTTTGCCACGATAGTTTTGTTAATGTTGGCTAGGTTAGAGCTTGAATTCTCTTTACGGAAACTGAAGTCAATATTAATATCGTTAATATTATGTTTGCAGATTGACGATCTGTTGAAGTCTAGGTGTTTGCCTTTTATTACAGTTGCGAATAGCTTATACTTCAGAAACCTAGAGTCTTTAGTCTTTCTTTGTTCTGATATTACAAAGCTAGTATTTTTAAAGAAACAGGTATCGTTAATTTGTATATTTATTATACCAAGGTGTTCGTTTTACATAATTCGTTTGTACGGATTATACTTGAAGGATTTTATGCCTAATTTAGACTTATAGTACAATTAATAGGTTAGGAACCAATACATACCTCTTTCAATTAATCCGTATAACAGTTTGATGTATCGTATAACTGTTTCTAATAAGTTCTTATTACTAAGTTTTTGCGATAGTTTCAGTAAAACAATACTTTGTAAACCTGTAACTAATTACGTATACGTTTAATTAATTATACAGCAATAAAAGTTAAACTTCCTATCAGTTTTTCCTATCTAAACTTTCTACTAATACGATTATTAGGCGTTGGCTGATCTTTTGACTTGTATGATATTACGTGAGGATTTAGTTTTTACCTTTATTATTGTATCATAAAGCGATTGAACATGACTATTTAACGGGTTTTACCTTGGCTTTTCCTTTAACTTCGTAAATTATCCTCAATTTGAAGATTGTAACATTTGTGTCTTGAAGTTTAAAGTTGCATTTGAGTCCAAATTGAACGAATTCTCGAGTAATAAGTCTATAAATTTCAACCCTATAGATTTCTTTCAACGTTTTGCCTGAAGTTTTAATGATATTTAATACGCGGAGTTGGATGGTTCAATTTAAATAATTCTTTTTTAATTAGCTCAAGTAATAGTATAGATGCTTTCCAATGCATATTTTCAACCCTTAGTGTTTTTTAATAGTTGATGGTACTATAGTTATTTCATCAGCTGATTCATTACGGGAAGGAAAGGATTATTCTGATTAATTTATTTGGTAAAAGGGTTTTTATTTTTATTATTATCGTTAGGCGTCCTAATGTAGGGTTTCATTTAAATTATTCGAAACTTTGTATGAGCGTTATCAGCGTTCATACTTTCTTTAGGGTAAGTAATCCTTAAGATTTTAAATAGGCCATTTTATTGGCTTGGCCTTTAACATATAGTAACTTAGTTCTATAGTGGAAAAGTCAGTACGTCGATTATCGTAGGGCGGGTTTTGTTGTCAAGAATATTATTGACTTAACGCTTGGAAAATTCTCTCCGCAATTTCTTTGAGGCTTTATCATATGCCGACGCCTTCTTTTGGGTATTTACTAATGGTGGAATTTTTTCTTTAAACAAATATATTCTCCGAAAACCAATATCATTGGAACAAGGCCGTTCGATTCTACAGTGTTATTCAGGATTTTTACCGCCATTTGAAGACGTTTATATTGGTTTGAAAAGTTTTTAATCTCTAATTTAAGAATATTACACGCTTTTTGAAGAAGTGCGTATACTATTTTCAAAATAATTAATACTTTGATGTTCTTTAATAAGTATTTGTGTGCATTAAATTCTCATTATATTGGTACTAGCTTGAAACTCCGCCGTAGCAAAGTTGGTACCGGTATTATAAACGATGATGCTTGTTATCCTTAAATATGTGTTGATTTACAGTGTTTTGAAAGTTTTCTAGTTATCTTTTACCGATACCTACTCATTGAGTTTAATTCTATGAAAAGACGTTACCGAGTTTATAACATTAAAAATGTGTTTTTTGTTTTACTACAAGACATTGGTCAAGATTTTACCATTAAATTCTTTATTTCTCTTAGTTCAAATTTGAATATTTAGGGTGTCTGAGCGTGGGTTTGTCAATGTTAAGAAATCTTTTGAATAGCTTTTAGAGTTAAATATTCCATACTTATATGTCTTGCGAATTTGAGGATTTTTCATAACCTATAGATGGTTGGGTAATTGAAACGTCAGTTCAATTAACTCATTTCATACTTTGTTGGTTATAATATAATTTCCTTCAGTCTTTGAAGATAAAATTACAGGTGTTCCAACTCAAAATCGAGATGGAATCTTCGGTCGGTTTTAATTATTTCGTTAAATTTAACATTGAGATTAACACTAAGAGGCTTTATATTTTCTAATTGAAAAATGGATAGGGTAGTATATTCAAGTATAAGGAACGTGATCGGTTCAATAATTATTCGTTTAATAGTTCATTCTAATGACAAAAATTGTTTGCTGAGGTTGAAGATAATTTACACTTTACCAGTACTTTCATGATTAAGTTTTATAGCTGTAATTTTTATTTTCGTCATGGTACCACATACTTTTGATAGCCTTTCATTGAGTACTTTATTGCTTTTATGTCTAGTATGATACATTTCAACGTGGAGTCTGTAAAAAGATTGAGAAGGTTTAGCGAATTTAAGGTTTAAGTGCTTAATTTTCATAGTAAATGTAGGGTTTTCCCCCCCATGAAGTGGTATAGGAAGCTATAATCTTGTTATTATTTGGTTGTTGTGAAAGTAGTATTTTTATACTACGTAACTTATTATGGCATAACTTTATCGATACTAGTTTTTCTAACCTTTATAACCTACGGCGCGGTTGAAAGAATTTTGCCGAAGAACAGTAAGTTGTTAGTTATGATTCATTACATGTTTCTCATAACGCTTAGGTGTTGGATAGCCAGATAATATAAACCGGACTTATTGAAAATCTAATACCCTTTACTATTATTACAACCATAATTTCCACTATTATTAGGTTTTTTTCGGTCCTATCTACGTTAATTTCGACAATGTAGCTTTTAAATTATAGTTTTCGAACTAGGTTTAGAGCGTTAGAGCTTCCTATACTTTCGGTAACAATTTAGCCGTTTGCTTACTTTATACTGTTTGGCAAATTAGTAATCGGTTTTTTTTTACTATTTGAGACTTCGACAGTTCATTTAAGGTTTCTTAGCATGGTTTATTGAATATGTTTTGGTGTTTTGAAATGGTAATACCGTCGTCACTCTTAGGTTTTCGTGAAAATCGATGTAATTTATAAATCTTTGCTAGTTGTTGCCATGAGAACCGACGTAATTTGAAGAGACTTTTGGTCGGAATCGTTTATTTACCTTTCAATATAAATTGTAACCGGAAAGTAACTTTTTCTTTCACCTAGTCAATTTGTGGTTAATTTAATAAGTACTGATCATTGTTAATAGTTGTTACCTACTTTGATAGGCCTTCAAACGTTGCAATGTTTTCGATTAGAATCGTGGTCAAAGTAACATTAGTAATGTGTGATTAAGTGGTAGATATTTTTTTTTAGGTTTGGCTGACCGCTAGCCGGTCTGCATTTTAATTTGTATGGCCAATTGATTGGACCGTACTCTAGTCTGATTTGTGCACATACTGCTTTTGACTTACAGTCAACCCAAAAACAATACAGTCAACTGGCAACCTGTGTAGTCAACTTACTTGATAGTACAATTGACCGACAGTACTGCAATCAACTACTGTTCCAACAAACTTTTATGATTCGCTCCTTTTGAAAACTGGCAAATTGAATGGAAAAAATATTCTGGAGTCACAAGTCTAAACTAGGATTGAAAAATTGATCAACTGGAACATATAGTGAGATTGAATGGAAAAACTCACTCTAGGGTTGCCTGAAAAAGCTATTCATGTGAATATGATAAGTAGGTTGCTATAAGTAACATTCAAAATGCAACTAAATTAATTGTAAAAATCGTAAGTATATCCAATTAAATAAAAGGTGTAAGAAAAACTGTTAATATCTGTCTAAATTTCTGGTGAAATAGGACCTAAAACGTCCTAAACATGCCAAAAAAATTTAAGCATGGAAACATGTTGACTTTAAAAAGACTTGAACGAAATTATCAAAAGAGACGGCTTAAAGGATACCCAAATAAAAAACCATTGAAATATTCTTTAAAAACTTACTGGCAAAAGGTTTTACTAAACTAATGATGGCAAAAAAACCATTACCTAATGATTACGACACGAAATCCCCAAAAAACGGATGATACTCACTTTATCCTCCTTTTTAAAAATAAATCACTCATAATTTCGAGTTAGTTACAGGTGCTGTCCATCTAAATGATTTTTAAAATTAGAAACTTTTTATTATTATTCAAATCATATTACTATTATGCTCCCTACCCAAATATAAAATGTAGCCCTTTTCTTCGCCGTAAAAATATTGTTATTGTAGTTATTTTAGATGACAAGACCCAAATTGCAAAGTATTTATCAGATCATCGTTATATAAATTATTGGTATAAATTAGTAAAAATTTAAAAAATTATACTTCCAATGAATGAGGCAGAACGAGTCTGGAGGAAAAATTGTTATAATATATGGTTGGGCGAGTGACACGAAAAACAATAATAAAACACGTGGAACGAATAGATTGTTTTCCCCGATATTTAACTTGGTCCTAGAACCTGATAAAATATGTAGAAATCTTTGATTAGACCAAAAATTTCCCAAACACAATTAATTTACACAGATTGAATGGTTTTCAGCTCACCCTTCTTTTCGTTGACACTAAATATCTTATCAAAATGAGGGGCGGTGTTTAAAATTTGTTGTATAGTACAATACTATATATATATAACCAATTGAATGAAGCTAAATCTACCTAACTAGGAAAAATACCAAATATATTAATAATAATATCTACTAGAAAATCATAATTACTATTAGATCCGTCGAAAATAGAGTATATGTTATTGAGGGAAGAAAATATATACTAATTGCATTATTTGATATATCGGATCATAAAAAACATTTGAGACACCAACATATTATTATATACCAAATAAATAATGACGAAAGTCACATGAATGAATACAATTATTTTTTTGGTGAGTGATCCATTCCTATTCTGCGGTGAATGATTGAAGAAATGATCCATTTGTTTACATTAACCTCAAAATGAAGTATTTACGGGAAATAATTATATATTCAAATTATTTTTCATAAGCCAAATCCTTTCAAGGATCAAACCCCACAAGAGATTATATTGTGAAAGGTATTATCGCTTAAATTTATCAACACCTTCTATAATTTCATGAACAGAAGTCGAAAAATGACTTGATAATTCACAAAATAGGAATATACCTTATTATAATAACCATACAATTACAGACGTTGTTAAGAACTTAACCAACAGTTATAATGATTACACATAGTAAATGCTGAAGAGAAAATTGAAAAAAAAGGGTGTTTTTCATTCCAGAAAGGAGGACAATTATTACGCTCCAGTTATTTGATAACTTGAACAAGATTGTGAATACCCTTTTAAGATCCGCCTTATAAAAGGAGTTTAGGGGGGGGGGGGGTTGTGAGGAGTCACTTGGAATATTGGACCCAGTAAATCAATCAGTTAACGAAAGGATTACCTTCTATAAAATAGTAACTATCTTTTTGTTAATAGATCCAACTTCCAATTACTAGTCTCTTAAAAATAAGACATTTTTTTTCGTATACTGATTTAACTATCAAAACTCCTCTTAGCTTTTGGTCATTCTACATTGATTTTGTTAGTTTATACGAAATGTTTAGTATAAAATTTGGATAGTATACCTTGAATTTTGAAGACTTCGTAATATAGAATTTCGGTAGTTGTATCTTGAATTTTGGATACGATAATTGAAATTTATCAGTAGTTTTACACCAAAATATAAAATTTTGGTAGGTACGGTCTTTATAAATATTAAAAATATAAATCTAATACCTATATATACAAATATTATTACTATTATTAGCTTTATACAATATTATTATAATAAAACTCAAAGACAAATTTGGAACACAATATAAGAATTACTAATATAGATAGAAAAATAGAATAAATAGTGACATAAAAAGTATAATGGAGACATAGGTTATAAGCCCTATATTAGAAAGATATAGAATACTCTGCGTTCCAGAGCCTAGAACCATAGGATAGGTATGGGACTGAGACTGAGCTTGAGCCTCTGCCCCCTCCTCTCCCGGCGCAAGACAACCAGGTTTGAGGGACCCTCCGCTCGCCCTCTCCTACCGCCCAAAGATACTCCACGGCACTGACCTCCCTAACGCACGCTGTCCTAAACTCTCTAACTCACGTTAATCTGACCTCCCCTACGCGCGAAAGCCCGAAACCCTTTACTTCATCATTTCGAAAGACTATATGCACCGATAGGATAGGTGGTAACAAGATACCGGTCTTTTGAACAATACAAAAAGTCCCAAATCCCATGAGTGGATTTAAGGGCTCCTTCCACAATAACCCAAAATACCACAACTTACAACAAATCAACCTCCAAAGGGAGGTAAAAGAAATAGATCTATGGGTTCTTATTAAAGTTCTAGTGGACCTTAAACGCGATATTAAAAGATATTTTTCCTTTAATACGCCCTTATAAAACGCGTACAACTAAATCCGTCCATCATTAAGCCGATAAAAAAGATCTTTACAAATTTCGCGTTACGCTATTCCGAAATCTCTATTAAAAACGAGCTCCTTTCCAAAAAGAAAATATTTATACTAATCAACTTATTCGTAAAGACTTTTATTATACTTCACGAGTTCTAGTGTATCTATGCGGTAAAAAAAATCCCTTATATAATCAATACTGTTTGAATAGTACTACATTCAGTGTAGTAGGTCAACTTTACTGACAGTAAAGTTGACTATACTGCAAGTTGAGTGTATTGTTTGTGGACTTACCGCATTGAGTATAAGTCAAGTGCAGTACGCTGCACTTCACACTAGGGTACGGGCCAAGCAATTTGCTATACAAATCACAGTGTAAACCGGCTAGCGGTTTGCTAAACCTGTAACAATACATCCATTACTTGACTAATGCAATACTACTATTACTTCGACCACGATTCGAATCGATAACTTTATAACAGTTTAAAGCTCTACCAATACTAATTAGTGTTTATTAGGTTAAGAACATATTAGCTAATTACAAGAAGAAGCTATTTTCCAGTTGTTACGCTTTATGTTATCGTTAGGGTAGAGGAAAGATTTTTGCAAAAATCTTTTACTACTGTATAGTATTTACAGAAGTACGTACAAAAGATTTTTGAGCTATATAGTCTTTACGGAAAACCATAGGTAGCGACGTTATCGTTATTAAAAACACTAATAAATCTTTATTGACCTTTTTAAAAGAAGTTGAGATTAATTTTTAGAAGTCTTAAAGTTCAGCGAGTTGGTTAACGGCTAAGTTAGTATTACTACTGGTGTAGCTACTGTAAGAAAAACGATGAAGTTTTCCGGCTTATACAAAAAACCTTCGCTCTTCACTACTAACAACGATCTTCTACCTTTCCTTTTATGACGAACATTTGCCCCTACTTTATTCTTTTTGATCCCTTTACGCTAAATTAATCTCCAAAATTGCTACTTTAAATGAAAACACCAAGTTGTATTTAGAAAGCCACATCACATAACCTTAAGTTAAGTTACTAAGTTCTTACGCAACCTTACATTAAAACATCAAGTCCTCACGCCTAAAGATTACTAAGTCTCTCATCATACATAAACCAGTACGTTAAAATGGCTACCGTAAACGATCTCTTTAAACACATTACCGATCCTACCAGTAAAAAAGAAATTAAGGCTCTCAGATACTTCTTTACTAAGTATTATAACTACAATCTTAAATGAAAAAATATTAACGAAAACTCCACTAAAAAACACCTTACAAATTTCTTCCGCTATTACATCGTTGAGTACTATAATTTTATCGAACTCAATTATGACTCTTTCACTTTTTGTAACCTTTTTAATGACTAAATTACGGATACGTAAAATTTAGTTCAAAAAGGAGTTAAAAAAAGTTAAGGTAAAACTTAAGCAGTAAGTGGTTTTTTTGCCAACTTTGGGTAATAAAACACTTGTATAATAACTTTTCGATTTATCCTAGTTTGAAGAATGCCTTTAAAACCTATGGCCTAAGGAAAAGGCTATCGAAGAATTTTAACGCTCTTACACGCAATTTAGGGGACCTTTTATTTACCCTTAACTAAATCAAACCTTTTTATGTGTTGGCGATAAAAAAAACTATTAATCTGCTTGGTAGCTTAGCACCCCTATGTAATAACATAAAGTAAGCCCTTATCAGTGGTAAAGCGCGTTAAGCAAAGGCCGCCAACGCAAATAGAGGTATCAATGTCGTCGTTTTACATTAGTCAATTAAGTAGAATAGTTAAACTTCTTAGAGTCGTCAGGTACTATTTCTCCTTTAGAATATTACTTAAAACCGCTAAGCCCCTTAAAAACCTTCCCCTTTTAGATTTTACTTTACGCGATAGCCCACTATAAGCCTTATTATAGGGCTCTACCTATCGGCTTAGGCGATTAGAAATTATCTATAACACTATGTTTCGAAGACTTTAAGGCTTAAATTGTTAGGAAATATCAAGTAAAAGGAGGATAACTATCGTGAATTACCCCAAAACCTGTTAAAATGGTTAATATTAATTATAATTTATCTACAGGCTTCGTCAAGATTAAAAACAACGCGAAGAAATATGACAGAAAGCCTTAAAACCCTTTCAATATTAAGATAATGCTCTAAATAATCATTTGTAATTGAATGGAGGTTTCTTCTTTAAGTTTTCACTTACTATTTCCCGGAATCCTCCCAGGGTACATTAGGAACTATTACCTGACTTTCTTTACTAGTGTTTCCATATTTTGCGAGATCTACGATAGTATGAAAAACCACTTCAAATACAATGTTTACCTCACACAATACTATATAAGTTGGGCCACTATGCGGTAGACTATAATAATATCGAAGAAAAAGGAGGAGAAAATATTAATATATGTCTTTGATTAGATGCTTAACGAGTTAATACTGTGTTAAAAAGTAATGGAAAAAGTCCATATTAGCGAAGCGATACTTTGCGAGTAGGTACGAGTAGTAGTTACGGGCGTTAACGAATTCAAGCATGCTCTATAACTCTCAAATACCACTTTCGAAGGCTTTTTTAGCCAGTTTCATTCCTTGCTTACTATTATAATAGCGCCTATACTAAATTCGCTTAGTATGTACCCCCTAAGCTGGAAACTTCCTTAACATGGGTAAAGAAAACCTTACAGTGGTTAATTACATCGACTACAAGTATGGCTACAGGCGTCAACAACGTCTAAGATCTAGCTTATAAGTCACAAACTGGAAGTAACAGTCACATTGGTACTAATGAGGCTAATATTTAAGCTGATTTGTTAACCGTAAACATTATTATTATAATAATGGTAAAAGATATTAAATTTGTAGTAAATCTAGCTACTAGTTAACTCGGAACCACCTCGTCTAACGAAATAACAGGAAAGAAGTATATTACGTCTAATACCTCATTACTTTTAAATAAAATTACTTGGATTAAATCATAAACTTCGACAGTGATAATCTAATTAACTGTATTAATTCCCTTAAGTAAATTAAGTAGTATAAAAATACTATTCCTAATACAGCTTAATAACTAGCCGACTACGCCTTTTTGTACCGTTTAAGTGGTAAAAACGCTTACCTTTGCCCTATTTAAGCCCTTAATCCCTTATATACCTATAATCTTCGCGATTGTTACGTATATTATACTTTTTAAGGTATTATATCAGACATAAGAGTAATAGAGTATTTACCAGGAGGCTATTTATAGTACATGGCATTGCGAAAAGAAAGTACTACAGCCACTGAATTTAATTGTTACGATGGAGGTAAATCTAAAGTTACCTTTAAATGAGGCGAAAAATGATCGTTACTAGGAATAATGGTAACTTAAACTATTATAGGAGTATTTATGTTTCACGTCAGTAAGTCCCTTACCTTTTTCCTACTTTATTTAAAAGATATGAAAACTCTTGGCGTTAACGTCAACATTAACGCAAATGAACTAGTTAAAAAAGGCCAGAGGTTTTCCCTCGCCTTTAAGTGGAGGTACTTATGGTTTTATCTTTAAGGTCCGAAAATAGTGGTCTTAAACCTGACGATGCCGGAGATACGATAATTATATCAGCGCTTAAACTACGTAACCGTCAACAGATTATGCAAAGTCTTAAAGATCTTAAGGCATAAATATATGGAATAATTTACCCTAGAAGATATTAAAAGCCTTTGTTAATATTGCCAAACATTTACTTAAGCTTTTCGAAAATTTAAATTTACATTAAAAGACGAAAAAAAATTCAAATACGAGACCGTTAACGATATCCTTTACTTGAATAACAAACCTATCCTTTTCGTCATTCATTTTGAAACCTTTTTTTACAGAACTAAGCTTTTAAAATCCCCTTCGGCAAAGAATACGTAGCAAACTTTACTTATACTATAGATTAACACGTACCTTAGCCTACATAACATCGTCGTTCAAGATACCGATACCAACTTTACGGCGGCGGAATTTCAAAAATATGTTAAGACAATAGGTATCCAATACAAACAAGTATCTGTAAAAGCCTATTAAAGTATTAGGAAAGTTAAAAGGGTATACAATCTATTTCGCTGAACATAAAATATTCTCACGTTGGAAATTAAAAGCTTTATGGATCCGAAGGCACGTTTACAAATGGCAGTAAAAGGCCTAAACGATACTATAAGCCTTAACGACTTAGTGTTAACGCTGCTGGTTTTTGGAGCGTACTTACTCCTCATGAGTAAATCTCCACCCTCGGAAAGTACTTAAAAACGTACTACGGCTTACAATAAAGCTCTAAGGGAGCTACGAAGAGTCGGCACGCCGTCAAATTAATAAGGCCCTTAATACCAGGAACGGCCCTATAATAATAGACATACTTGCTTTACAGTTATAAAGTAAAGTCTTTATATAATGGGAGCCGGGCAAATGAAAAGGCCTGTATAAAATATTGAATATCGCAAATTCTGAGGTAATCATTAAAACTAATAACGGTTTTGTATCTTTCCGAATTACTTAGGTTAAGCCCTATATTAGGGCTATCAAAGATGAAACTTCTTAAGCTAAACTATCGAGTTAATACGAACCTCTTCTACCTATTATCGATAGGTCGATGGAACTCTACCGACGCGGACGACTCCCGAATAAAAAAGAAAAAGGAGGAATATACACCGGGCTACCTTTATAATACTTAGATAAATAGGGGAAAAAAGAATAACGAAGACTTAATACTAAAGTTTCGAATATAAGGAATTATTAAGACCTCTGGTAAACATTTTAAAGAAAGCTATAAGGTCGAAATTAATGGTTTCTTAATCCGAAAAGTTATACAATTCGCGTCGAAAACCGCCTTTAACTTTTAAAACCTAAACGTTACGATCATTAAGTCGAATATTATCTACGACGTTAAAGGTAAAAGTACAGGGCAGCTATACAAAAAGTCACGTTTAATCGTTTAAGGATAAGCCGATGAAGATAAGATGAAATCCTTATATAATTACTAAGAATTAAAATTAGCTAACTCTTGGTAATTGCTTGAACAGTAAGTTTATTGCTCAAAATTAAAGGCAATTTTTTACTTAACAGCTGGAGTATAACGCACACCTATACGCAATTAATAATGGATTTACACAAAATCGTATTATTAAACCCACCACAAGAATTACGTGTTATTTACCTTTTAAACACGTTAATACGATATATTGAGATATTATATGAATTATCCAAAATAAGAGTTTATTATTTTCCAACCTATTAGTAGCACTTTAAACTATAGCTGGCGATAAATACTTTAACGTTCGACTCTTACTTATTGATAATATGAGAGAAACACTTCGGCGTAATAGATATACAAACTAACTATATGATTTTCATCGGCACGGCTAGATTTATAATACTAAAACAATAGGCGATTAAAAACTTAAAGTTTTGAAATTGTAAATTAGTAACAAAGTTAACGTAGGGTAGATAATTTAATTTCAATAGATCGTTCATCCGCATACTTAGTATAAATTCCGGTTTTAACTTTGGCTAAAAGGGCGAGGACACTATTCTGGCTACAATAGACAAGACTAATAGGGCTAAGGTTTAATGGTACTTGGAATAGCGAGTTTGGAGTAGTTATATTATTGCTTTTTATGACCAATCTATTACGATACAAGTTTAAAACCCGACGGGTAAAAACTTCGACTAATTAAATAAAAGGCTTGAGTATAGAATTCGAAACTGAAACCGTGGAATTAATATAATTTCAATTTACCTTTCGAAAGCTAAGTTAATAATATTTACGGACAGGCTTTTCATAAACAACACCGAGTTATTTTTACAACTAGTTTTATTGATAACCCTTGAAATCAAATATAGGCGGTAAAACCAGTTGAATATTATCGGTAGCTTAATTCATTAAACCTTTGTTAAATTTAAGATAATTACACGAAACGTGTGAACTTTGGAAGTCTATGGTATGATAAAGGACTTTTACGTAGGTATATCACTATAAGAAAACCTTAACCTTATTACCAGGTAATTAAAGATTTCTCCTATCGCGGTATTAATTTGTACCAACTCGAAAATTATTTTCAAACATCTTTCGAAACTCGGAATTACTATCGAAAAACTCCTAATAATCGACGTAATGGCACTTTGTAAAGCCTACGAAGGGAAAAAAATTAAGGAATTCCGGTGGATTAATGGTAAAAGAAATCCCGTAGATACTATAACAAAGATATTATTAAATAAAGCCCTGAAAAGGCTTCTAAATAACAATAAGCTGACTATATGTATCGAAAGCTACGTTAATTAGCCTTCTGAAAAGCCTATATTACGTAACGGCGGTTAATGATATTCTGGCACTCTGGAAGACTGCTAAGGAAATGGAGGCGAAGGTTACGACAGCAACCTGTTTGATTGGCATGGTTAAAGTGGAGGCCTGCAAAGACCTGTAGCGGAAGAACTTTTTGTAAGAGTGGATAAACTCAGACCTCGGAACAACGGAGAAATTAAGGCTGAATGGGGTTAATTTGTATTCATTTGTGTATAATTTACTATAGAGGTCAATTGGAAATAACAGGGGATTAGTAAGTTAACGAGGTTGCTGTTTAGGACTAATCAGAAAAGATTAGTTAGCTATATTAGCGTACATACACAAACTAAGAAGCCGCCAGTGTTGGAATAGTACTACATATAGTGAATAGATCAACTTTACTAACAGTAAAGTTAACTATACTGCAAGTTAAATGTATTATTAGTAGACTTACCGCATTAGATGTAAGTTGAGTACAGTATGCTGCACTTCCACTAGGGCACAGACCAAGCAATTGGCCATACAAATTACAGTGCAGACCGGCTAGCGGTCTACCAAACCTAGAACAATACATCCTCCACTTGAAAAATGCAATACTACTGTTACTTCAACTACGATTCGAATCGACAACGTTGCAACGATCTAAAGCCCTACCAATACATACATCCTTTCAATATTCTTCAATTAAGGTTTCAAAGGGAATGAAAAATTAAAACTAAGATTACATCGATTAACTTTACTTATCAATATATGAATCAAAAGTTTATACGATTCTTACACACTAAACTGTTTCGTTTTTCAAACTTATCAATTCTTTTCAGCTTTTAGGCAATAGCAAGGAATTTAAGGCGATGAACAAAAAATATCTGCTTAAATTTGACTACAGTAGATATTGACACTAATATATTAACTAACGATATATATACCCGGTTCGGTACCTTAGGTATATAATTCTGGTAAGAAAGAACGCCCCGCAACCGTATAAGTTGGTTGCCTTATACATTAACTGTGATAGTTCATTTGCCTCGATATACGTTAACTACTTAGCATTCCTTAAACTAAAATGTAAAAAGTTTATTTATATGTCGAGAAGTCAGTTGTAACGGAAGAGAACCCTCAGTCAAACTCGATATAATAGAAAAATAACGATAAAAATTCGGATGAAAAATGTTATCACAACTAGACCTAACGAACCAAACGTTCTCCCAACAAAAAAGGGACTGTAAATTCGAATCGTATCATACTAGTATGCGCTAATACTTTGCTAGTAAAAACGTGACATAACCTTTACTTCCCGTTCGCATTTTCAATCCTCTAGTTACGTTGCTTCAGATGCTAATCCATCCTCGTTACGTAAAACCCCCCCTTAGATCCCGTTTCGCACGCTATGGACGAAATTTTAGACGTTTATGGAAAGTGAAGCGTATGTGATTTTAATGTCGGGGCTTCCGTCCCTTTCGCGAAAGGCTCCGGTATTCCCAATACGTACAAAAGACTCACTTTATTGAAAAAAGTCATTATTCGTCCGACAGACAAATCAGTGATCAGGCCTAAATTTAATGTAAAGGAACAAAGATCTTTCAAGATCACCAAGGCTAATTTTAACTCTACAGAGGTCTCGTTATAAAAACTAAATCTATTACAATTACCGTAACCAAAGTTCCATATAATGGAATTGTTTTAACGGTAAAATCGGTTATATTTATATCTTAATCCAAGTTTCTGCCCCTATTTATTGCTTCTATATACTAATAAGACCTAACGATAACCATCAATTAAATAGATTCTATCAACTAAGATTTTATCATTTATTCGGGTTTAATTAATATTGACGTTTTAAAATATGAAATACGCTAACTGGTGGAACAGTAGTAATTTCAGCGCAGTCAGTCAACTTTAGTGTAACTAAAGTTGACTGTACTAACTATAATTTGAGTGTATTGTTTTGTGGGTCTATTGTAAATTCAAGTACAGTATGCGCCCACTTTCAACTAGGGCATGAGCTAAGCAATTTGCCATAAAAATTAGTGTGCAGACCGGCTAGAGGTCTACCCAACCTAGAATAATATATCTACCACTTGATCATGTAATACTACTACTGTTACTTCGAACGATTCGAATCGACACCGTTGTAGCGTTTAAAGAATTATCTGGCAAGGCCTATCGATACTAATTAGTACTTATTAGTTCAAGCAAAGGTTGAATAGGTAGAAGAAGGAGCTACTTTCTAGTTACGCTTTACGTAAGACCAAAGTAGAGATAAGACTTTTGCGAAAGGTTTTTACGTACTGCGCTAGTCCAAAACTGTAGCAAGTAGAGAAGATTTCTGGATTGTGATAGTTAAAAACGGCAATTTAGGGGTTGCAATGGTATCGTTATTAAAAACACCAAGAAATCTTCACGGATCTTTTTTGAGGAAAAGTGTTAATATTGACCGCTAAAAGTCTTAAATATCATTGAGTTGTGAAACGGCTAAGTTAGTAATATTACTTGTACAATTATTGCAAAAACTATGAAGTGTAACAGCCTACAACTATCCATTATAACTAATAATAAACAACCTTTAACTTTACTTTTTATACCAACTTTACCATTAATATTAAGTTCTTCCCCCTATATCACTTCTTTTCCTATAAATTTACGTTGCAATTGTCAATCAAATATGCTAATATGGCTACTTCGAACGAAAACGTTAAGAATCGCCAAGTCGCGCTGAAAAAGTTACTTTGCGTGATTTACGTTAGATCGCCAAGTCCCTTTATGCCTAACACCAAGTCCCTACTCTCCTAAATCGTTAAGTTACCTTATTCGATTAAAAACTTTAAGATGGTTGCCGTAAATACCAGGATTAACGTGGTTACTAACCTTGTTGGAAAACGAGTAATCAAAGCTCTAGAACCTGTTTTTTCAAAGTTTTATGATTGAGACCTTTGGTTTGGGGTAGTTGACGAGTTCTTAACTAAAAACATATACCTAATTACGTTGGTTAGTATATTATTGATACGGACATCGGCGAAGACTTTTGTTTCAGCGCCTGCACATTTCAAAACTTTCTTAAGTTTAGTTATTAGATTATTAATATGTAGAATACGATCTAACGGACCGTTAAAACTAAATTGAAGGTAAAAGTTAATAGGCGTGGGGTTCGTATATTTGATAAGACTTGAAAAGGACTGGTAGACATCTTTTTGAGTTTGTTTAGCTTGATGTTTACCTCGAAGATTCTCAATCTCAAGAGTTATGGGGAAAAGTCAAGTACGCTAAAGATTCTCAACTCCCTCATATACGTGTTAGGGTACTACCACCACTTAATACCTAGTTGAGTTAAGTTTTGAATCTTTCAATTAACACCAATTCTTTCTACGCGGATAATAAGGAACCTATTGATCTTCTTGGTAGTTTAATTACAATACGAAACAACGCGAAATACGCTTTCAATAGTAGTATAATGCGTAAAGTAATAATCGTAAAAGAGATAAAAACATTTACATAGGCGCTATTCAACAGTTAATTAAGCATTATCATTAAATCCCTTAAAACATTCCTTACAAACGTCAATTCTCGTTTACTTCTTAAACTTTCTTTTCTAATCGTTAAGGTTTCCCCAAAATCTTTAAGTTTCTTAAAATGAAGTGTCTCACGGAAAGTAAGCCTTCATACTCAAGTCTACTACAAGTCCTGATATAAGACTTTATCTATTGGACCAAGAAACTGGCAACTACCCCCATTATTGCAACTTGGAGACCCTAAAACTTTAGTTTATAGTTACAAATCCTGTTGAAAATTGAAACAATTAACGTAACCTCCTTTCTATATTTTTCAAGATGGTCAATATTAACTACAAACTCCTTTAGGCCGATTTGAAAATATGGAATAATATCGAAAAATATGATGAGAAGCCTTACAGTCTACTTAACACAAATATGATGCACTTTTTCAATATTTGTAGGTAAATAGAAGTCTCTTTTTCTGATTTTCATTCATTGTTTCCTAAACCTTTTACAAAACACGCCAGGGATTATTATTTAACCTTCCTGATGAAAGTAAAAATTTTCCGGGAAATTTACAATATTATAAAAAACCATCTTAAACACGACGTCTACCTATCGTAATATCATACAAATTGAGAAACGAAGAGATAAACGACAATAATATCTATAATAAAAGGGAGAAATTTTCTATGGATATCATCAATAAAATATTTGATAGGTTGATGTTATATCAATGAATAATGAGAAATACTTATTTTAACAAATATATACTTCTTTAATCGGTACATATAGTTGTTATGGGCGTAAGCGGGTTCGAATACGCCTTACAATGTTTAGATACCACTTATCAAAGCCTCTTTAGCTAATTATAGTTTTCGTTTACGACTGTAATAATCCGCGAGTAAAACTAGATCGATATATATTCCTAAACAAATAATATTCGTAATTCGGATGGAAAAATAAAAAAAAAACTTGCGATGGTACATTAGATCAATCGCTAATACGGAAAGAATTAGCGTTCAAAATTGGGCCAGAGGTTTTCGGATTAGAATCTATAACTAGATTAGCACCAACAACAAAGGTAAGATTTGAGCGAACTTATCAACTTTCAAATTCATCATCGTGATAATAAAAAGCGGTATTGGATTTGAGGTAACTCCGATCATTATTTAACTTACCACTCTCCGGTTAAACGCTATAAAAACAGGTGATATATTTCAACTATTACCCCATTATTTATGGGTACAATTATTTTAACCATATCGTCAATTTTAACGGTGAAAATAATGTTAATAATAATTATATATCCACATAAGTTACTTGGTATAAAGTTACAGCTTCTAACGCGGCCAAATAACTAGTCAACCATACGTTGCTATATTATTGAAGTGGCGAAACCCTCTGTATTTGCTCTGACGGTCAAATATGTCCCCTTTTATTCACCTTTAACCTTCGTGATCGTGACTCAAACCATATGTTTCAAATTATTATGCCAAATATATGGATAGTAAAGTATTTAACGAAAGGCTATTCGTAACACCTTGAATTACGAACGGAAAATATTACTATCGGGGAAATTAATCGTTAAAATGCTGGAAAGATTAAAGTAAATTTTGGTTTTTGCTAACAATTATCGTCATTAGAATTTATAACCAATCAAACTTCATTATGATGGTTACGTTTTATATCCAGAAGTCCTTCATTCCGTTTTTCCCTTACTTTGAAAATCGAAAAATCCTTACTCTTAGTGCCGATATTAACATTAACGAATTAATTATAAACGGCTGGAGGTTTTCTTTTGCTTTCAAGTTATAGTACCTTTGGTTTTATCTTCAACATCTCAAGGTCACAATATTAAATTTAATGGAGTGAAAAAATCGTTGATTATGCTAGCGTTATAATTTTCCAACTATTAACAAGCTATATAAAGGTCTGAGGTTTGTAGGCGACGAATATTGAACTATTATGCTTTGAAGGCTATTCAAAATGTTTGCCATTATTTCTAAATAAATACATAATCCCTCCGTAAATCTAAGTTTAAATTAAAAACCTATAAGGATTTCCATTGTATGATCTTTATTAACGTGTTTTACTTGAATAACAAGCCTATTTTTTACGTTATTAACTCCGCAACCTCTTTTCCCGAAGCCAAATTTCTTAAGTTTTTATCGGTGAAGGATACGTGGGAAATGTTAAGGATATTGTGGATAAACACGTACTTTGGTTTATGAAACCTCTTTGTCTACGAGACCGGTACTAACTTTGCGGCGGCAGAGCTTTAAACAGATGTTGAAATAATGGGAATCTAATGAAAATAGATGTTTATTGAGGTTAATTGAAGTATTAAAAAGATTGAGAGGGTATTTTTTTTACTTTTCAAGGTGTATGCTATCTTTACGTTTGATATTGGAAGTTTTACGGACTAGGAAACACGTCTTTAAATGGTGGTACAGGGCTTGAATAATATTATTGACCCAGATAGCTTGGTACTAACACTATTAGTTATTGGAGTTTATACTAGTTCAACGAATAAATATCCTCTATCAATAAGTATCTAGAAGAGATTTGTGGTATACGGAAAACCTTTGAGGGAATTGTGGAAAGAATCGACATAGCATCAAATAAATAATTCCCTTAATACCAGAAACAGCCCTACAACAACCGAAATGCGTTTTTATCGTTGTAAATTAAGGTGCTCGTATAGAGGAAGTTGGGTAAATAGGATGGATTATTTAATATTTTAAAATAACTAATCTTAAAATTGTTGTTTTAGCTTATAATGATCCTACGACGTTTTGTACAACTCAAGTTAAATTTTACACTAAGATAATTGAAGGTAACAATAACGATGATGATAAAGATCCTTAAGCTAAGCGAATTATTCAATAAAATTTTCCACCGCCCATAATCCATAACCCAAAAAATAATTGATGGCGTGACCTAATACCAAAAAGAATAAATTTTAGGAATAAGTAATACATACTGGGTTGGATTTACAATACTGTTTATACTAATAAGGAAAAGAGATAATTTAAACTTAACTGTTAAACTCCAAGCACAAGTAATCATTAAGACCTCCGTAAAGCCTTTCAAAAAGGGAGATAGGGTTACAATTGAGGAACTCCTTACTTAAAGAGTTTTAAAATTCGTGCCCAAATGCAACTTAAACCTCTAAAACCCAAATATACCGAATTTAAAATCGAGGATTATATACGAAGCAAAGAGTAAAACTACAGTGCGAACGTACTTGAAATAACGTTTAATAGATTAAGGATATAATAATGAAAATAAAAACTGGATCGTTACATAATCTCTAACAATTTAGAAAATCAGACAACATTTGTGTAGATATTACGAGATATCACCATAGTTAGCAAGCGTAGGGCACTACATTTGTGGAGTGTATGATAGCGTTTCACGCTGTAGGATGAACTTTTACAAATTGTATGATAGCGTGTTACGCCCCAGGAGAGACTTTGGCAGATTGCATGGTAGAGTGCCACGTTCTGGGTGGGAGCTTATAAGCTCTCACTTGAGGCGTACACTCTCTAGATATCTCTTCTCCCTCTTGTATCCATAACTTCTTACCTTAATAATTGAAATACTATACTGTATTATTCTTACGTTGACGTACAAAGGCCTTACTGATAGTTTAGTGGTCGTTTTGTCAATAAGTGTATTAGTTAAGCTCAATAGAAACTTTATCTTAAATAGTCATAATATTATGCAAGCGTATACGTCATTAATATCCGACTTATAAAGGATATCATTATAATAATTACTTTAGAATAATCGTAACAAATACTTTTCATGGACGGTAACATAATATATGAAACTATTATACAGACTTTCCAAAGAAAACGTCCATTGATTTTAATGTATTGATTGTACTTTAAGTCGAGATTAGATATGAAATCTGTAACCTATAACTCGTTTTCATGAATTAAGTAAAATAAATATTTAGGTTTGATAGAAATACAGATTAACAATACCCTTTTCTTCGGAACTATTAGCTTTATAATATCGAAACAACAGGCGATTTGGAATTTAAAGTTTTGGAGTTACAACTCGGTCGCGACTTTAGCAAACGGCAAACATCAAAATTTCAACGAATCTTCAATTGGTTAATATATTGTTAACGATATTTATATCTACCTCAGTTTACATCAATGGGGTTAGGGTGTTTACTTAGTTAAAATGAATAAAATTAACGTGACCAGAGCTCAAAGATACCAGAAGAAACGCGCTCATAGCAGCCATATCGCTACTCTATACTAACCAAAGGCTTACTATGATTTTTCGATTGTGGTACAAACGTAAACCCTAACGGATAAAAACTTCGACCGGCTGAATTAGAAGTTGGATTAGTAGATAACGAATTCAGATCGGAGGATTAATATGGTTCCAATTGATTCATCGAGTGCCAAGTTAATGATTCTTACGGACCGCTCTCCTATATATAACACCTATTTATTATTATAGATTTAATTTTTAATGTGTATTGTTCATGGGGAAAGATTATAAAAATGCTGATTTGGAATCACCGAAAACTTGGTCTCTTGGACTTCTATTCAGTGCGAGAGGATTACTTTAAACTTACTAGCTTTAAACGTTTACTTTATAATAACCGGCTTCAATATAAGTATAGCGTAATGTGAAACCCTTAGCATTGTTATTAAGCAATCAATGATTCCTCCTAACACAATAGTAATTTATACCGATTCGAAAAGCTTACTCGAATACCTTTCGAAATTCAGAACTATCAACGAACGACGATTTATGATCAATGTAATGGAATTGCTCAAAGGTTACTAAAGTTAAGAAATCGAAGAGTTTAAATGAATTAATTTCAAAGTCCATCCGGTTAATACTATAACTAAATTAACGTTAAATAAAACCCTAGAAAAATTGGTAGATAATAAGCAGTTAATTATACGTATGGAGTGAAACGTTAGGAGGCTACCTGAAAAAAGATTACATATCAACGAGCAGAGAGGAACGTAGGAGTACCTTAGCAATGTGGAAGACTGTTAGGAAAATAAAGCCGGCGATTTGACTGATTAGCATGGTTAAGTTGATGGTTTACATAAGGTTGTAGCGAAAAATCTACTTGTAGCAATTAATGGAGTTAAAACTCGGGACTCTAGGGTAAAAAGAGGCGATCAGTGTTCATTTGGCTGTTAAATTGACAATGGGTTGGTTGGTGAAGGAGGGGGCGATTCGGCGACAGCCGAAAACATTTTATGGACCATACTGGCGTACGCGTAGAAAATAAAAAGCCGTTAGTATTGAAATAGAAATAATTGCAGTACATTATGTCACCTTTACTATAAAAAAAAGTTGACTATACTGACTGCAAGTAAAGTGTATTGTTTTTTGGGTCTACTGTCAAATCAATTGCAGTATGTGCCTACTTTATACTAAGAAATAGTCTAAATAATGAGTTATAAATTGGTATCCAGACAGAGCTAGCAGTCTGCTAAACCTATAACAATATATCTATTACTTGACTATTCAATACTACTGTTACTTCGAACTATTCGAATCGACAACATTGCAACGTCTGAAGGCAAATCTGGAAAGACATATCAACACTTACATCAAATACATACAAGACGACTAGGTGTTACCAAATGCCGAAAATAAATATGATGCTCACAATGACTTATCCAAATATGGATAAGATAGTTGCCGTATATTAAGTCATATTTATAAGCTTCGCTAATAAGGGATTAAATATTATTAAAGTATAGGAAACTAGGTAAATAAGGAAAATTAATATCCAAGGTTCGATATAAGAATATCTAGTTTACTATCTCTTTTTACCAGTTCGAAATTAGGGGAAACCTATTCCTATATGAGAGGGTTAACGCGAATCGCTTTTTACAATACGTCCTTAAACACTCGATTACATTACAAAGGGGGCTTTCTTTAATGTTACACAATCTCACCTACATTCCTGAGGATAGAATAGTTATATATTAAAAAGATCAATATAATAAATATATTGTGGAATAAATTTACCAATTAAGTATTGATAAAAATATTCAATTACATATCTATGTTTTAAAATATCATCGATAAAAACTTCAACCATGTTGGAATAGTAGTAATTTCAGTGAAATAAATCAACTTTACTTTTAGTAAAGTTGACTATACTCACTTCAAGTTGATGTATTGTTTTGTGGGTCTACTGTATTGACTGCAAGTTAAAAACAGTATACTCCCACTTTACACTAGGTCACGGACCAAGCAATTGGCCATACAAATTAGTGTGTAGACTAGCTAGCAGTCTACCAAACCTATAACAATACATTCATCACAAGACTATTGTAATACTACTGTTACTTCGAGTAATCGAATCGAAAACTTTGCAACGTCTAAAGACCTATCATAGGCAAGGCCTACCAACAATGATCAGTGTCAATTAGGTTAATCACAAATAAGCTAAGTAGAAAAAATTCATTTCCGGCTACGCTTTATAAAAGATTAAATTAGAGGAAACATTTTTGCGAATGGCCTCTATTATCGCGTCGTTTTTTCACGGTAGTAAGTAGAGAAGAACTCCAGATTGCGTCGGTTTTTTAAGGTAATTTAGAGGTTGCGATGGTATGATTATTCGAGAACATCAAGAAATCCTCACCAAGTCCTTCTTGAAGACGTGGAGATTGACCGTCAAAACTTTCACAAGTTACCAAGTTGTCAAACTGCTAAGTTAGTACTACTACTGGTACTGCTACTGCAGGTACTACTCCTGCAAAAACGTCTCAGTTCCATCCTATTTAACCACCAACAACAAACGACTTCCGACCTTACCCCTTATACTGAATTTTGCCCTCAACTCCAAGCTTTTATTTTTATTTTACTCTTTTTCGTTTTCTTACACAACTTCAATCGTCAAGATCTCTATACCAAGCGAAATCACCAAGTCGCGTTAAGAAAGCTACGTCGTGCAACTAAACGTCAAGTCATCAGGTCTCTATACAACTTCACTCCAAACCACCAAGCCTGCACATATCCAAATCTTCAAGTTTCCTAGCCCAAGACTCTCTAGTCTATTTAGCTTTAATATGGCTTTCGATTAAGACCAAATCAAGTAAATACAGGATTTCGGATCCCTTTTCTATACTCATTTTAACTAGAAACTCTAGGGAAGAGATTCCAACGAAACATCTCCTGAAGAATAACTAACTAATTATTTCGGTTGTTATATCCTCGAATTTGATGCCGGCGAAGAGTTTGGTTGCAGCGCCCTCTTTTTTGGGACTTTCATGAGTTTTGAATTACTGGACAATTAATATGTGGAAGATATTTTAGAAAGACATGAAGGTTCGACTGAAGAAACAGGATACCTGCCGTGGTATTTATATTTTATAGAAGAATTCATTTGTATTTTTAAGTACCTTTTTCGAATTGACCCAACGTGATGACCCGCTTTAAGATATTAATCCTTAGAACCTAATAGGAAATTGCATAGGTGTTAAAAATACTTAATGCTCTTATATATATTTTAGGAGGCTTTCTATTCATCCTCATTTCAGTTGAACCTTTTTACATGTCAACGATAAGGAACTTGTGAATTTTCTTGGTAAATTAGCACTTTTAAATGACTGCGTGGAGTATTCCCTAAGCAGCGGTAAAGCGCATGAAATAGCGAAAGATAACGCGATAAGATAAATTATCGTCGGCGTTATTCGATTAATTAAATAAAATTGTTAGGTCTTTCAAAACTTTTTCCATGGCTAAGTCCCTTTGACCCCTTAATATTTCCTTTAAAATTGCCAAGTTCCTTTAAACGAAGCTTCCTGTGGTAAGTACGCTTATACGTGCAAGCTTACCATAGGTTTCATTATAAGATTTTACCCCTGGGGTTAGACAACTAGCAATTACCCTTGATATCGTGATTTAGAGGGCTTAAGATCTGATTTGACAGGAAAAATGATCGACTACTGGGACGATTATCGTGAATTTCTCCTTAGATCTATGAAAATTGTTAATATTAACTACAAGTTTTTTATGGATTTTGCGAATATTTGGAATAAAGTACAAAAGAATAATGAAAAGTTTTACATTTTTTTCGACAAGAAAACAGTGCTTTTTTGGAACATTTATAAATAGATAAAAATATTTTTTTTTTCACTTGTCATTTCCTCAATTCATTACAATTTTCGCTAAAGATTATTATCTTACCTTTTTGATGAAAGTAAAAACGTTTCATAACGTCAACTACTGTAGAAAAAGATATTTCGAATACGATGTTTACCTTAGGTAATATTATACGGATTGGACTTCGACGAGATGGACGACAATTATGGTTGAAAAGAGAGATAATGATATATTAATGAATATTTTTAATTGAATTATTTACAAGTTAATATTATGTTGATAAGTAATAAGGCAGTTTTACTTTATCGAAGTTACTCTTCGTAAGTAAGTACTAGTAACAATTACGGGTGTAAACGAATTTCAATATGTTTCATAACAATTATATATGACCTTCAAAGGCATTTTTAACTAATTATTGTCCTTAATTACGACCGTGATAATATATACGCCGAATTTATTCGGTATATTCCTTTAAGGTGATAACTTAGGCAATGTGAATAAAGATAATCGTGTCATAGTATACTATATTAATTGTTAGTATGGATAGCCCCAACGTTTGAAATCCGGTTTAAGGTTTTCATATTGGAAGTTATAAAAATACTATTGTTCACGAGGGTAATATTGAAAAGGTTTTATTAACTGTAAGAACGATTGTTGTAATAAGGGCAAAAAGATTTGGATTAGGGGAAAGTCCAGTTATTAGTTAATTCACTACCTCTCAGCTAAGTGTAAGAAATAATAAGTCATATATTATGTTTATTACCCTATTTATTTCTTTTTACATTACTTAGATTATAATACAGATTAATAAGGTAAAAATCTTGTTAATGATAACAATATACTTAAGTAAGTTACGTAGTATAAGAACGTTGTTCTTGAAGCGGTCTAGTAATCAACCGATTTGATTTTTTATACCGTTCAAGTAGAGAACACCTTTTTTTACTTTGATTAAGCCTCTAACCCATTTTGTATCTTTAACCTCTATGATCGTTACGCAATTTACATTTTTTTCATTGGATAATGCTGAAAATAAGGTAAATAACGTATTTAATAAGAGACTATTCATGGTATATAGTATTGAGAATGAAAAACATTATTATTACGGAGATTAGTCGTTGGGATATCTATAAGGTTAAAGTTGGCTTCGGTTTAGGCTAATACTTATCATTACTAAATATAACGATTATTTAAACTATTATTAGATCGACGATGTTTTACATTTAGCAGTCCCCAGCCTTTTTTTTGCTCTATGTAGAAAATATATAGACCCTCGGCATCAACATCGACGTTAACGTTAATAAATTAGTTTAAAATGTTCAGGGATTTCCCCTCGCCTTTGAATAAATGTATCTGTCGATAAGGTCTAAATCCTGTTCTTCATGTGAAGTAGGTAAGTAGAAGAGTAATCGTTAGATTGGTATTGTAGTAATAAAAGATTATTATTCGAAGGAGTATTCCAGAGAGTACAAACCACGGAGGGGAGGTTATAAACCTCCCATCCGGGCAGTAGCTCTTTTGCCGTGCATTTTGGAATACCCAATCCAAACCGTTCCATGCATTGCCGTGCGGTCTGGAATAACCATTCCGGACCGCTCCATGCATTGTTATGCGGTCTAAAATAGCCATTCAAAACCGCTCCACGTATAATACACTTTACGTCTTACAAGAGTACAGCCTGCAACGTAATACGTTATCATACAATTTGCAGGAAGGCACCTTGTAATCGAGTATACTGCCACTTGGCCTATATATACTATCTATAAGGGTATATAGTAATATACACACAAGCAATCTTTTTTTTCTTTCTTATATACTCTGTACCCATAGTAGTGATAGTATGATTGTGGTTGTAAAGGTTCAAATTAATAGGTTTTATAATAACAGTATAATTCTGGTTACAAAAGTATAAATAAATAGGTTTTGTAGTAATAGTGTGGTTGCAAAGATTCAAGTCAACAGTTTCCGTAGTGACAGTATAGTTGCGGTATGAAATACGAAAGTTCGAATTAGTAAATTTTGGTCGCAGTAGTAATTGTAATTCGGGCCTAGTTAGTATAGCCAAATAGTGGTGATAGGGTTGGTAATAACGCCTTTCGTAATTTCTAATGAAAATAACTACGTAGGTATTACAGGGGGTGATTACGTAGGGGTGATTACGTAAGGGTAATTACGCAATGACGTATTAGGTTAGTATAAAAAGGTACATCGCTATCGGCCCAAGCAAAACCTCTTTTCTTTTCCCTTTAAAAGCGCGAAATTGAAGCTAATACAAGTCTCTATTTTAACATAACCTCTGTTTTACTTAATCAAACCAAGCCGCTTTAATAGGTAGGTTAATTAACTAATACCTATATACTAACCTCTTATTTAAATAGATACCGCGCAAAAATAAAACAGCTAAGCCCCGTTTGACGAGAGAGCGCCAACGCGCTGCCGCCGCCGAAACAGCCGCCGCCGCCACCGCCACTAGCATCTCGCCCTTCTCGGGTATAATCTCGTTAATAACTATTACCCCGCCCAGCGTCACTATCCCGCCAAGCCCTTTCGCCGCCGCCTCGCCCCCCTTCGCCGCCGCCGCCACAACTCCTTCCCCCCCCTTTCCCTCCCCCTTCTCCAACTCTTAGGGGGGGGAATTGAGAGGCTTTTAAAATTATAAACCTTATCCTTTCCCTATGGGTAAAAACCCTATTACCCGTAAAGGCCCCTTTACTCTATAAGTTCAACCTAACGTAACTACTCCAAGGTTTGTATATTTCAAATCCACCCGTTCGTAAACTTTCAATCTCCTTTTTTCTATATAAGAAGTACAATGCGGATTGACTCCACCGCCTCGAGTTCCGTATCGCTAGGATACACCGCGAAGCCTCTCTAACCCATAAGGCGTTAAAACAATGTATCCGGGTCTGTAATTCCGGGCCGCTAATAGATATGCCTTACGTATTATATATCCCGTTCGCGGCCGCGGGTAAATCCGTTAACAAATACCATGAAAATGGAGGTCGTTCGGCCCGTGGCCACCGTTAAGAAAGAACTACTAATTTATACGCTCCCGTTCCGGTGGTTTCGAAGCCCTAGGCCAGAGATGTGCTACCCACCCATCAGCTTAAAATAAGTTTGAACCGAACTTTGAAAATCTCCTTTGGCAAAAGTATAAGGCTCGAGGCGCTTTGAAAAACAATCGCAGTCGTAAATAACTAAAACAAGCTGACATAAACTAATAATAGGTGCTAACCCGCGGACTAAGGAGTCGATGGCAGCTATTATCGCCGGAAAACGGAGCTTAAATATATATTATATAGGAGAGTTTAACGACGTTATTGTATGTTACTGTAAAAAAGGTAAAGCCTCATTTACACCTTTTCCTAAAGGCATTCGTCACAAAACATAAAGCCACATCCTTACTATATTAATAACGTCGATAGCAGTGATATTGGTAACGCCGATATAAAGTGGAAAGGTCACGGTAAAGATGGTAAAGACGCAACAAAGTCGCCTTTTCTCTTTCTTAAAAGTAATTAATTACCCTTACAACCGGACTAATGCAACCAGTTACAATAATATTATTACATTTCTTAAAATCCTCCTTTCCAAAATATAACTTGAAATATATAAAATAAAAACGTAATGTGTCAAAAGCGCTATGATATCGTAGATCGAAACAAAGTAGAGTAAATAGTAAAAAACCCAGTAAGGTTAAAATATATAAAATGAAGGGTGAAAATACATAAAGAAAATGGTATACTCGAACTGATAAAAAAGTGGTGCCGAAGTGTATAAACAAAAGGTAATAATATACCGGGAATAGCACGAAATAGTAAAGTTAAACAAAGGTACAAATCGGGTAACAACGCAGATAGCAGAATTTGGACCGCTTTAAATTGGTAAAAGGGGTATAATAGAATACTAAGGTGGTAAACTCTTTTTGAATATACTAAAAAAATAACGTAATTATCGACATAAATATCTTTAATACTTCGTTCGAGGTAGTTTTGGTCATTACGTTCGTCAAATTGAATTTTCTATCGATTCATTTCATTTCCTCGATTTTAAGGTGTACTTACGACTCGCAAAACGCCATAATATCGATTATTGATTAATTTTTATTCGTGATACCTAACTTCACCACACATTTATAAGTTGATAGGAAGTTAATATATATAACGAAATGAATAACGTGTAAACCAAAGTTAGTAATAATTACCCAGACTATTATTACTATAGTAATACTCCAATGGAAACTTATAACTATATTAGAAATTTGTAAAGCTTAAACTCTCCTCGTAACCCTCCTGCATTTAATAAATATTTAATAAAAAATGTTTTTACAGAGCGTAAAGCCGTTCCGAGCTGGTATTCTGTTGTCGAAAATTGAAATAAAGCTTATTTAAGAATTAAAGTCGTTATTATTAGCGAAAAAGTTGGTAGTAAAAACAAATAACTTCATAATACATATTTCTGACGGTATAAATTACAAACCGCGTTTTGAATTATATATTTTCAATAAAAGGCACTTGTTTAACGCCTTATATACTTTGTTTGTCGGGGCGATTCAATATTATGCGGCAGCCTATAGATTACATACTGCCTTTAATTATTCCATAAAAGCTACCTAGATGCCATGTACGTGTTAACATTTATATTCGTTAGCCCGTTTTACGCTATCCAAAGCGATGAGAGTAACTTTATCTACTTACTCTTTTTATGTAAGGCCTAAAACTCCGTTCTGAAAAGTAATTATAATGTTATTAAAATCGATTATATGGTCCTCCGTTAGATACGTTTTAGGTTTCACTTTTAAGCCGGCTTCCAAAATTTTCCTCTCTTTAGACTCGGAAAACAACATATTACATAACGTTAATATATCGTTTGTCCATATACCTATTAGTATAAACCCTTCGAACGGGTTATTCATATTAATAAATACGGGTCGAAGGTTAAATTAGTTATCACGAGCCATTCTTTATAGTGTTTTTAATTAGTGTTATACTAATAAATACCAACTTTAACTAAACCGTAAAATATCTTTATAATACGTAAAATCGTTTTATTTAAGTGGTATTTTTTATGATCCTTTAGTATATTAGCGTAGATACGTCGTTTAAGTTGCTCTTAAAACAAAGTATATGCATACTTTATGTTACAGAGTTCAACATGTAGGCTATACGGTATGCTAAAAGAGGTTACAAGCGTAAAAATGAAACAGTGGCTAACCCGTTATAAAGTGGACGATTGGGTTATAATATCCTTTTTACAATCGTCATTATAACTTTTAGTAACTAAACGGGTCTTTTCATAAGGTTTTCCGGTTTTATCCTTAATTTCGTGGATAAGGCGAGTGGAAAAAATTCTATAAGCGCTGTAAATCGCCGCGTCGAACTATTTAAATCGAAATACGCCTTAGTCGATCAATACAAAAACCTTTGTTTACGTAGACTATTCGAATAGGGTACCTAATACAGTGATAATGCCATTGTAGCGAAGCTTTAAGCTAAGTTCACGATTAGTCATTTCCTTTTAAGTAATAAAGGAATTTGCAGCAAAGTTTCCGGTGCGTTTCTTAGTTTTCAAGCTAAAAAGAGGGCCCCGATAGAGAAGTATTGGTAGGGTTAGTGTAAGCGGCTTGCTTTCATTTGGCGGGAGCGGACCGAATGAGGGATTCGGTGGGTAGTTTGAGAGTGGAAGCGTTTTAAATTCGTTGTTTTAAAGGGTGTCTCGTTAGTGGTTTTATTCGGATTACAATTTTAGACCGCTCCATTTTATCTGTCATCTATATTCTCGTATCATTATCTATCAAAACGAACTTATACCCTTTGGCAGGTTAACGAGAATATCATAGCCTTTGAACCCGTTATTCTTTTAAAGGCTAGTCCATCCGTTTTTGGTTTTCTAAATTAGAACATTAAACTATAACGGTAAGTTCAAAACGCCAACTTCTCGTAGGCTATTCCTTGTAACTACCGCTTTAAGCATATCGTTTTTAGCCTGTAAGAAACGCAATGTTACCCTAGCCTTCGCCACAGAATTCGCTCTTTATACCGTAGTTGGTAATGGTATAAAGTTTATGTGGATTATTAGGTAAGTATCAAAAACAAGGAATGTAGCAATAAACCTATTTGGTCTAAAGTTGTTATTAACGGCGTTAACCTCTATTTAAAGGATGGATTCCTTAGAATTAGTACCTTTCAGTTACTTTAACAACACTGTATACGTTTTTTAAAGCGGTTCGTAGTATCGTTTACATTTTATAATACCTTATAATGCTTTTAATAAAATCTTTTTACACTCGTTACTGGCTATACGGGCCTTAATACGTTATTTGATAAAGTTAAAGGCTATACCAGCATCGTGTATAATTTAATCCAGGGGCCCTAAGTAAACGTTAAACTAATAGTTTACCAAAACTTCCCAACAGTCTATAGCGAAAACTCTTTTCGTAAATTTAGCGGTTTAAAACGATATCATAGCGTTGACAGTGTAAAGGGCCGACTAGCTGTCGAAATACATAATATCAACAATCGACTAGCTGTCTAAATACATAATATCAACAATTACTTTGTTGTTAAAGTTCACGTCGTTTGAAAGGCGGAACTTAAACCAGCGTAGTGATTATAAATATCACTGGCACTTATAGTAAAACTTTTCAATAGCCTTAAGTACGTTCTTTCCTATATCCGTATAGCCTACGGTGTTAAGTAGGCGTAAGAACCGCTTTATAACCGGGTGTCCGAATCGTCGGTACGAAATCTACAGTTCTGGCTACTTTAAATAAACATCTTTAATTATACGTGTTTCGGAGAAGAATTCCAAATAGCCGAGCTTAAATTGAAGCGGTACGGATACGCTATTTAAAGCGCAAACAAATTAATTAGTCGTATTCCGAACCTTAATTCCGAGATTATTAATTTTTTCCAATAAATGTAGAAATAGTATTTTAAAGTCTATTACGTAAATCTTAACCGGTCCGAAACACGTATTTACAACGACCGTTTTAAAAAACGATGCTTTACCTTTACTAAATAGAACCTTTCGATATTTTTTTATTTGGTTTAGTTAAAACTTCGGGAACTTCGTCCCAAGGGCATCGAATTACCGTTTTTAAGCCATTAATATTTCTATTTAATTAGTATTAGGCATATTACCCTAACACCGGTTGCCGTATTTATTAAAATGCGTGAATTGAGATACTATATAGGCGTCGAACACTTAGTTTACGCAGTCAAGGCCCGTAATTTATATAAAGAAGGTATCCTGTAAGCTGTTAAAAATAAGTTGGGCGTTTTCGTCGTCTTGGGTTAATAGGTTAGTATCATTACCTTCAAAGTTTTCCTTTCCAGATATTTATCTGTAGGGGTTGGCGTCGAATCTGTTATTAATATCTGCATACTTGGTTACGTATATTACAAAGTTATTTTTTATCCGTTCCTTGAATATATAATGGGCATTAAACTATCGTTTAGTCCGAAATTACTCGTAAGCGAAGTAGTTAGTAACCCAGAAGCCGATCTTACCGCATACAATATATCGCTTTTACAAATCTGCGGGGCTCTGTATACCTTTTCGCAACTATTATTATAACCGCGATACGTTTCGCCTATCTCCGAACGATAGTTCCTATCCTTTATTATTAAGGTGTCCTTCTTAATACTTATACCTTAGGCGTTCGTTTTACTTTGGGTAAATTTTATATTTTCGATCCAAAACGTGGTAAATTTTCTTTTTCTCCGAGGTGTGCTTTAGTAATTTAGCTCTTGCCTTTAGTTTTGTCGGTTACAAATGCCGATTTGAGGCTTGCTTATTGGCGTTTAAAAGTTTTAAGTAATATTTGAAAGCTTTTACAAAAGGCTTTTAAGTCTTTTTCTGATTTAAAAAGTGTAAGGTCGAAGCTTAGGTTTCCGCGACATGCTTTTGTTATTACTTTGATAAACAGTTTGTCCCCATTATATTCCATTCCAAAAGCTGTCTAACACTTACGGAACTTAGCCAACAGGGCGGTAAAGATTTCTTATAGGTTTTTATCGTCGTTTTCTTATTTATTTTTCATGGATTTCTAAGTCGTATCAATTTACTTCCTATCATAAAGTTCGTAGCTGATTTCTATGTCGAGGTGGAATTGAAGGCGGTTATAATACTTCGTAAATATATATAGCAACATAAGGTGATATATATAACTTTTTTTTCAGATTATCTGGATAGTATACCGGGTAAAATAACATGAAATTATAATTCTTTAACATCTAGTTTTCTATATGTATTAAGTATAACCATTATTTTATTATTAAATATATTTTATGGTTTACTATTATAGTTTTTTTTTCAATCATGAAGCTTAACAAAGTTTATAAACTTATAAGATCGCTTTTTTTAGTATGAAAGCGGTGTGGTGGGAGGTTACGACAGGGGTGGTAATTAGCAGGTATTAGTCCATAGGGTACGTATTAGCGTTTTACGCCGCTCTTTATTTCCTAAAGCGGGTTTTTCTTTGTGTTTAGGCCGCTCCCGCTATAGCCGAATTGGTTGTCCTCGGTGTTTCGGCTGCTCCCATTATAGCCGAACAGGCTATTTCCGACATTTAGGGAGTAGTTTAGTAATTGGTTTTGCTTTATAATATGTGCCGGTGTAAGGGTATATTAAACTCGTGTAGTGGATAAGGATTATAGTCGTTCCTCCTTCTTTTCGGGGCCTTCATTCCTAACTTAGAGTGTAGGCATAAAACTGGGTCATTTTACGCCTCTTCCCCGTCGTTTTAACAAATATCTCTTTTATTCCATGAGGTAACACCCTTTTACGAATTCTGTTAGGTACAAATCTCTATCCTCTTAATCTGGTACATTGATAAGTTGTATTATTTCGAATAAGGTTTTGTAAAACAGTCATTTCTACCCTAGGGGGTATTAATATCTTTAGTTAGTAATTGGAACCGTAAAGCTTTTGTAATAAATGGGTTTACCTTTTGCCATATATTCAAAGTCCAGCTCGAAAGGAAATCATGAAAATCATTTCATAAATTAGGTTCTTAGGTTTTTCCCTCAAAATAGCGAAATATAACGGCTATGATATCTATGTTAAACATATAAAGTTTTAGTTACTTGATTGGCGTATCGATAGTATTATCCTAAAGGCCTCAATTAATTTCGTGTATTATAGCCTACTTCATTCCCATATAGTTCACCAAAAGCTTAAATTAAACGCTCACTTCCTTTCATATCATTGGTTTTGAGGCTATAGCTGTCAATATCTTGGTTGGGGATAGTAAATGCTATGTCAACTTGGTATGTTAAAGAGGCGTAAATTGCTGGTTTTACGTCGTGTTTGTTTTTTAGATACGTTGAGACTTAAAAGTTTAAAGTAATTCGGCAAATATAAGGTAAATAAGTCAATTGATTCTGTGAGAATAAGGGTTGTTCACGCTTGTTAATATAAGTAAGTTCAAATGATACGCAAATAAAACATAACTATGAACTATTTAAACGTCTAAAATTATTTTTGTTAACGCTTAGTAACGTTAGGACAGCTAAACAACTATAAAAAACTTAAACATCGTAAAAGCCAAATTCAAAGTATATAGGGTGAATGTGGGAAGGCGAATAAGGCAAAGGAAGTGTATATTTGTAAAGGCGTAGTATATAATCTAGTATTTGGTAAGGTAAGCGATCTGGATTAGTGAAACGTAGCCGTTTTAAGTAAAATGAACGGTTCAGATGGTGTTTTTGTAACCTCTATTTAATTAAAGGAGCGGTTTAAATACTATATTCGTAACCGCTCCTATATTTTGTAAGCGGTATGAATGGTTGATTTGAAATCTGACGGGTTTCAATAAAGGGTTCCAAAACTTATTGGTTTTGGTTTACGTGGCCTAATACGTGATAAAATTCTTTTAAAAAAGTACCCGGGTACGCCAAAGCACCAAACAAGGGTTAATAGTAGCATAATAAGACTTTTAATAAATAACACCCCAAGTAAGGGTTGATGATATCATACTAAAATTATTCTTTTCAAAGTTACTTAGCTTTTATAGTCTTTATACAAATCTCGTGTAATCCTTGTAAAAACTTAATATTAAAATACAAACAGTTAGAACCATTACAATATCCCGCTATAGGTATTCAACTTGTATTGGTCTATTTCTTCCTAAGCTATTTATAGTTGACCAGATCAGCTACTAATTAATATAGGTAAAGTTCAAAACCTATTCCTTACGTAAGATAAGTAAGTAAAAAAGTAATAGTTAAATTTGTATTGTAGTAATAAAAGATAATTATTTGAAGGAGTATTTCAAAGTGTGCACGTTACAGAAATAAGGTTATTAACCTCCTATCCGGGCAGTGGCTCTTTTTCCGTGCTCTCTAGAATACTCAATTCAAACCGTTCCATGCATTGCCGTGCGGTCTGGAATAACCATTCCGGACGGCTCTATGCATTTATGTGCGGTCTGAAATAGCCATTCCAAACCTCTCTATACATGATACACTTTGCGTCTTGCAAGAGTGCAACCTGCAGCGTCATACGTTATCGTTCACTTTGTAGAAAGGTACCTTGCAATCCAGTGCACTGCAATTTGATTTATGTATACTATCTATGAGGGTATATAGTAATATCCATAGCATCTGTATTTTTACCTTTCCAACTAAAAGATAGCGGTATGACACCTGACGTAGTAAGAAATATATTAACTTTACCGGCATTTGAATCATCCAGTTGTTGATAGGCTATATAATATTCTATAAGTCTTAAGGCATAAATATAGGAAATACTTTACTCTAAAGATAATTAAAAAGCTTTGCTATTAATATTGAATACACGTCTTAACCCCCCGAAGATTTAAGTTTACATTAAAAAACAATGAAGATTTCAATTATGAGATCTTAGTAAACATATTTTATTTGGATAACAAGTTTAGGTTTTACATTATTCATTCTAAAAGCTCTTTCTACAAAGCTGAATTTTTGTATAATTTGTCGGCGAAGGATATATAGGAAATGCTAAGGATATTGTGAATTAATACATATTTAGGCTTACCTTACATTGTCTTTTACGATACACAAAATAATTTTATAGCGGCGAAGTTTTAAACGAACGTTAAGATAATGGGCAGTTAGTATAAATTGGTACCTATTGAGGTCTATTAAAGTCCTTAAAAGGTCGCAAGGATATACTTACTATTTCGTGAAGCGTACGATATACCTATATTAGAGATTAAAAGCTTTACAGATCAGAAGGCATACTTTTGGATAACGGTAAAAAAAAAAAAAATTACTATGTGCTTTAATCATCTAGTACTATTACTGCTAATCTTTGGAGTATATCTAGGCCTAATGAGTAAATATCTATTATTAATAATTATTGAAAAGAAGGCTGTAACGTATAGCAAAATCTTAAGGGAACCACAAGAGGAATCGGTATAGCGTTAAGTTAATAATGCCTTTAATACCAGCAACATCCCTACAATTATCGACGTGATTACTCTTCCTTGGTAAATTAAAATCCTCCTGTAATGAAATCTAGGTAAATGTAATAGCTTGTTTAAATTTTTGATTATTCTTAACCCTCAAATATTTATAAGGACTAATAACGGTTTCGCGACGTTTTTTATAACTTAGGTTAAACCCTGTATTAGGGCAACTAACATTAATAATAAGAGCTTTTAGGTTAAACGAATAATCTAATACAAATCCCCTTCTCTTGTAATCAGTATGCTAATGAAACGCCGCCAGCGTGGCCAACTATTAAAGAAAGGAAACTTTAACCACGAGGAATATATACCGGGTCGGATATAAAATACTATTTAGGTTAGAAGGGAAAAAAAGGATAATCAAGACTTAGTTGTAAAGTTCCGAGTATAAAGAATTATTAAACCTTATGGTAAACCTTTTAGAGAAAGAGATAAAATAGAGATTAATCGACTTTTGAGTTGTGAAATTATATAATTTGTGTTTGAAATCGACTTTAATATTTATTACACAAATGTTACGATCTTTATGGAAGGATTATATAGGAAATTAAATGTAAAATTACAGAGTGGCCGTACGAAAAGCTACGTTTAATCGCTTCATAATACGGTAATGAAGGTAAAACCTAGATCTTTACGTAGTCGCCGAAAATTTCGAAGATTAACTAACGTTTAGTAGTTGCTTTCGTAGTATATTCATTGGTTAAAACTAAAGGGAAGATTACCCTTAATTGTCGTCATATAACGTAAGCGTATACGTAGTTGAAACCCGATTTATAGTGGATAGTCTTACTAGAGTTGCTATAAAATCTACGAGGAAAATACCCTCCAAGAACAGTTATACAATATATTAAATCATCTTACGCACTAGCTGATGAATTCGTTTATTGGTTTCTTACTTATTAATTACACTTTAACTTGAGATTAAATATTGAATTTTTAACTTACAGTCCGTATTTATTGGTAAGATAAAAGGAAAAATTCGGTTTAGTAGATATACAAGCTAACCGGACTTAAAGTTCTAAAACTATAAGCTTGTCTTAACTTTGGCTAAGGGTAATTAATTTGACTTTAACGGATTGTCAATCCAAATATTTAATATTGACGATAATTACCTTGATTTCCGTGTCAAGGATGAAAGTACTGATGTAGTCACAATCAACAAAACTAACGTAGATAAGGCTTAACGGTACAAGAAATAACGTGCATGTGGTAGTTACATCGTTATTTTATATCAATCAAAAGCCTTTTATAACATATCGATCGCGGTATAAACGCAAAACCTAACAGAAAAAGACTTGATTCAACTAAATAAGAGGCTGGAATAACAGATGCGGAATCTAAACCAAGGAATTAATATAGTCCCCATCAATCTGTTGAAGGCTAAGTTAACAATATTAAAAACCAGCTTCTTTGCGAATAACACAAAAATATTATTGAAAATCGGATTTCTAATAACCCTGGTTAATAAATATAGAAAAAAAGGGTCAGTTTAAAATTGTTGGAAGCCTGATCCATTGAAATTTTATCAAGTATAAAAATATTACACGAAGATTTCTAGGCTAAGAGGTCCACGGTATGATAGACAGCTTCCATTTAGGTATAGCATTGTTGAAAACAATTAATATAGTTGATAAACAGTTAATAATTCCTTTTATACTGGTGGTAATCTATACCAACTCGAAAAGTCTGTATAAATACCTTTTAAATCTCGGAATTACCAACTAAAAACGTTTGATAATCGATATAATAGTACTTTGTAAAGCCTACAAAGGCAAAGAGAGTAAAGAGTTCCGATAAATTAATATTAAATACAATACCGCTAACGTCATAACGAAATATCGTCAAACAAGGCTCTTGAGGAGTTTATGTACCGTAATAAGCTAACTATACGTATCGAGGAATGCATTAATAAGATACTTAATAAATCCAAGTCACGTATAAGCGAACAGGGATACCTTGGAAAACGGGAAAACTGACAGGTAATTAAAGCCAGCGACTTATTGAATTAGTACACCTAGGTTACAAACTTGTATAAGTTTATGGGAAAGGACTTTTTTATATAAATTGATAGAGCTAGAACTCGGAATCGTAGCGTAAATAAAGACAATTATGGTTAATTTAGTTATAGAGTTGGAAGGAGTCTGGTGAGTTCACGAGGGTATAATTCAGTAGCAACCGCAAAAGATTAGTCGACCATACTAACGCATGTACATAAAATTAAAAGCCGCCAGTATAAAAATAATAGTAATTATAATTCAATAATAAAACTTTACTTATAGTAAAGTTAACTATACTGACTGTAAGTTAATTTTATTGTTTTCTTTGTTTACTATATTACCTTCAAATTAAGTACAGTATACGCCCACCTTATATTAAGGCACGGCATAAGTAATTAGCCATACATATTCGTATGCTTATCGGTTAGCAGTCTGCTAAGACGAAAACAATAAATCTACCTCTTGACCATTATAATATCACTGTTACTTCGACCAATCGAATAAACAACGTTTCAACGTCGAAAAGCATAAAATAGGCAAAGCATACCAATAAACCTTTTATATAATTGGACGAAATCTTCCCTAGGTAATATGTGTAAGAGACATGGTTTGGATAGTAAAACCCTTACGATAAGCATATAATTTAACGGTAAAATAGAAGTCCTTATATATCACCTAAAATACGTTCTCGACGTTAACTTTATTGATATTAATAAAGCTATTATAAAAATCCCACTTAATCTCGATAATAACTCTAATTTTTAAGTCTTGTGAACAATATTTTCAGCACGCGAATCCTACGAAACTCTCATTACGGGTATTAATGTTTCGAAACCCAATTTTCGAGATTTAGCGATATAATAGTTATGAAAATAGCTTTTTTTACTATTCGTATCTAATATTATTAATAAAGTTACAGCATATGCATAGGTAGGAACCTTTGACCGATTTTATACTAACGCTTTATACGCGGTCTTCAAACCCATTATAATACACGTTAAAGCTTCGAAGTAATGTACTCTAAGATTCGATCGGTTTTACAGTTATAGAAGGAAAGTAGACACGGCTCGACTGCGCGATATTAGGTCTATAAAATGCAGGAATTGTTTAACTACAGTAAAACGAGTTTATGCCAGTTTATTAAGGATCAAATTCAATTAATTTCATATTTTGCGGAGGTAAATAACAAAATCAACTAGTAAAAATTCCACTCTCCGCTTCGACTCCTTTACATGAAATAAACGGGTACCTCGTTCTTAATATACGTTGATAAAACTAAATTTTTCGAAAGGATATCTTCAATAGATTTTCGGTCGAATACGATATCGCAAAAGATATTTTAGAAGATTGGAATGGGTACGATTATTCCGGTCCCCACGGGTTCAACATATTTAACAAAAAGATCTATAGAAATATTGTTAAAGTTTGGGATATATGGGATAGACCTAAAAATATGACTATACTCCTATTAAATGCATGTGAAGAGTTGATAGCGGATTAATTTTACATATTTCATAATAAGTATTTGTAATTGAAGATTTTTCCATAAATGAAATGATAATCAAAAATAATTATGATATCGAAATTAGGTAACTAAGACTTATTACAGCCATGTTTATAAAAACTTATAGTATTAATTCCGGTATATTTTGAAAATTTAAGCCATATCTTGATTTACAAGTTATTTTCGTTGTTAATTACGCATTTAAATTAACGTTTACTACTGCGAGAGGACGCTTAAGTAATTCGTTTCATATATTATTACGTGTTTTACCTACAATATAAAATCCATCCTCATAAATAAAAAAGTCTCTTCAATTCTTTCTCGCGACTTATAAGGCGCTTTTAATGCCTTGTTCAATATTTATTTTATTTATAGAAGACGGCGTTGAACATTTAATTAAAACTTACTCATTTTCATTGAATGGTTTTTAACAAACAAATAAATAAGGGTTGAATATTAAACAGCAACTATAACGTTCCCTAATCTTAATTACAACACCAGTTAAACCTCCCCTCTTTCTTTCGTTATATATATAAACTATATATTGAACCTTGCAAAATTTCACTTGAGATATATTTTCATTTACATCAACGACGTCCTATTTCTCCAGGTTTCGGATCTTCCGGAATTTGATATCATAAAGTTTTATGTTTAATTATTTAATTCTAATTAGAATTCCGTTAATAATCAACTTATTTTCTCTTTTGAATAGTTTAAATCTTTACATATTACCGGGTACTGAAGTTTTATTAACTTTAGGAGACGCAAGAACCTTTTTATTCTTGCCACCGCATTGTTATTTCATCCTATTACAAATACTTTTCGAAATACCGAATTCTTGGGTAAACGATGGTTCAGGTTTCAATTTAACTGATACCTGTTAGGACGGATATATATTAGCGAAAGCGAAACGAGGGTTTTAAAAGTTACGTGACATTACAAGGTAATTTGTTTGTGTAAGGCGTAGGCCGCCGCTACATCTTTCATGTACAGTTATCACCGTAGCGGTCGTTTCTATATTTATCTATTACGTTGAAATTTAATATATTGATGGCAGATAAAAGGGCCTCGAAGGACATCTTATAATTCCGCTGATCGATACGATAAATATAATAGCTCCGTTTTATAAAACTTCGCCTGACGTCGTCACCTATAATGAAGCCAGCTTATTCTTTGATAAGGTCGTTTTAAAATAATATTGTTTACTAATTTTCTATCGTTCTAAAACCCTAAATACCGGATATGTCCTCATTACATACATTATAATGTTAACTATCATTTTACGACGCAAAACTATATATCAGTATCTGACTATATTTTTCAAATCATAAAAGGGGGTTTTAAAATCAAGTACTTATACTCTGATAGTTAACCAAATTTCATGCGATATTATTTATTTCTTTATACGATCCCGCCGATTCAGAAAACCTACCTGTACCTTGTTACTTCAATAACAAAGAATATCCAATTAAAATGACGTTTACTAAATATAAACGAAAAGTTTTTCATTTTTACAGCCCTCACAATTATCACCACATTTGTCTTCTAAATCCTTTCAATACACCACAGGAAGGTAAATTAAAGATAATTTCAATTTCAGCTCTAGAGAATTAATACACTAACCTCGACTTCAATTATATTTCGATTTTAACCATCAAATCCGAGTAATTTGTCGACGAATAGAAATATATCGGACATAAATACATAATTCTTATGTAAATTAACTAATCTTGGAATGTTTTGATAGTTATTACCTCATTATCTATATCTTCGATACGGAGGTTATTGGTATACTTCTGGTTTTTGAAGAAGCCGCCCGTTTAATATTGGTTAAAATTACGATATACGTTGATAATACTTTTATACTTTGGAGTTTGACAACCGATCCGACCACTTTGTTTCAAATTGTCTTTAATTGTTTTTACTTCTTTATCGAATTTTGCTTTAATATCGTTACAGTAAAATGAATTTCAATGTATATTGATATTAAATGGGGGGAAATCACGGGTGAACTCGCGAATATTAGCGTTAAGTTCCTTACTCGCCTTAATTATAATGATTAGCCTTTACGAACAAAATTGAATCTGTTTTTAGAATACGTTTAAAGGAAATCAAAGAGGATTAGTACAACTAGATAAACATGAAGTTATTTTCAAGATAAAACCGTTATGTCTTTATTTATTCAATCAAACTTTCACCGGAATATAGCAAATTTTGACGCACAAAATTCTCGCTAGTTTTACCTTCATCATTTCGACTTTTATTATATCGGTTCCTGACGAGAAGGCACGTTTATAAGGACTTTTTATTACATTATAGGCGTTTTAAACTCCTTAAAACAAACGGATATTTTATTCAATACAACGAAAAACAAGTTTTCATTTCCTTAGTATACTATTCAATCTCTATAAAAGTCTAAAATCTATGTTTATAACCCCCTAAGAAACTTTTAAATGGGAGGGTACATGAAATCTATATATACAAGGTGTTTTCGGACCCTAAAAATTTCCGGGTATTTATATGTGTTACCAATTATTCATTTAAAGTTAAAAAAAATAAGAAGTTTGACTTTAATAGGTTTATATTCTATCCGCCGGTAATAATAACATTTTACGCCTACCGTTGATACCAATGTATTTATCCCGCCAACTTATGTTAAAAATAATAATTAATACCAATATTTATTTATTTAATAACTTTACTACCACGGTTACTATCGTTTTCATAGCCGCTGTTTGTTGGGTATGGACTTTCCAATTAAATTAAGTAAAGTTTGGGAACGAACCGGGGGCGAAAGTAAACCTAGCGGTGAAAAGGGTGATAGGGGTGGCGATGAAGACGGTAGGTATAAATTCGTTTTGAATGAAACCCGTTTTTCTACCGTTACTATCGTCTTCTTTATCGCCTTTAACCCCGATTACGCCGATGATAAAATCTCTTTATTGTTGGAAAATAAGTAAAATTCAGTACAGTTAAGTCAATTATACTTAAAATAAGTTGATTATACTTACTGCAAATTGACTGCAATTTATGCGATTGACTGCAAGTGCAGTACAGTAGGTTCTCACTTCAAATTGGGGTACAAGCCAAATCATTAAGCCATACAAATTAGCGTATAGACTGGATAGCGGTCTGCCAAACTTAGAACTTACAACATCAGAACCAATTTCAATGCAGCACTAGTTACTTCAACTACAGTGATTCGAATCGACTACGTTGCAACGATAAATACCTTCCAACACTAATCAGTGATTATTAGGTTAATCACAGATAATCGAGGTAAAAGAAGATGCTACTTTCCGGTTGGGCTTTACGTTAAACGGCGGCCAAGGGTAGAGGAAATATTCTTGCGAAGGGCCTCTATATATTATATGAATTTTTCGCAGTGGCAAGTAGGGAATACTTATCGGCTATGCAGTTATTTGCGGCAGTTTATGAACAACGACGGTATCACTATTAAAAACACCAAGAAATCTTTATTAATTCTTCCTGGAAACGTTAAGATTAACCGCTAAAAATCCCCAAAATCACCAAGTTGGAAAGTTGGCAAACAGCTAGGTCAATATTATTGCGGCTACTACTATTACGGATACTACTACTACAAACTTCAAAGCAAAAACAACTATATCCCACGATTTTTAATAAATACCAACTTTAACAGAAAACCTATGGCCTAAGTTCCCTTTATACCACTCCCCCCCCCCTATAACTTTCAATCTTTATCACGATAGCTTAAAAATGCGCCAAAATTAATGTCATCACTAACCCTGCCAGAAAGGAAACAATTACGGCCCTTGATATTGTCTTCGAAAAACACTATGACGAAGACCTATAGTTTATTAACGCTAATTAAAAATCCTTAATCAAATACCTCATCAACGCAATCGGCTCCTACATTTTCGATTTAAATCCTACTAAAACCGTTCAAGACCCAAAAGCGTACGATAACTTCCAAGAATACTTGAGAAAATTGATTATAAACATATGGAAAATGGAAAACAAACACGTCAAAATCAGGCTAAAAACTGAACTCGCGAACCTAAACCTTAACATTTTTATAAGGAAAAGGAAAGAAGGTAACCTGACAAACGTACTCTACGAATTTTCTACCGATAGAACCCTTGAATGAATCTCTAAAAACAAAGTCAAAAGTAAAGGAATTACTGGCAACAACATCCTTCAACGCCCTTATATGCGTTAGCAAAGTCACGCTTAAACCTATATGAGTTCCTCAAACTCTTTTACCTAAATTCAATGGTCTACTATCACTATCCGTAAAGAATTAATTAACCTACATGCCTTAAACCCTCAAATCCACTAGTCAATTGAGCAGCAACTTCAACGTACCCCTTAATACCAAAAAGAGTATTATCAAGTTCCCAGCAGCGAAAAACCTCAAATTCCCTGCCCCGGGACCCTTTAATACATTCAATTTCAATATCCAAATTAAGTGAAAAAAGAATTTACGCGAAATATTATCATAGATAATATTACTAGCTTTTTCCCTCAAAACTCGGCCAAAAGTAAATATTTTGCCAACCAATACCACTTTCCTCAACACCAGTCGAAAGTTCCAAAAGATCCCTAATACTAATACATCAATATTCTCCCGTTACAGGTTCCTATAATAAATAAAAATTACACGGCAATTAATAAATTCGTCAAAATTTATCAAGGAAGAGAGAAGTATAACGGTAAGCCATACAACCTCCTCAACATTAAGTTACGACTATTTTCTAACATCTGCCGTCAAATAAGGGTTAAATTATTAGGCTTTTACTTGTTATTTACCAGTGTTCCCACCGGTTAACCGAAAATTACTACCTTCGGTATTTAACAAATTACTCATTTTTCCGAAAAATCTACGATGGTTTTAAAAGTTACTTCAAACAATATATTCATCTCACCCAATATCATATAAAGTGGAATATCACGAAGTGGTTTTATATATTATGTTACAAAAAAAGTTGGAAAGCGTAATAGACCTCCTTCATTAGATGCTTAGCAGACTAATGTTTTGCTAACAAGCAATACAGAACGTAGAAGCTAGCAAATATATACTACGCCAATATGTTTGAAAAGTTCTTACAAGCTATAAAGAGTTCTAATACACCCTAAAATACCTTAACACCACTTGTAAAGAGTTTTTTAATTAGTTTCGTTCCTTGATAACAACCGCTACGGTATGAGTTTCAAATTCAACTAGTATATACCCCTAAACTCCAAAATTTAGCGACGACAAAAACACCCTTCCTACTCGTACTAAATCAACCTAAAATGTAGAAGGCCCTGTTAATACAATCAATAAAAATCCCAGACCTAAGGACGTAACCGAACCACATGCAGAAAAGGGTATTTCTCTTCCTTAAAATCTTAAAAGCAATAAAACAAATTCACCTTAAACATCAAGAAATATTAAATTAATAGCAAACGAAGTTACTAATTAACACGTTATACTATTAGCGAACGTGAATTGAAACAGGTAATATACTATATACGATTCCCTTCCACCTCTAATTAAGATTACGTTCTACACATCGCAAACTATGAAAAGAATGAAGATTATGGATAAAGAAAACAAATCCAAAGCCATCGGTTAACATAAAAATACTGGTACCGACTCAAAAGCAACGTAATAACTCGCCGACTACGCCTTTTTATATTACCTAATAGGTAAAAACTCTTATCTTCGATAGAACAATAAATATTCTGACCCTATCCACCTATTTACCATTTAAAATCGTTATACGAAACAAGTCATTTAATGTATAAAACCGGATACTAAAATAATACAGTACTTTATAAAACGCAATTTTCAATATATTGCGTCATGAAGAGATACTAATAATATTACAGAATTCAACCATATAAATACCAGTAAAGCTAAATTTGGCTTGATTTTTAGAAAAAAAGAATTTTTCCACTAAAATCGACGAATATTACTACCGTTGTTAGCCCTATTATTTCGTGAATCCTAAAATCCCCTACTCCCTTCCTTCTTTACCTTCAAATAACATAAAAAACTTCGGTATTAACGTTAACGTTCAAACTAATAAACTAGTCCAAATCGAAAGCGGTGAAAGGTTTCTACTTAGCCTTAAGAAGGGGTACCTTTGTTTCCATATTTAAAGGTCAAAGGCAATGGTGTTAAACCTAACGGATTCGGAACTTTATCAACTATATATTAGGTTTAACTATCTGGCGACTAATGGACTCTACAAAATCTTAAAGGCGATGGGTCGTGAAGATATATACTTACTAGCGCTAAAGGCAACAAACCTTGTTTGTTATTACTACCAAATACACTTTCAAACCCTATTCAAATTAAAATTTACGTTAAAAGAAAATCAAAACTTTAACCTTGAGGTTTTCGTAAACATGTTTTACCTGAACGAAAAGCCAGTACTTTACGCTATAGACTCCGCTACGACTTCTGACGGTGTTAAGTTCTTTAAGATTATTACAATAGAAGAATTATGAAATATATTACATACTTTTCAAACTATCACGTACCTAGGACTACCAAACGTGTTAATTTAGGACGCTGATACTTACTTCATTATAATGGAATTTTAAAGTAACACAAAGTCGATGGGGATTTAATGTAAGTAGGTTGTCGTTAAAGTTTACTAAGGTATTAATAAAGATATAAACGCTTGTTCTTTTTATAAAACATTAATTAAATTTTCGCCCTGAAATTTAAAGGTTTTATAAATCAAAAAGCATAGTTTTAAACAATAGTGAATCGTGTTAACGATACTATAAATCTTGATGGATGTATGCCAATTTTATTAGTATTCAGGGTGTACCTACGTATAAAGACTAAATATATATTATCGTTAAATACCTTAAACTGCATCAAAATATATAACAAAGTCTTGAAGTAATTGGTGAAGGAATCAATACGCTGTCAGGTTAACGATACCCTTAATATTAGAAACGGATTATCAATAATGGATGTGTTATTCTTACCCCTTTAAAGTAAAGTTTTTACGCGGCGAAATTTAAGGAAATGAAGTAAACCTTATAAGATATTAAATATTGTTAACCTAAACATGACAGTTAAAACCTTTAACGGGTTTACTACTTTTTAGATTATATAGGTTAAACTGTATAAAAAACAACTTGAATAAATATTTCTACATTGATAACCCTCGACTCGAACGAATGAGCTAATATAATTCTTCTAAACTAATCGCTAATAAGTTAGTAAAACGTTGAGGGCGTGGAAACCCATTTAAAGAAGAATATATCTTGAAGATAATGATGGTAACGAAGGTTATGAACATGGGAGGGTGTATTCAACAGTATGGGTATTTTAAAAAACAATGTTGAATAAATAACTTACCCTTTAGGTACGAGTTAAAGGTATTGTTATCATACGAAGTAAATCTTTTGAAAAGGCAATCAAGTGGAAATTGTCGGCATTTTCATACGAGGAGTTATTTAACTAGTACTTTAAACGTTATTCAAGGGCTAAAACGTTACTATTTTTAAGTCTAGGATAATTTACGAGGCTTTAAATAATACCACGGATGGACCATATGAACAGCTACAGCTAATCGATTAAAAATAAAGTAAAAATTGTAAAATTTAAATATTTATTTAATCGTTCATAATTTCAAAATGTAGCCAGCATTCAATCTTCGTAATTACTACCAATTCGACTACCAACGCAAAGGGTGAATTTACACTTAATGTTCAGGATATAAAGTAAGTGTATTCGTAGTTTACCACTAGTTTTTAGTGGATTATACTGTTATAAATGCCGAAAAAACTAAAGAATAAGTTTCCAGCCAGTACAGTAATACGTTATATTAAACCTTTCTACCGATTAGCCGAAGCAGGCGTCCATTAGTTTTTAACGTATCAAACGTACTTTTAAAACAGGCTCTATATAAAAACTTAAACGTTTAACTCTTTTTTATTAATCACATAGGGCAAAAACTTCGGCTTTATAAACATGTAAACCAAGAATACCCTTGTTCTCAAAAATACTGGGTTTATAATGGCGAAACAGCGTGCTATTGAAACAATAGGCCTCTAAAAGTGCAAACCGATCGAAATATTAGCTAAAGGCATACAACTTAACTTTAATGAATCATTAATACGTACTCATAATGTTAAAGTTAAAAACACCAACGGCATATAAATTAACCTACGTTGAAAAGGGTAAGTTACGAGCCTAACGATTATCAACAAAGCAGGTAAGGTTAAATTACAGCGATACCTGGAACCAAAAAACTATACAGCACATATTACCACGCTATGCCGACCGAAAGTATCGTACGACCTATCCATCGCGGTATAGTCGTAGGATCCACAAAACGAAGACTTAAACAGGTTAAATAAAAGGATTTAATAGCAATTAAACAACTCAAAAAGACGTATTAATATAGTCTCGATAAATTTAATGACGGCAAACTTGATAATCTTTTCGAACGGCTCATTTACCAACAACTCTGACCTCATATCGCAAATCGAGTTTCTCATAATACTCGTGAATAAGGAAAGTTCTAAAAATCAATTTAGAATTACCAGAAAGTTCGTACACTAGGTATCTATCAAGTGTAAGCGTATAACACACAACGTACTGATATCGAAGGTATATGGTATAATAATAGGCTTTAATATTGGTATAGTAACTAACCATACGATAAGGATTATTATAAAATAGTTAAAGTTACCTCCGATATTTATAGTGATATATACAGACTCCCAAAGCCTATACGAGTACCTATTAAAACTTGGTACAACCAATGAAAAACATCTAATAATAGATGTAATAGCTCTAAAGAAAGTATACAAACCCTGGGGAATCAATATGTTTCGATGGATCAACTACAAAGATAACCCCGTTAACCCTATAATTAAAGCCACACCTAATAACATCCTGGAACAATTTGTGAATAATAATACGTCAACTATACGAATCGAAGGTTATATAAACCACTCGGCACGTGATATAAAGAAATAAGGATACCTTAACAAACTCGAAGACTGTAACACTAATACTATTAATAGCAGCGGAAGCAACAAAAGTGGAAATAGGTGGAATTATTGGCAAAAGGTATGTAAGTAGTGGAATACATAATATGCATAGGTTTGTGGTAAAAGATCTGTGCATGGGAGTTAGAGAATGAAAGGCTCGGAAATATGAAACAAAACTCCGTAATAAATGTTAGTTTTAGTGTAAATTGACTGAAATTAATAGGGGTATGGCTTGTGAATTAAAAAGGGAGTTCAAAGGTAACCACCAATTAGTAACCGGACAAATCACCTTATAGGCACAAAACATAAAGCCGCCAGTATTGAAATAGCAGTTAAATACAGTACAGTTAAGTCAACTATAATTACAGTAAGTTGATTATACTTACTACAAATTGACTACAATTTGTGGGATTGACTGTAAGTGCAGTACAGTAGGTGCCTACTGCAAAGTAGGGTACAGGCCAAAGCATTTGGCTATACAAACTAGCGTGCAGATCGGCTAGCGGTCTACCAAACTTAGAACTTACAACATCAGAACCAATTTCAACACAGCACCAGTTACTTCGACTACAGTGATTCGAATCGACTACGTTGCAACGATAAAAATCTACCAACAGTTAAGTTATTAACTTCGCAGCCGTGGCCTAGGCCGCGTTACTTTTTGCCGTTTTAATGGCGGCGCAAAGGGGTTATTATAAGGTGGTTAAACGTTCGGAAAACGTTTTTGCAACGACTGCGACGCGATAGTTAATTCAAAGCTCTGTAGCGTTAATATCGATAGGTATATACCCGCCTTTACGTTTCATTACTATTATTTATCAATATTTACCATTATACGTAATATCGAAATCGTTCAAATCTTTACAAATGTAATGGGTATATTTGACGCCCAACTTTTCTTACATATATAAACCTTATTACTACCCTTCATGAAAAAGGACCCCATATAGTTCATATAATGTTATACTTTTCAGGGTTAAGCGGGGTGGGTAAGGGTTAATGGAAAAGATATGGTAGAAGAAAAGGGGAAGAAGGAGGAAACGAGGTTAGTGCAGGCTTAGAAGGCCTTTTTAAAGGTAATAAACACTTTAGTAATAGCTTAAGTACGCGCGCAACAATGCATGACTTATATGGGTTTGTTTTTGCGAAGAAAAGCTATTATCTGCGTTATTATTGAGACCTTAATAATGAGAATTTTAATTATGGAGACTTTGGTTATTAGATACGAAATGTAAGGATATTTACTGGTAAAAACAAAACTTTGTTATTATATAAGAAAGGGTTTGAAACTATGGGTCGTATAAATAAGGGGTCACTTTGTATTTGTTTTAGGATTTGATGTACGAATTACCCCGCATATAAAAGTTTTTTAACAACACTATACAATAACATGTCGCAATACGTATTCGTACGTATACACGCAATCTTTACACATTTTAGAATTTGATGTATGGGTTACCCCGCGTGTAAAAGTTTTTTAACATCACTATACAATAACATGTCGCAATACGTATTCATACGCATACACGCAATCTTTACACATTTCATTATCGTTTCTTATTCGTGTTATTTTTCTATTATTATGCTTTACAGTGCCTTTTTTTTAAGGGCCCACTCAATTATATCCCTAGTAAAAATAGACGTTAGGTAGGGACTGAAACGACCGTGTTGCACGGCCTAACTAGGGTTATAGTTTATACGTCTTCAGGTTTATGAATGGTAGGGCACCCTAAGGTCTTGATTAGAGGGATGGCGCGGGGTCCCGGAAGCCTGTACGAGCTCCCGGTGGACCTCGTGTTACGATCCCTCCCGCCGGTATCTATAGGGCTATTTCGTAGCAGCTAGTGCAACACTCTGTAGTTAGCACTGCCCAGTGATAGTAAAATACACACACACAAAAAAAATAACCCCGGACATAGAACAGTATCACGTCTCAAAGTAAAGTATATATATTCTACTACGAAAAGTATACTTTCCCGAGTCTTTTCCTCCTTCATCATCCATTACTATTACTACCCAAAAGACTTGTCCTTGACTGTCTCCCGATATGTCGACATACCAGACCCAACCAACAGTAAGTAGACGAAGGAGTTATTGGTATGTATATCGAGTTCCAAGCCTGGCACATGACTGACTCGGCACTCGTTAAAACCCGCCCGCGTAGAAAAAACATCGCACCGGCCGTATTCTTCCGCTTCCGCCTGGCAGCTAGCTCCTGACGACTCGATCGATCACCTGTACACCGCATATATCGCTGTCTCCTTCTTCATCGCGACGACGACGGAGAGTCGTGGCGGGACGTAGAACGCACGTCACAGACGTCGTCGCTTGTGAAGGCAGGCGCCAATGACCAGACACGCAAATTTTGCTTTGCCCAGCTTTGTTCTGCTGTGTCGTCAGCCCCCGTGAGTGAAATGACTTGGAATTACGAAAAAGTCACGATCTATCTGGATGGATGGAATGGCCCGGGCCGTCTTGTGAATCGTGGATGCTGCTGCCCCCCCTCCCCCCCCACTCCGCGAATACATCATCTTCGGTACCGGGCAGTGGACACAAACATGAGACCATACATGCATTCGCTGGGCGCCCACTAAGTAGCAGCTTCCGTCCCGACTTTCTTTGAAGTTGAAACGTACCCGTTTCCTTTCTTCACTGAGAACGCAGCCAACTGCTCACGTTCGAGTCGAGGCAAGGAGTCGATGCGGTCACCCAGTAATTCGAGGCTGGCCTGGTATCATTTGCAGTAAAGTTCAAGGGGCTGTTGGAGTTGCTACGCAGTTATTATCTGCATTCAAACCGGGTGGCAAACCTCAAGTCTAAACCTGCCATCCTACCCCCCTATGGACCTGTTGCTGGCCAATCGTGCTGCATCCCAAGGTGGTCCGGTCAGACCAGTCACAGATAGACAAACAGAATACGCTTCTTCCATGCTGCTGCGGCATGATTATCTTCTATCAACGCTCATACAAGACATACAAATACATTGCGCTCGTCATTCGTCGCAACTTTCCCAACGCAGGATTGGCTGATGCCTATGCACGATGCGTCGATGCCAAATGCGCTTGCTGTTCATGAAGGTGCTTCACAGTCCGAATCTCGATTAGGCCGCCTGATCTAAACCGCATGCTCCACAGCAATCTTCCCGTTTGTGCTCGCAATGTGGAAATTCCGAATGCCCTCGATATCGGCCCAGAAAACTACCCGGGCCTGTGCCCAATCCTGACTGGAGGCAATATCTGCTCTCCTGACTTTCGTAATGCGTTGCTTTACGCAAAGTAGCTTTTCCAGAGGACACCCTCCAGATCCTCGAGCTGGTCAGGTGTGAAATACTGCAGACACTCGTTAGTCACAGACAGACAGACCCCTTCAATTCTTGGCACCAACAATGTGGAATCGTACCTTTTGGTCAACCATCCAACTATCCTGCCTCGTCTTCTTGAACTCAGCCAGCACACTCTTAGCCGCCTTACCCACCACACCAGGATCTGTCGCCGGCCATCTTGCCAAATGCGCAAGCACATCCGGCATCCACGGCGGCGGCGGTGTGGCATAAGGGAACGCCTCAATGAGCGCGCCCAGACCCAGCACGGCAGCGTGCCGGCGCACAATTTGATTTTGCGTGTCGACGGGTGTGTCCGCACCGCTGCGCTTGCGCTTGGGTATCGGATTGTCGGCCAGCTGCTGCTTGAATCGTTCGATGAGGGCCTGGATAATGGGGTTGCGGATCGAGGCGGGCGAGCAGCGAATCATGCCTGCCAGCGTGGCGGAGGCGCAATTGCGGACCTCGAGCTTCGCGTCAGCGAGCATGTCGCCCACGGCATCGAAGAGCATCTCGCGGTGGACGGGGGCGGTCAGAAAGAGGCGGCGGAAGTAGATCACTTGTATGTTGACCAGCGCCCGTAGACGCTGGTGCCATGACGTGGCTGACCGACCAAGGCGAACGAGAGCCTTGAGGAAGGCATCATCCTCGCCGTCGCGGAATGGGATGTTGGCCAGGTGGCGGTAGACATGGTAGGCGAGCCTCATGAGCTCGGGATCCTCCTTGACGTCCATCATGTGCAGCAGCTGGTCAATGAAGGGATCCGAAAAGAATGGCACAAGTTGTGTGCACTCTTGGGAGGTCAGCATCGCATCCAACCAGGCCAGGACTGTCTTCGAGCCGTTGGTGTAGCTCGAAGGCTCCTGCTGCCCTGGCGTGCGCTCATGGCGCCACGTCTCGAGGCGTTGAAATATGTCCGTGATCGTGTCAGTGAACTCTTCCGATGGTTGGTATGGGCGAATGCCGAGAGAAGACTCGGCTTTGTTGCCGGTCAGCAGCGCTGTAACATTCGGGTAAGACTCGTGGTATCGTGTGCGGTAGATGGTGGCAATGACCCGCCCGATTGCCTCTCTCACTGACTTGTACGGGTGGTCGATGTGTGCCAGAAAGTCCTCCAGAATCGGCTTCTCTTGGCGGAAGTGCCAACCACTGTCATTGATGATCAGCTCGAGCAGTTGCACTTTGGATGCCTCCTTGAAGGCTGCATTGGAGGAAATGTCTAGTCTGAAAGCGCTGAGCCTGTCCACGATCTGGGCACAGCGACGAGGATCTTTGGCATCAACTATCAGGTGAAGGCAAGTGATCCAATATTGCAAGTTGTCCGGAGTCAAAGAGTCGGCAAAGATGTCAAGCATCATTGGGCCAGCGAAGTTCCAGATCTTTTCCCGGTGTTCCTTAGGTTCATCGACACCACCAGAGAGCAGGGCTCCGATGATTTCGGCGGTGGCACGGTGCTGGTGCTTGTCACTTCCATCTCCATAGACGTCCTTGACAAGGTCCTTGATGTCATCAAAGGTAGCTGCCGTCACCCCATAGATGACCATGTCAAAGACATGCATCAAGAGCATGACGTTCGCCATGCGAAACTTGTCGTGTGGGCTGTCACGTGGCTCTTGCTTGAGGAAGTCAAAGCACTGCTTGAACCAATCCTTGGTCAACAACTCGCCGATCTGCTTCCGGGCCTTATTCTCGGTCTCGTCGTATGCGTCGAAGGCCTGTGGGTTAGCCTTGGAGGCGTTGAATTTCTTGCCCCATACCAACCATCCAGGGTAGTCAGCATCGACAAAGTACTCCGTTTCATCAGGATCGGAGAAGGAGTCTAGGAACTTGTCTGTCCACCCGGGGTCATCGGAAGGAACCTCGATTTCCATGTTGACCTTGTCGACGTCCTTCTCGAGGAGGTAATTCCGGTACTCGTGTGCGTACAAAGCGCGCAAGTCGATGCTCGAAAAGATATTGTTGAAGGCGAGTTGATAGTTGGTCCGTAAACCAGGGTGCTCATCATTCGTGCCGCGGGCGACTAGGTCGATGAAGCTGGGCGGCACAAGAGTGTCGAACCGCAGACACATGTTGGTAGCAAAAATGGTGCATTTCAACGCCACTTTCCAGTGCGCTGTCTTGGCGGTGTCGATTAGCTCGAGGCCAAGGTTGTGCTTCTTGGCTTCGACCTTCTTCCTGCGCTCGAGGATGAAGTCATTTCTGGTCTGGATGACTGCCAAGCAGTCCTCCGATGGCTTGATCGAATCCACTACGTGCTCGTCCACAATGACCATCCGTTCGAAGGGCTTGCCGAACTCAAGCAAGTGATAGAGGGAGGAAGTGAGCAGTTGTTGAATGGAAGCCTTATCCACACGAGCAGTCTTGATGTATAGCCGCATCAAATCCGGGGCGAAGCGCCAGTCCCTCAACAGCGTCTTAAGCAAGGTAGTGTAGAGCAAGGTGTACATTGCGCCCTTGATACGGTCGTGGTCATTTTCGTCCAGAGCCTTGCGGTATTGCTCGAGTATGACAGGGATAACGTGCGGCCGGCCACCAAGAAGAACCTTGAGCGAAGAGTCTTGCGCGCCTTGTGCCACCCTGCGCACATCCGCGTATGAGGAGACGCAAGATTCCGCAAGATCAAGCAGGAGCCGCTTGTCGAGATCGCTCTTCTGTCGATATGAGGAGTTGTACTTCACGCGTTGAAGTTGGTACGCGTCTGCGCGTTTGACAAGCAGCGGACGAGGATACACTTTGCGGAGACCCGGGACCTTAAAGGGGTTGATGTCCGCCTTGTACAATCTCGACAGGCGCTCCAAGGGGTGTGCAGACCGTTCAATACCAACGTCGGTGATCCAGGTTCGGTACGTAGCGTAGAGAGCTGTGAAGCAGGTTACATCGTCTTGGTGGTTGGCGTTCAAGAAGTCGTGTATCTTTGACAGGAGCCGTCCGACATCATCTCGGAGCCTGTGTATCCGAGAGTACAGCTTACTCTTTGAGTCGAGGATGTATCCCGAGGGATATCGGTATTGCCGCTTCAGTTCTTCGTCGTCCGCAACTTCCGCCAGGGGATCTTCATCTTCCAGGATGGTGTCGCCGTCGGCCTCTATGCGACCATCCTCCTTCGTGCTACCGTTAGCCTCGCCAGCGGCCTTCTTTGGGTCGAACAGCGAGGAAACTCCTGATATGACCAGTCTTAATTGAGTCAGCTGTCTTGAAACCTCGTCGCCCCACTCCTTGTCCTTTCCTTTGCGGCTGATGGGCGTCTCGCCACTCATCAGAGAATCCAGCCTGTTGGAGGCCCCTCGGGCTTGAGACTCGAACAGCTCGACAGCGAATTGGATCTCCTCCGTCGAGGGTCGGTGCCAGCGGACGGTCAAGTCTGCCGGGGATGTTGTCTTTCCCCAGTCATCAACATCAAGGCCTCTCCTGATCACGTCGGGTTCGTAGAGATTGGTATCGATGGAGTAGGTGTGGGTTAGGTTCAGCAGCAGGTGATGGATGTAATTGGAGATGTGGATGGACGGTATTCCACGGCACTTCTCTTGCATGTACTGAGCAATGTCGTATAGCTCAGACTTGTACTTCAACACTTCTGCGCCAACATTGACGACTGTCATGCTGAGCATGCTCACATGCCAGACCAGTGCCCGATCGCGTGGCAACACGTCGGTACCGCTGCTGCGATCCGAGGCAGCGCCATTGAAGTCGATCTCGTTGCGTATGTTCACAATCAGCATGGGGATGAACGTCTTCAACGTCTTTTCTGCGTTGACCTTGCAGAGGGCGTTGCAGATCCACGCCATGGCGTCCCGGGCTTGGTGGACTACATGTGATGATACGAAGGTAGCCACTTTGTCCAGAGCCAAATCGAACAGCTCCGGCGACAGCGATGCGAACAACGGCGTTAACGCAGCTGGCAAGGTGTTGATGACATTATCTTCAGGGGAGTTCGCGCGCACTTGCGATGCATCTGGTAGGTTTTCCAGGAGAGTGAAGACCTTGCCGAGCAGGGTAATGACGAATTCGCCGAAACCAGCTGTGGATGATCGGACGATATCGGCCTCGTCTTCGTCGGACATCTCCTCTTGATAATCGATCTGCACGTCTTGGCCCTCGAGCTCCATGCGCTCCATCTGGCCCTGTACCCATTGCACAGCAAGGGCCGTATCGTGCACCTCAGAGCCCTCCCTGGTCAACGGCACGAAGGGTATGCTGTAGGCGACACTTTGGATGAAGCTGAGGGTGTACTGGGTCTTTCCCAGATCGTTGGCGTCAATACCAGGAAGTGCCAGGGCTAACAGGGCCGTGAGATGGCACCGGTAGCCCTTGTACTTTGACAAGATATTGGAGATCATCATCAGGCCATGAAGACTGGAGGTGGTCCGGTGCACCTCGACCAGGCCCTGCAAACTGGGGTAGAATCTCTGCAAAGCTCCCGGCAGTATGATATTGGGCTCCAAGTAAGCCAACCATTGCAAAGTGCTGGTGTAGTAGCTAACTACCTTCATGCTCTTGGCGAATAGGCCCATAAATGTAACCTCTTTCAAAGCCAAAACGAAGCGTTTCTTCAGATCGGCATCGATCCTGCGGTCTGCAGGAGTGTCGAGCTCACTCTTTTGCTCACGGTTCCAGCGGGAGACAAAGCCGTGAGCGAGGAAGAAGACGAATTGGGCCAAGATATTGGTCCACGAACCCTGGTTGGAGGGGTGGAAGAAAGTGTCAATGGATTCAATCAACCCCTCCAAGTTGGCCATGACCGAGTTGTCTCCGTTGAGGCCCTTGGGCGACAAGGAGTGTACGATCCACCGGGCAATAACGTGTGGCGTCGGGTGCTTCTTCTTGTCACGCTCCAAGTACCCGGCCGCGCCCATGGAGTAGTCCAGGGAGGAATACGGAGAGTTGGCCTGACCGACCGGGATTTCTGTGAGGCGGAGTATGGCCGTGAAGATGTGATTGGACTGTTCCCTTGTGAAGATGCCGTGTTCGGAGAATGGCACATGCGTGCAGCTGAGGTAGTCCCTCGAAAGACGCGAGAAGATGTCGAGGAAGAAGATGTCGAAGGATTTCGAGCGCGTCATCAGCGACCACAGGTGGAAGTAAGTGGGCAAGTAGTCGGCAGGTTGAGACAGAGGCTCGGAAGGCAGACAGGGAGCGGTGGGAACCATCACATTGATTGCGGCAACGACGGTATATGCGCACGACAAATCGGAAGTGCTGAAAAATGGTAGGAATTCCTCGAGCATTTCCTTCCGGTCGCTGGGATCGAAGTATGTCTGCGTGTGCATCGCCAGCTTCAACAAGTGCCTCCCACTCTTTCTCCGACTTGCCTGGTGTGCAGGTAATTCTGATGGCAGTACAAGGCCCTTGATTTCTTTCCACAGCGGTCTCCAGTCCAGGTATAGATCGTCACCGGGCTTCAGGTAGGTCTTCTTTCTGCAGCAGAAGGAAGGCATCCTGGTTAGCTCGGGCTACGATGGAAATGCAGAGGTGGCAAGGCGTGAGAACTTACTTGGTCAAGGTCAGAACCATCCTGGTGAATCGATCGGCCGTCACATGGTCGAGGCCGGGCGCGAGAGCCAGATGGTAGTAGAGCTTGGCTAGTGTTGCGCGCAGCTCGCGGACCATCTCAAACTTTAGGTTCAGCCAGCCTTGTAGCTCTCTCGTCCAGTGCAGGGCCCCAGGCGCAAAGTCCTCTGCTTTGATTGCAATGTAGAGATTTTTGAGGATCCCAGCCAGGGCAGCATCACGCTCATGATCCTCCTCGACGGCGAAGGGCAGCTGAGAGAAGTAGGCGAAAGTTCTCGGGCGGTATCGTTTCTTGTCGTCCTCGTCGGGGGTCAGGACAGGAACACCGGGCGAGGTCGATCGGGATATAGTGTCGATGGAGGAGAGGTTCTGAACCAGGAAGTGTGAAGCGTGGGCGGCAGCTGCGGCAGACATGGCTGCTGCCGAGGTGCTGTGTGACTCTGGAATGTCGTCCATGTTGCCTGCTTTTGCACTCCGCGGGGCGGACCAGAAACACGACGGAATGGCGGGGCAGGACTTGAGGTTGTTGCTACCGCGCGCAGAGGGCAAAGGGCACGAGAGCGTGTAGCACAGGGTCGACAGGACGGTGCTTGATGGAAGACGGTGCTTGATGGAATGCACCGGAGATGGTAGAGGTCACCAGCCTCGCTGTGCCGTGTCGCGGTATTAGGAAATGATGCGACTGGGGTTCAGTGGGCGGCCACAACGTAGTGGACAACTCCAGACAGCATCAACAATAACTCGGACCGACTTTGAGGCCTGGGGAGAGCCTAGCAATGCGATGATAGTCGGAGGCCGGTAGGTGACGTTAGAGACTTGGTAGACTTTGTCGTTGCAGCTTGAATTGGAGGGTTCGACTCGGTAGCCACGGGGGACCCTTGTCAGCCTGTAGACCCTGCAACCTGCCTAGCCTGCCACTGGAGCAAGTGCCCTAAGTACTACTAGTATGCACAGTAGAGCCTGCTGTCAGCCGGGACCTCCGGACCTCGGGATCCGGGCCTGGTATTTCGAGAGCTGGACACAGAGCAGGCCGACACATTAAATTGCCTGAGTACTGAGAATGCAGACAGTGTTAGCTCACAATCGATACTGCAGGCAATTGATCTTTTGGTGTCGTGGGATGGAATACAGGTCTAGTCCGGACCAACTTCGTTCCATGCTGCAGCACTGATCTCGACCAACCGGCATCCTGCTCGATTCAAAACGCTGCATGTGTCCAAGGAAGACAATCACTCCTGTGCTGGTGCAGAAACTGACTGGTAGATGGTGCCGATGTTATGAAGATTCCATTGCCACTGGGGAGACATGCTGTGGAGGTGTGTGCTTTCCTTTCAAAGGACAATGTTGAGGCTTACCAAACCGTGAACAGAACACTCTGCAATAAGAAAAAGAGTTGGCAGCAGGACGCTGACGATTGAAAGTAATGTATATATCTCGTAAATGCAGTGCAAGGAAAAATGACACTGCAGCTATCCTGACAATGAAAGTGAACCTAGGTCGCATCACCCTTAAATACTCCCACCTTGATCTTGTTCCATTCCGCATTTGTCCGCAGCAATGGAGGCACCAACTGACCTGACGTATGCTGTATACATACATAAACACACACACACAAACAACGCCCACGCCCATGAGACAAGCCGGGTGCTCGCCTTTGCGGCACCGCCTTGGCTCATGCTCGTCTGATCGGATCAAGTCCTTTGACGCGTGGAACGCCGGGTGCCTGAAGTGGTGCACTGTGCTCTACTCATAATATGACCACCTGCAAATCCCCCCCCCCCCCCCCCCCCCCCCTTCTTCTTCCGCCCCCCCCATTGCCACTTGCAGTGCACATGCCATGATTACGGACTAAATAAATACGGCATATCAGACTGTACACAGTACTAAACGGATGTGCAAGCAAACCCTGCAGAGGTTTTTTTTTTCCTACTCGCATGGAGTCAGTAGGGCTGTGTGGAGGTGCCTACCCAAAGCTTCGTAATTCTCTTAAGAATAGAGTATTTCCGCTCTTTCAATTGGCTGGTGAGCCCTGTGTATTTGTGAAGCGTGAAGGGCGGAAATACGAATGCTGAGAAAAGCGATGTACCGGTATCTATGACACTTAACCCCAATCCAATACGCGACAGATATAAACTTTCGCTAGAAGGTTTGCTTGCACAACCCGGCTTGGTCAGGAAGGTCGCGGTTTACATAGTAGACTACATAGGTTGCTCAGAATACACACAAGTATGAGCGGCAGGCGATTCTAAGCCTTTGAATGGAAGGGGAAGGGATTGGGGACCATGGCTAGAAGGCTGTTGTCAATCATTACCCGGCTGATCCCTGGGCCCAGCTAGTTCTGTGCCCCAAAAAATATCAGGGACCCAAAACAACAAGTTAATTGTTTATGTAGATTAACAAATATTTGGGTTATGATGTTTTATTCAGGATTATTCTTGAAGTTTATACTATTGCTATTTACATATATAGAAGAACAGTTTTGAAAGCAATACAATTAGATTGGCAATAAGAGTTATATTACCTGTTTGCACTATTTATTCTATGCGGATATAATACGTTGTTGTATACGTGTTTCCCATCATATGGCCTTACAAAGTAATAAAAAGCTACGTAGCGATTGCTATATAATGGTTATTATATTTTGTTTGAATTGTAATTTTTTTAAAAAAAATATTCTCTAATTTTCGATTCAAATACGTGAATAAATAAAGTATTAATTCAAGAGAATAGAAGTTTACACTGATAAAACTGGAAGTTTGCACTGGTAAAAATGGAAGTTGGCACTGGTGGATGGAAGTAGACACTAGTGAATTGTTGATAATGTATATTCCTACAAGTAAATAAAGCTATGTATTACAAGCTAATATCTATTCTAGTAGTCGCTAGAGATCTTGTGGATATTACTATATACCCTCATAGATAGTATACATAGGCCTAGTGGCAGTGCACTGTATTACAGGGTGCACTCCTACAGAGTACATGATAACGTGTCACGCTGCAGGCTGCACTCTTGCAAGACGCAAAGTGCATCATACATGGATGGGTCTATAATGACTATACCAAACCGAACGGCAATGCATGGATCGGTTTGGAATGTCTATACCAAACCGAACAGTAATGCGTGGTGCGATCTAAAATAGTACGCTCTAAATGAGGGCTTATAAGCCCTCACCCATAGCGTACACTTTTGAATGCTTTTTCTTCATATCTATAATCTTATATATTATAATACCAATTTAACTATTACTTTTTTTATACCTTATTTTACGTCAAAAACAAAGGTTTTAAACTTAACTAGTATTAATTAATAACTAATTAAATCGACTACAAATAACGAAAGAAAAAAGAAACAAATACAAATTAAATACCTATAACGGGATGGTATAACGGTTCCAACTACGAGTATTTGAATACTACACCTTATAAAAATAATACCGAAATATAAAATTACGCGAAACGACGAAAAACCCGAAACGAAATAAAACTATAAAATCTGAAATAACTCTAAAAAAGACTACTTTTAATACGATATTATTAACCAATTAATACCATGTTTATTAAAAATCCCCTTTACGTTAACTGTTAACTTTTATAAGCGTTTCAAACGTACTCGAATACTTTTTAAAAGCATTCTGTCATGTACCAGGACACATAAAATAAAACTACTAAGTTTCGAAACCTTTTGTTAAAACCTATCCGATTTTCAACAATCTACACCGATCGCCTTAATAGAAGCGGTGATACACAAAGAAACCGAACCGATCGCCTTAATAAAATCTGTTATATATAAAGTAACCAAACCAATTTCCAAATACCGGATAATATAATTACATTCTCTTTGTCTTACCTACTTTTCCACATTCGCCTACGTTTACCCTATCTATTTTAAGTTGAATATTTACATTGTTTTAAGTTTTCTTAACTACTAAGCTAATGTAATGTTACTGAAAATTAATGAAACTAATTTAAAACGCCTGACTAATTTATAATTACATTTAATTTAGGTATCATTGAAAATTTATTCGTATTAATAAACTCTAATAAACAGTATTCCAACCGCTTCAATTATTTTATTTACTTTATATTTGCTAAACTATCCTAAACTTTAAGTTACCTTAAATTTCAAACTAATTTAGACTATACATAAACTACATATAATAGCTTTACCAGTAGCGGACGTAGCAAAGATTAACGAATATATAAAATACCTCTTTATATATATGTTGTTAGGTAGCAATATCCTAAAATATTTAGATCTAAACTTGTAGGATAATAAAATCAAGGTACCAGTAAAGGATTTAAACCCTTATACAGAAAATACGTATATTATTAACATAATATTTAACTATTATAAAGGCGAAATGAAAGGACGTGACTTATTTGACGATTTTAAAGAGGATTTTACGAAATGAACACTGAATATGTAGTGAATACTCAATGGTATAATTTTTTTAAAAAAAGAATACGACAAAAAGGACTATAAAGTAAAGGTATTGATACAAACGGTAAAAATAACAGCTGTATCATAAAAGCCTTATCAACAATGGCTCAACTTATACAAATGCCAAAGTAAACAAATTATAAAGTAAAAAGGGGGAAATTTATAAAAGAATATTACTTGAAAAAACGTTAGGAACGCTTACTTAAGGTGACGAGCCGAGATTACATACTATAAATTAAGATAAGGCGTTCAATAAGGCTAAACGTCCACCACAGAAAGGAAATAGAATTGAAATAATTAATGAAAGAGAAAAAAATACCGTAATGATTATTTATAACAAAAGTGAAACGTATACCCTTTTTAAAACGTGATTTCGAACTTAAACAAAGATATAGCCATACTCTAATTACCGTAAATAACCCGTTAGGATATTGCGAAAGCGGCCGAAGTACCAAAAAAAAAAAAAACCGATCGACCATGGTAAAAACGGCCGAAATACAAAGAACAACCTACTCTAGGAATTATCGATCGATATAAAACGCCAATAAGTACCTTACGGATTAATACCTACCAACTACGACCCTTATCATAACCTTCTACTATACCGTTTCCCCACTAATGAAAGTAACTTTACAAAGCTAATTAACTTTGCCAAGCTTTGAAATAGAAACGATAATTTCAACAGTAAGCTGTATGACGTGTTTAATAATGAAATACAAGCTATATTCAACACATATGAAATATTAAACATTAAACTATCTTAATTTTATATTATTTTACCCGATATACTTTCTGAGAAAGTTAAAAAGTAGTATATATATTATTTTACGTAAATGGATATATTTACAGAGTATTATAACTACCTAAAATCCTACTTTGATATAAAAATCAACTACGAACTTTATGATAAAAACAAAACCAATACAATTTGAAAATCCGTAAAGAAACAATAGAAAAACACGGATAAAAACCTATGGTAAAATCTTACCGCCCTATTAACTAAGTTCCAGAAGTGTTTGATAACGCTTAAATCAAAATACAAAGGTAACAAACTATTTATTGAAATAATAACAAAAGCTTGTTGCAAAAACCCAGATTTCAACCTTATACTTTTTCAACCGGAAAAGAACATAAAAGCCTTTTGTACAAACCTTAAAATATCGTTTAAAACCTTGATATGCTGAAAGGCAAACTGCGAATTAGTATTTATAACTAATAAAACTAAAATTGAAGGTTAAATAACTAAAATAAACCTCGCTGAAACTATTTATCACGTTTTAAATCGAAAATTTAAGGTTTACCTAAGGCAAAACAAACGCATAAAATACTGGTATTAAAAAGAGAACTTTGGTAATAAGGGATAGTAACAATCATTCAGAAATGGAAAAAACATACTGCAACTATAACAATATTTGCGAAAAAGCATACAAAGCTCTGCTGGTTTATAAAAGCGGTATATCGTATGCGGCAAAGTCGGCTGCTGGTTTATAAACCACCCCTTCTACGAGTAATTTCGAATTAAATGAAAATTTTAGGCCGACTACGTATTTGAAAATCGAATAACAGTCAATTTTATAACATATGCAGCAGAATACAAAGGCATAAACAACGGATTTGACGTCTACACTTACGAAGACATATCCGGAGAAAACGACTATAAATATAATAATGCTTACTTATCAATCTAAAACAATAAAACTGCTGAACACATTTTCGCCGGATTATAAGACATCTTTTTATATATATTACAGGCTTATACTACGTAAACGAAGTACTCAATACCTATACAACGTCGTAATTCACATTTTCTAACAAATACAAAAACAGGTTTCAAAGCATTATATCAAATATTAGCGTAACCGAAATTTCAACGATCGAAAAACAATGATTCGATGTATTTATGGCGAAGTTTCCAAAGTTTTAACTAAACCGAATAGAAAAATACCGAAAGGTCCTATTTAGCAAAGGTAAAGTGTTATCTTTCTGAATGGTCGTTATAAATACGTGTTTCGAACCGATCAAGTTTTATTTAATAAACTTTAAAATACTATTTCTGCTTTTATTAGCCAATATAAACAAGCTTGGAATTAAAATCCAAAATACAACCAATTAACTTGTCCGCGCTTTAAGTAGCGTGTCCGTACTACTCCAGCTTAAATTCGACTATTTATAGTTCTTCCCCGAAATACATACAATTAAAGTTACTTATTTAACTTAAACTGAATTATGGACTTTATACCGACGATTCGGATACCTAGTTATAAAACGTCTTTTATACCTACTTCTTGACGTAAATCATATAGATATAGAAAAAGACGTACTTAAAGCTATCGAAAAGTTCTGCCATAAATGTCATCTATGTTTACAAGATACACAACGGTTTAAGTTCCACCTTGAAAATGATATAAACTTCAATCACAAAGTAATTATTGATATTATGTACTTAAACAACCAATCAGTCCTTTACGCTGTCAATGCAACAATATTATTCCAGGACTCCAAATTTATACGAAAATCTTTCGCTACAAACTATTAGAACTCTCTAGTTAATTATTAGTTTACCATTTACTTAAAGCCTCTAAACTAAATTACATACGATATTGATACGACCTTCGACTTTGCCGAGTAACGTACTAAATTTCGGATAACCGATAACTAATATAAACAAATCTTAATAAAATACTCATAAGATATTTAAAAGTGTAAACGATATCATGGACCGCTTAAAAAGACGTATACAATATTGTTGAAACCTCTAAAGAGTACCAGTTTTAAGGAATTTATCCTTTAAATAACAGTTAACGTTATTAATATTACTTTTAACCTGAATAAGCTTATCTCTACGCTCCTTATCTTTTCTACCTACCCGAGGATCCATATAAACCCTACATCATTACTATCCACAATATAAATGGATAATGCTATGGTGAAAGCTATAATGATATTACGCTTCTTACAGACGAAAAACGATATATATAAATCGTTGGCTACAAGGAATAACCTATGTAAAACTAACATTTTGAATATACTATTACAATCTAAAGTTTCAATTTGAAAATTTGAGGATAGATAGACTAGCCCTTAAATAATTAATGAGTTTAAAGGCTATAGTATACTCGTTTAACCTACCGAACAGCATAAGTTCGTTTTGTTCAACAATAGTACGCAAATATAAAAAAAAGGTAAAAATAAACGGCTCGAAATCGCAAAACAAACAAAACCGCCCAAAACACACCCCATAAAACAACGAATTTAAACCGAACCCAACTTTAAACTTACCCCCGAAACATGATTTCGGCTCGACCACATAAAATAAAAGCAACCCGTTTATACCAACCCTACTAAAACCTCGCCGTCTATTATGGTCCGACCTACGATGGTAAGCCAAGTAGGTTCCAAATGGGATTTACTATTGAGGTGCGGAAGAAGACTAGAAGAAGCTAACATATCCCAGCATATAGATCCCTTGAGTAGAGCCAATACCTAGCCCATTATATGCCTTTACACGTGCCGTGCACGGACCGTACCCTTTTCATATACGGATTATATCCGGCCTAAACCCGGTCCGCTCCCGGACCGAACCTAAGCCTATCCCGTGATGTATACAGTTATGTAACTTATAGGCTTAATAGCTAACAGTCTAAGTCTAGGACATACCCTTTTCTCTCCAGATATAATAAAGTTTATGGCGCCTTTTTAAATAAATACCGGACGCGGGCCATATCCGCTTAATATATGGATAAAACGTAAACCAGTGACATTACGCCTAATACATCGTATAATGTTCCAGCTGTTTTATGCTATATTGCTGGCACCATATAACGTATCTGCTAACATTCCGTTTAAGGCCTCCTTTTAACTGTCGACGCCGTATAACGTACCCGTTAACGCTCCGTGTAAAATATCCTTTTTGTCGCTGACATCGTATAACGCGTCCGTTAACGTATCATATAAAGTTGCGTTTTAGCCTTTGAAATCGAATAATGCGCTCCGTATAATATATAACCCTTACTGAATCTGATCCGCCAGTCCCTATAAATACGGCCGCCCTTACGTAGCCTTTAAAACTTCATCCTTTTTCCTTTTATACCATCGCCCCTTCTTTTACCAACTACTCTATTTTAATTCTTTTTAATTTCTTTTATAAAAGATAACCAGCTATTTAAATCTACATATCTCCACTTTTTTTCCTAATTTCTTATTATGGCCGACGTATTTAATAGCTTTGGCCTAAATTACGTTATTTCCGGCGCTCTCGGAAGGGACAACGAGCTTTTACATAAGGTATATTACTTTATAATATACTAATACCTTGTTATTAACTAACTATTATAACCCCTTTACATTATCAAAGTTTTTTTTATCTTTGGAAATAGTAAAAATAAAACTAAATTTCTTTCGTTATAAGTTAAAAACGCGTATATATTATATATTAATAGGCTTTTACATTTTAACGTTCTTTTATTTTATGTTTGAGTTTATTATATATAAGCGTTTCACATATATCGAAAGGTTTATAATAAAGTAAACTTATAAAAAAATATTTACGAAAAGTCGACCATTAATTGATTCCTTTTTATAATATATTTAAAAAATAAGTTTATTTACAACTTTACCCAGTTTACATACTCTTTAACATCAGTTGGTTATTACTATAAAGAATGAGGATTATATTCTATCCCTTACATGTAAACGTTAGGGAGATATCTCGAGTTATCGATCCGTTTTTACCTTCGCCTTTTCCTAATTAATTAATTAGTTTATCCGATTTCATAATATTATTCGGTCGTAAGGAGTTCCTATTATACCAGCCATACAAGCCGTTACTCTTTCAATTATACATTTATGCCGTCTTTTTCTTCTAGGTCCGTATTTACCCTGGAACCTTTCGTCGTTTTCCATTATATCGTTTATTTATAAAGATAGAACGCTTTCAGTTAATCGAGCTTTAACATATAAAGTTTTCGCCCCAACATTTTTGAACTATTGTTAAATACCCTTTCGTAATTTTGATTTAAAAAGACAAAATAATATAGCTATTTAGGTTATATCTTTTATAACTAATATAGGCTACAGTTCACAAAATGTTACGAGCGACGTTAAAAGTTTAATTATACGATTCTAGATCTCATTTGTATCCTATTTGTTAACTTTTTATAAAAACGAATTAATTGGGTTAACCGTAAATGGACGTAAAATTATACCCGAGCTAATCGCATTGCTCAAGCCTAAACTAACATGTTATAATCTTTAATAACCCGTTTAAAAGGTTATTCTCCCCGCCCCACCCTTCATCTTACTTTTCGTTACCTGTTATCGTTAGCCTTATTTAATTCTCTTCCCTTTTAACGTTATTTTTTATCGTCGATATCCCTTAACGTCCGTTCTTCCTCATATTATCTGCTATCGACCTCGTTTAACGCCCGCTCTTTTTTGCGTTATCCGCCCTTCTTAACGTCATCTCACGTACGGTCCGCTTCCTACCAATCCCTTCCCTCGACACCTATTGGTTTTCGCCATGTATTTTACCGTTCCTCTCCCCTATTATTGCCTAACGTTTGAAATTAATCATAATAAGACCCTTAACGTTAATAACGCCGGTATTCGCTAAATTTAAATAGAGATAATAATAATAAATAATTAAACTTTCTTTGAAATATAATTTAAACCGCTTTACAATTAGATATCATTCGAAATAATTTGGTAATATTAATTCGACTTTGCCTAATATATTATAACCTGATTTAATAATAAATTTTTCTTTGTATTAACTACTCAATTGTAAATTTGGTGGTGTAAACAATTCGTTTTACGCCTGTTATTTAGTATAAGCTTAACGTCGTCGTCGAGATGCCAGTTTATTGTATACCCGAATATTTCCCCATTTCGATTTGAATTCATCTAAGGTTATAATATATTAACAATTTTCTAAAAATTCACATTTCGACTTATTTTAACCCTTTCACTTAACTAATACGTAACGAATCCCACCCCTCTCCTTTCTTATTACGAGAATATCTTATACTTTAAATTCTTTTTATTTACCCTCAATTATATCTTTCTTTATTAATATTAGTCCCGGGCAAATATCGGATAAAATTTACGGAAAAAGGGGTTCCAAATTATACGTTTAATTAAATTTATATAAAATACCAGATATTTATCAAAGATATTTAATACAATATTGAACGGGTTTAAAATACTGATTATCCGGTATTAATTATAAAATTAATCTCGTTTTTTCCTTGGGCGGTTAGTTTTGATATTATAAAAGCTTAGCAAAATTTTGTTCCCTACCTTATATCACTTCGCCGGACATCGTTTACTATTCGCCGCCGTTTTTATTCATTATTAAATATAAGTTATCACCGCCTAAATTAATTCCGTTCCTTCGCGTAAATAAGTTAAAACCTTAATGATTCGTTCCGTTAAATTAGTTAATGACTTCGTATCTCTGTTCATTTTAAAAAATAGATAATATTTCTTATCTATTTATTGAACAGTTTACGTTAAATCCGGTAACTATCGATTTTAGGTCATTTAACGTAAATTGATAAATGGGTAAATACAAAGTTCAATCGTATTACGAAAAAGAGACTACGATACGTAAGTACTTTGAAACTTTTTAATTCACTCGTTTAATTTCGCCAATTATTTATAAGTAATCTATCGTAAATAAAAGTTATTTAACTCCAATTAAGGAATGAAGTAACGTTTAAAATACGTTTACCTAATCCGAGCCGCGATTATTAATAATGGAAGTAGAAAAACCTATAAAATCTTTATTATATATTTCGAAAATATTTCGCGTATATATTTAAAATTATCAACTATATAGCCTTTAATTAATTAAATTTGAAAAAGCCATTTGTGATAATTAGCAAATATCGAAGGCCGTTATAAATAATTAGTAAGTCTATTATGAAGTTAACCGAAATATACGTTTAATACCGGTTGAAAATAAGAAAAGGTTAAATGAAGCCTTATCGTAGAGTATAACGAGATTTATTCCCATTATATTACCTATATATTTAATTGAAACTTTCAATATTTACGACTATTATCTCTTAATAGTAATTCTATTAAAAACAAGAAATAAAATATTTTTACTCAAATAACCTATAATAGGTAAGTCGTAAGTTTTTTATAATATCTTCATTGTTAATGATTTTCAATTCGGTAATTATAAACGACTATGGTAACGTAATACTTTTCACGGATTGATCCCGTAATTTATAATTTATATTATTAATCTTATTTTAGGTGGAAAACGCTTAACGCTTTCGAAAACCGCTTAAAAACAAACCTTTAATGATAGGTCATTTACTACCCTTTAATTTTATAATTTTATTAATATACCTAGGTCGAAAATAAGGAAACTACTTCACGTTAACGATACCAGCGAGCCTAACGCGAACCGGGCCTGCGATGGTACCGCCGACGTTACTATACTAAAATCCCTTAACGTTATTTCCGATAACGACCTAGGCGCGGACCGGACCCGGGGCGGTACCGCCTTCGACGGCCCTTCTAAAGCCCCCGATCCCCCCTTAAAATGCATATTATCGTAATTTAATAACCAGACCTCCGTCTCGTTAAACTCCTTTACCTAGGCGGCTATAATTTGTTTTTTTAATATATAAATCTATTAATACTACGGTTAACATAATAATAATAATAAACTAAAAGATCTGCGCGCGACGTTCCTTAACTTCCAGCTTATCTTATAGCCTTACGATTCAATGTATCCTGGCGAGCGCCTTAAATTATGGGCTTGTACCGTAAATAATATTAAAAAAAGAGAAAGTACCTCGGCCCATCTAGCCTCACGTTCCGAGATTAATCGTAATAAATAAAATATTCCAATCCCTTATAATCCGTTAAAATCGTAAATGGTAAACGGATATTACGTAACTTTAAAAACCACGCTTTTAAATAAAATATTACCGTAAGAAGTTCCTTATCGTAAATAGTATAGTTACGTTTCACATCCGTTAATAGTACGGAGTAATGAGTTATTGATTTTAAGATATTATCCTCGTTTCGCTACGACAAATACCCTTTTCATACCGTTTCCGAATGATTAGTTTCTATTATTATTATCCGATTAAAATATCAATATACTAAAATCGAAGCCGTAATAAAGGCATCATTTAAGGTTTAAAATACCCATTCCTCCAGCTTCATCTAAGCTTAACGAATACCTTGCTTTATTTCGCGGATGAAACAATCCGCTAACTTTAAAAAATTATTAATAAAATTACGATAAAGGTTGGTAAAACCTAAAAAACTTCGAACATTCCGAACTATATGTAATAACTCTTATTCGCGAATTACTCGGAATTTTCCGGGGTTGACCCGAATACCTACTTTTACTGGTATAATAAAACCCAGGAATTTCACTTTTCTACCTAAGAAATCACACTTCTTTAAATATAAATTTAGTTTCACATTACAAAAAAGTTCCAAAACCACGCGAACTTTCGTTATATAATTTTTTTGAATCCCTAAAAAAAGACTAAAAGATCTTTTAAATACGTAATAACGAAATTATTCAAATATTCGCTATTATACAATTAATATAATATGAAAACGTCATCGGAGTTTTTGTTAACCTAAAGGGAGTACTTAGCTAATTAAATAACTCAAACCGTATATAAAACGCCGTTAATTCCTTTCACCTGGATATTATTCAAATATAGTAAAATAAAGTTAAAATATGTAACTTCGTAAATTATATCGACTTCGATAATGTAAGTAAGGTTTTTGTAATTAAAGGTAAAAAGATGGTTTGAATTTATAATTTTATTCAGTATTCGATAATCAATATAAAACCGTTATTCTGTCCTTAATTTACGAATTAATAATATTAACGTTATCGTTAATGAAAAATTCGCCTGAAATTGACCTTATTTACTAATTCCATAATTTATCGTTAAAACTTCAAAAGTTAATTTCGTAATATCGTGTATAACGGTCTTTAAGTCGTTTTAATAAAAGTTCATAATCTATAATTTAATGTAAATATAATGATCAAGGTTACCCCTATATAAAGATTAAGCCGTAGCTTTATTTTAATTAAATAGGTTGCGAAATACCTTCAATTCCGGTAAAAAACGAGATAGATCCTTTTTTTCCCTTAACTCTAGTCGTTGTCATTATTTTTAAAATCCGCGTTATCTCGCTAAGACTTATGATACAAACTATCTGAAACGAGTCCCCTATTTGTTATGCTTTTCGGTACGAACTTTATGTTAACCCGAGGAAAACCAAACCTACTACGTCTCATAAATCTCTCATCCTAACGCATATTGACATTATATATATAACCAAGCCTCTTTAACTTTAAATTACTAAACGGCTATCGTCCTCGTTTGAAACTATCTATTAATATCGTATCGAAAATATTCCCAAAATTATATCCCGCGTTATTCCAGGAAAAATATATATTAATATCGTGTTCAACTATTTATCAATACTAATACGAAATTTAGCTATTTAGGTAATACGTTTATTTTACCGTAACTTTAATATCGTCTCAAACTTTCCCTGATATAATAGTGAATTTACTTTAACATTAACTATTATATGAAAATATCATTTATAATATAATAATAGTTATAATTAAAATCGACTAAAATATTTTTAAAAAATAGGTATTATTGAAAACCATAAAAATAAAAAATAATTATTTATTCATACGTATCTAAATTAGATTAAACCTTTTTTACTTAATTTTACAATTACGCTATTAAGGCTATATAATTTATAAACGAAACTATATCTAAAAGTTGAAGTTTCCACGTCTTTGTTAATAGGAAACCATTTTTTACCTTTTTAACTTAGGCCGTATATATCTATAAAAAATGTAATATCGGGGGATGGTCATAATTACATTAAAAATGGTTTAATAAATTATAACATACGTAATACCCCGAAATAATCCTAACTTAAAGTCTTTTTATTATCGTTTACGTCGCTTTATATCCCTAATTTTAAATACGTACTAAACATATTTATTAAAAAAAACTAATCGCGATATCGAAAAGACTAGTTGAAATTATTACAACCTTTTAATGAAGGCGTTTAAAAAGCGTAGACTTTTATTATAACTTTATTACTATCCGGTCGTTAATTTTAAATCGGTCCCACTCATTAACAACCAAAACGCTTCTTTAAGTCCTAAAACTTTAATTCGTCGACAAGTTCGCAGTACTCCTTCAAAGTTACAATATAATTTACCCAAATAATACTTGCTGTAATGAATTTATTACGAATACGTAACAATATACGAAAACGTAAGTAATTATACTTTACGACTAAAGACCAATTTAAACCGCTAACTTAAGTTAGAAGTATTTCTAATTTAATAATAAATAATATTTATAAGTCATTATTACTTATAACTAAATCTTCTGATTCGACTAATATTTTATCCGCGCGGTAAAGATCGCCGAAAACCGCCTCGATATAATTGAAAAACTTTTTTATATTATACTAACCTTCGTATCCTCCGGCTTCATAATAGGCCGTAACCGCCTACTTCATTGCCGTTGTACAATATTCATATACGTAAAGGAACGCATATTAACCATTTTTAATTTACATTTTATTCGCTTTTGGTATAAATTTAATCTTTCAACATGTCGTTATCTATATGAAAGCAAATCCGTCAAATTACGATTAGTTATGTCATTTTCGTTCGCCTTAAAACGGTAAAAACACAACGCGAGTCGCGACTGATTTAATTTCGAATTATTTAATTTTTGTGACAACTGAAACGAAGTCGAATGTAAAGTTAGTAATTAAAGTCGATTAACCAGGTTATTACAACTATTAAATTATCGACGCGATATAACTTACAGTATTTTATAAACGAGAATATCGGTTTAAATGAGCACCGAAAAGGAAAAAAGTATATCAAAAAAAAAAAAAATAGAAGATTAGGTATTCGTCGACAGCCTATTTTCCTCGATAACGTTAAAGTGTAACGCCTAATTCTTAAAGGCAACCATAACTCAACATATAAAGCTCTTGGGTAAAGTTAATACCTAACCCGTTACGTGCCCTTATACGTGCCATACACGGACTGTGTCCGGTCTATATCCGGTCCTCGCCCAGGCTGGGCCCAGGCCCATTCCGTTACGTGCACAGTCACGTAACCTATAGGCTCAATGACCAACGGTCTAAGTCTATGACACCGCCGAGGGCGACCCATCGACTCTAAAATCAGAAAACGCCCTGAATACTTTTTCACGAACTCTTTTATCACTTAAAAGGAAATAACAAATCGTGAACTCAATTTAAAAATCCATTACGAAGAAATTATTACCATTCCAGGTACCTAATTTAATAATTTACCTAACCAGAAATCTCGGCTTTAATCTACTAAAACATATTTCGTCGTAAACGCTTTAACCCAGTTATCTACAGTAACTATAGGATTTTTCCGACCCGCGTCATTTACGAAATTAAAGATAAAATCGAAAAACCTTACGAAAAAACCCACCTAATCGTTAAAAGATATAGCTACAAAAGTAAAAAGACCATTATAACCTAATTAACTACGTTATAATGAGCAAACTATCACCTGATTCTAGTATTCGCGGCTTTCCTTAACGAACCGTATAATCTTTATATTGAGCTTCGAAATATAATACAAATATTAATAAAATTGAAGGAATAAATGAAACGACAAATCTACGATAATATATTAAAATATTTTAAGTATCATTACCCACCTCAATCTATCTTGCATATTATAAGACCACTTTATATCTTAGATAAAGCCGGCGTTTACTGATATAATACCTACCAAAAACACTATAAAAACAACTCGAAATATTTAACTTCATATTTGACCCATACTAATTAATATAGACATCCCGTTTTAAAGGCTTTACATTAACAGGTATATAAACTAACTATACTTTAATGTTATATAACACCTCGTTTTCCGCATTTAAAAAAAGGAAACTTTTAAAGTCTCGCTTAAAAGCTAAACCCACAAAGTATCTAATAAAAGAACATATAATCGATTTTAATAACGTTACCATTACCCTTCGAAACGGCGTTTTGGGCTTTATAACAAAATGGCAGCTAAATGGAGTTTCCCTTATCGTTTTTGATAACGCAAAACGAGCCGACGAATATAAATACTAACGCGTACATAACGCTTAAGTCGCTTTTATAACATATCCAAAGGGAATATTGAACCTTCTTATCGCTACAAAATACCAAACTGACCCGACAAACAATATATATAAGTCGTTCAATAAACGACTAATAAAAAAATATAACCCAAAACGCGGTTTACAATTTGTGCCGCTTAATATACGTATTACAAAACTATTTATTTTTACTAACGCATTTTTTGCTAGCAATAAGAATTATAACTTATAAATTAGCTTCGTCCTAATTCTTGGAAACGAAATACCGGCCCGAAACTACATTACTTTTCGTAAAAACATTATATATTAATGCTTTACTAAGTATAAAAGGGTTACAAAAAGCGTTTCAACGTCAAAAATCTATGGCATAATTCAAGGTTTCGATTCGGGCATTACCATAACGATAACGATCCGAATAATTATTTCCAACCTTATTTTACGCCTTATCTCTTCTATCGTATATGCTAACTCCTTTTCGCTTTACGAATATTTGGTTAAACTTGGTACTACAAATAAAAACCGGCTAATAATTAATATTATAACTTTACGCGAGTCTTACAAACGACGTAGAATCAAAGAAATAAATTAGATAGATAGTAATTTTTACTCAGCGAACGTGATAATTAAAACCACTCTAAACTAAATATTGGAAATACTTATATAGACAAATACACTATTTGTTAAGGTTGTTACAAAGGTTTCACGACCCTAATAAACGCGCTACTTTGCGATTATTTAAATAGGTCCGTACTACACCATTCGCGTTGATCCCTAATTTTACCTTCATTTAACGCTACCATTTTGCACCACTCCCAACATTTACTACTCTTTATTTTATACGCTTCCACCCAATGGAATTTACTATTCATTTTTTTTTCTATTTAATTTTACCATTTCCCACCGCCCCCAACATTTCATTACTCTTGATTTTACCTTTCTCAAACCTACCAAATATTACACTTTTTCTATCTTTTCTATTTAATTTTACTACTTTACGCCGCTTCTTACGTATTAATACACTTCATTTAAATAATTTGATTTTACTAAGTATTTCGTTACTTAATCTTTTTTGTTTAAATCTTCTTATATTTTAAGTTACATTCATTACTTTCAAATGATTAATTTATAGAAAGCCGCAATATTACCATATAACTTACTACACTTTAACCGGGTACACCAGTCCAGATTAAGGGCATTTATTTACTACTAAAGGGAAAGGGCGACGCCGTCACGTTCCCACCGTCCTCCCCATTGCTCTCCCCTCTATATTAACGCCATCACTATCACCACTTTCAACATTATCAATGCTAGTAAGGATATAACCCTACGCCTTACTGGTTATACTCGTAGATAAAGGTACAGGGGAAGGATTACCATTTTTATAGCGACGTGCGATAACGTTGTTAAACTCACCTATATAGTACATACGTAAGCTCCGTTTCTAGGCGGCGACGGCAGTTGCCGTCTTTCTAAACCGCCGGTTAAACCCTATTACGAATTAGCATCGGCTTATTTTAATAATTTACAACCGCAATTGTTGTTCGAAACGCTTCGAAATGTGCATTTTTGCTAAATGAAATTTTTAAAATTCGATTAAAACTTACTAAAGAGATAGCGGGCACGTAATACGACTTTGGACTACGGCTTTAAAACCACTGAAACGGAGTCGTACGAACTATAAATCCGTTAGTAACAGTAATAGCGAGCTGAACGACCTCCGCTTTCGTAATAATCGCCAACGGATTTACCCGAAGCTATGGACGAGATACACGACACATAAAACATATCTATTAGCAGCTTGGAACTACGGACCTGGGCACGCTGCTTCAACGCTTTACGTTTTGAAAAAGGCCTTATAACGTACCCTAGCAATATGAAGATCGAGGCGTCGGAGAAAATCCGTTTCGTATTCCTTATTTATAAGTAAGGAGGTTAAAAGTTTATAATCGGATAGAATCAGGATATACATACCCCAATATAACTATACCAAGTTACGTTCACGGCGTAAAGAGACCCTTATGGGTAATAGAGTCTTTACTCATAGGGAAAGGGTGAGATTTATAACTTTAAGAACCCCATATTTCTCTCTCTAAAATCTGGGAAAGGGGGAAGGAAAAGAGGAAAAGGGGGGGTCGTAGCGGCAACGGCAAAAAGGGGTAAGGCGGCAGTAAAAAGGGACGAGGCGGCGGCAACGGGGCTAAACGACGTGGCGGTAGCGGGCGAAGTAGCCGTAATTAATGAGATTATACCCGATAAAGGCGAACTAATAAGGGTGGTAACAATGACGGCGGCGGCGGCGACAACACACCGATGCTCTCACGCCAAATGGCGCCTTACTATCCTATTTTTATGTAACATCTATTCGAAGGATAAGTCAGTATATAAGTATTAGTTGAGAAACCTATCTATTGGAACGGTTTATTTAATTAAGGAAAACACAGGTTAAATTAAAATGGAAACTTATATCGGTTTAAATTACGCGTCTCTAAAAAAGAAAAGGAAAAGTTTTACCGAAACAGATAATAATACATTTTTTATGCTAACCTAACACGTAATTACGTAATTATCCCTACGTAATTATCCCTATGTAATCACACTTATGTAATTACGTCTATTAAAAACCATAAAAGGCGTTATCACTAATCATATCGCCCTTATTTAGCTATACCAACCAAAGCCGAATAATAATTACCATTACAGCTAAACCTTACTAATTTTAATCGAATAACAATAACTACCGTGGCCAAACCTTACTAACTTTAACCGAATTTACTAATTTGACCACACTATCGTTACGAAAACTACTTACTTAAACCTTTTATAATTAATACTATAAAAATATTATTACTACAAAACCCATTAATTGAAACCTTCGTAATTATAATAACATTATTACTATTAGGCTAAAGGTACAGAGTATTTAAAGAAAAATACCTATATAGATGTTACTATATACCCTTATAAATAATATACATAGGCCTAGTAGCAATGCACTCTATTACAGGGTATATTCTTACAAAGTACACGATAACGTGTCACGTTGTAAGCTACACTCTTGCAAAATGCAAAGTACATTATGTATGGATCGGTCTGGAATAGTTACACCAAACCAAAATGCAACGCATGGATCAGTTTGGAATGGCTATACCAGACCGAACGGTTATGTGTGGAGAAGTTTAGGGTAGTACGCTCTGGGTGAGGGCTTATAAGCCCTCACCCGTAGCGAGCACTTCTAGATGCTTCTTCTTTGCATCTATCATCTTATATACTACAATACCAATCTAACTATTACTCTTCTCTATACCTTATTTCACGTGAAAAAACAAAGGTTTTAGACCTTACTGACAGATCTAGCTCTAGCGATTACCACGATTTTACGATGTTATTACGCTGCTTCAGAGCATACTTACACTATGTGACTAATTACATAAATAAGCTATATTATATTACTACTTTTATAACATCTTGCTAACGAAAGGATTATCTTCTTCCTTATATAAGACTATAAATAGTATCCAATCATTTTAAACTATAGTTTTGGTTAAGTTCCTTTATATACAATCTGCGATTTTCTTTTTTGAACAATGCTTCGCCTTTCTATAAATAATTGTAATTAAGAATTATGTTTTTTGATAATCCTAGTTTATACATTTCAACTTTAAAGTGATTCCATAATGTACGCGTTTAGGATTAGTCGTGAAATGTACTAGTTTCATAATAAAACAAATTTACTGTTTGACAAAAATGGTTTCTAGAAACACTATATGAAGAGTTCGTCGAACGAAACTCTATTGTTTGTATGTAAAAAAAATTCATACAGCAACATAATTTTAATATATTACCAATATATATAAATGCAATCCGGTAGCCAAAGGTCATTAAGAGTGCGTTTATAATATGAAAACAACTTCTAGTTCGAGAAATAGTCTCTTATATGTAGAATCGATAAGATTCCTACCATACAAAAGATATGAATATAACTTTTACGTCGATTTCTACTAGGAGCCGCGTCATGTTATCCGACAACTATAATATTTTAGATGTCTCCAATTTCGATTACAAATCCCATGATTAGTTTAATGGCATTAGTTGTTAACGAGTTGAACGTAAGGTTCTAGGATGTTACATAATGTTTTCTCGCATATAACATTACAATAATACTGAAATTACCTAGGAGTAAAAATGTATCAATATTAAAAAGGACTGTTTTTATGTTGTTTTCCATTTTTGAAGGTAATTGTTAACATTGTGATAAAATGTTATTACGATTATAGTGGCGATGGCGGTAATAACAACATTAACGTTTTTATTACGATGTTTCGTATTTATTATTACAACTATAATACGATATTGGATATTATAGTTTGGGTTACGAGTTTGAAATAAGGTGTTCGTAATCGTTGTTATATCTTTTTCAATGATTATAAGGTTTTGTTAGCCGAGATCGGCGGCATATCCAGGAAGTTTATCGTTAAGTTCGTTATTTTCAACGGAGATATAAATAATACTTTAGTCAACGCATTGCTACTTTTAAATATTCTCTATGAATATAGCGAATAGGTTGCCTGTATCTAGTTTATTCATAGATTGTTCTATAAGTTTTTATCTGATATGATAGTAATGGCGACTTCAAAAGTTATGTTAATAGGAATAGTAACGATGACAGCGTTCGCGGTGGAGTTAACGGCCCCAATTGAAGGAAGTTTTACCTTGTGTACGCGCATCATAATTGAGGTGATATTACAATATAAAGTGTGAACGTTTTTCGAGTAGGTATTAAGCGGCACATTGCTTGAACTCATTAGACCGAAGTTTTTGGTGTTAAGAAATACGGCTTTTATTTACGATGCGGCATAGATACCTATCTAATCTAAACTTATCCCTCAAATCACACTTAATGCGCAAGTAACTTAGATATAACAATTAGTATAAGTGTTTACATCATTATTGTTGAAACCATAGTTAATTATAGTACAATGAAGTTTACTATACTATGAGTAGGTTTATTTTACTGACTGCAAGTAAACTATATTGCTTGTGAGTTAACTGAAAGTCAAGTAAAGTAGGTACCTAATTTAGACTAGGGCATATACCGAGTAATAGCATATACAAATTAGTGTGCAGACTAGCTAACAGTGTGATAAACTTAGAAGTAACTTATCACCACTTTCAATGCAATATTAGTTACTTCGATCAGAGATTCGAATCGGCTATATTACAACAATAAAACTCTACTAACACCAATTATTGCTTATTAGCTTAAGTACAAATAAGCTAGGTAAAAGAACAGGTTATTCTCTGGTTATTATGTTTTGATTAAATAATGTAGAACAAAGATTCTTGCGAAGTGCCTCTATATGTTATGCATTTGTTCGCGGCAGCAATTTGGAAGAGCTTATAGATCGTGCATTTGTTCGTGGCAGTATATAAGTGGCAAAGGTATCACTATTGAATACAAAAATGAATCATTATTTCACTAGCTCTGAAAGTATGAGAATTGACCACTTGAAGGTTTTAAAATTATTAAGTTATCAAAGTTAACAAATGGCTAAGATTTTAATATTAGTAGTAATACTAATTCAAATCGCAATCAAAAAGAATGAAGCCGTACAACCCTTTCATCTTTAATAAATAATGATTTTAAAGATAAATAACCTACGATTTACCTTTTTACACTGATTTTTCACTTTTATTGCTCTAATTTATGCTAGGATCGTCATTGTAAACGTTAAGATAGACGTCTTTACAGACCCAGTTAAATATAAGTTAATTAAAATCCTTGAAATTAAATTCGTTAAGCATTATAATAACGACTTTTAGTTTACAGACGTCGATAAAAACTTTATCATTAAGTACTTAACTATTAATTTTAAAAACTTTATTTTGACTTAAACTTAACTCATTTCGAGTTATGACTCAACGTTTTTCACAACTTTTGCAAGTAATTTAGCGAATATATCTTAGAGATATGGAAAGTGATAGAGAGATAAGTTAAAACCATATTGAATATTGAGTTACACTATTACGTAGTTTACCTTTTGATGGAGAATAGAAAAGAAGGTAATCTAGCAAATATACTATACAAATACATAATATACGAGGACCCTTACTAGATATATGAGGCTAAGAGCAAATGTATTGCTGGCGACAGCATCCTTTAACTCCCTTACTCGTGTTCTCAAAAACTAGATCCAGCTCAAATGAGTTTTTCAAACCCTTACTATTTTACCTAGTGACCTTAAAGTATAAGTGTTGTAGGTGATGATAAGAAATTAATTAACATAAGCGTAAAAAATTCCTAGGTTTACGAATACCCTTAATTCTATTGGTTAATTAAGTAAAACCCCCAGAAATTCTTTCATCATTAATAGTATTATTATAAGATTTATGGTAATCTTGAAGTTCCCTTGTATTTGTAATTTAAATAGGTTAACCAATACAAATATTCATTTCAAATAATTATCAGTTTCACTCATAAACTCATCATAGGTAATATTACTAGCTTTTTCCCTACGAATTTTGTCAAAGGTAATTATACTATCTATTAACACTAAACCCAATATTATTAGTCGAGAAATCCAAAGGTTTTTTTATAACTAGTATATTACTTTTCTCATTCGATATATTCTTATGATAGATATGTATTATACAGTAATTACGATCATTATTACAGTTTGAGAGATAAAGGAGAAGTATGACGGTAAGTAGTATAATCTTCTTAACGTTAAATTACCATCGTTTTTTAATATTTTCCGTTAGATAAGCATTGACTTTCCAAGTTTTCACTTGGTGTTTCCCAGTATTTGAAACGGCTTATCCAAGAATTATCACCTTCAGTACTTAACGAATTACACGTTGTTTCGGGAGATTTACAATAGTTTTCATAGTTTCATGAAATAAAGTGTCAATCTCATTCAATATTTTATCGATTACAACATTTTTAAGTGGTTTTATATATTGGAACATAAAAAATATTAGAAAAAGAGGATATATTTCCTTGATTATTTATTTCATTCGTTAAAATTTTGCTAACAAATAGTTTTGAATATAGGTGCTATAGAAAGAAAATCACGTTAGTCAGTTTTTTATGTCATTACTATTTACAAAAAGTTTTAATATATATTATAACGCCTTGATGCTATATGTAAAGACTTTTTAGCTAGTTTCAGTCTTCGTTCATGAATGTAATGGTACGGATGTCAAGTTCAATTGGTATATAACTGTGTATATTACTAAATACCTCTATAATTAGTATACATAAGCCAAGTTACAGTGTACTATACTGTAAGGTGGATTCCTGAAGAGTTTACGATAACGTGTCACGCTGTAGTCTTCACACTGGCAAGGTGTAAAGTGAATTATGCGTGGCGTGGTCTGGAAGGGGTATTTTAGAGCGCATGGCAAAAGGGCTACTGTCCGGATAAAAGGTTTATAACCTCCTATTCGTAGCGTGCACTTTCTAGAATGCTTTTTCCTAACCTATTATCTATATTTACTACAATATCAATTTTACGATGAATTTTCATTTACATTTACGTAAATAAAGACCTTATCTAAAAGAATTAGTAATTTACTAGGTTAACTATAAATATATAAGAAAAAAAGATAAATTGAAGTTCAATACCTATAACGGAAGTCTACAGCGATTCCAACTATTGGTATTTTACTATTACGTCTTGTAAAAACCATACGGGACTATAGAATTACGTGGGAATACCGTTAAAACCCGAAGTGTAACAAGATTATAAGATTCTAAATAAATTTAAAAAGTATTACTTTCGTACGATATTATTTACCAGTTGATACTTTATTTATTAAAAACCTTATTACGTAAACCGTTAATCCATTTAAACTCTTTAAACGTAGCCGGGCGCTTTTTAACAAAAGTTCTATTACGTATCAGATTATATAAGCTATAAACACTAAATTTCAAAAACCCTTCGTTAAAACCTACCCTATCTAAAAATAGTATTCAAACTGTTTACGAAAAATAAAACCGGCTACGAATATAACATTTACACCGCTCGATAAAATCAAAAACGGCTACGAATACAATACCCACACCGCTCGCAACTATTAGAAATAGTTACAATACGAGAATCCAGACCGCTTGCCAAACAAAAACAAAAACCCACACCCCGAATTATACAATATACTTCCCTACACCCATATTTCCTTTCACATTTTTACGTTTGCTCCATCCGCCTTCCTACGTTTTCCTCATACCATGTATTTTAAATTTGGTATTTACGGAATTTAAGTTTTTCTAGTCATTTAGCTGGTATAACGTTACCAAACATTGATTAAACTAATTTAAAACGTTTAATTACGCTGTGGTTACGCTTCATTTTCGTATTATGTAAACTATATAAATATTGGTAAACGTTAAATACTTTATTTCATTCGTATTTTCGAATTTTAACGGTTTTTCAAGCTCCGAACGTACTCGAATCCCATTTACAACACGAAATCAACAATTTACGTCGCTTTAGTATGATAAATGTACCTAGAAATCACTTACACCCAAATATACGATAACCCTGGTAATAACGAATCTGGTAAAATAAAACGAATATATGAAATACTTTTTTATATATACGTCTTATCGGAATAGTATTTTAAATTATTCAAACTTTAACTTGGAAAATAATATAATCTAGGTATTAGTAGAGGATTTAAACCTTTATGAGACAAATACATATGTTATTAATATAATTTTTAATTATTATAACGTCGAAATTCAAGTACACGACTTCTTTGACGATTTTAAAAAAGATTTTGCGAATTAGACGCCGCATATGTAGTGTATATGTGATAGAACGATTTGAAAAATACCACGGAAACAATTACAAAGTGAAAGTATTAATACGAAGGGTGGAAATAATAGCCATATTGTAAAAACCTTATTAGTAACGGCTTAATTTATATAAATATTCAAATGAATAAACGATAAATTAATGAAAGTAAAATTTATAAAATGATATTAGCTGAAAAAACGTTAAGGATACTTATTTAAGATAACGGACCGGAAACGAAAAAAGTCACCATAAATAAAAAAAGAGTTTTTAATAAAGCTAAACACCCTCCACGAATTAGAGATGAATTTGGAGGAATCTATGGAAAAAGGCGAAGTACTGTAACAGTTATTTACAGCAAGGGTTATAAACGAACTTTCCTCGAAGCGTAATTTTAAATAAAGACTAAGACAAAAATATACCCTGGATACCGTTAATAGTTAGCTTAGCTACGAAAAAAGCGACCCGAATAAAGAAAACTTACCGCTTTAAAAAATAATAAGCGGAATGAAACACTAATACATATCCTATAAATTAATACTTACTAACCACGACCCTTACCGAGATGTTTTACCGCATCGCTTTCTTACTAATAAAATTAACCCTATAAAGTTTACCAACTTTGCTAAATTTTGGAATAAGGACGAAAACTACGGCGGTAAATTATACGATATACTCGATAATAAAATACGTGTTATATTTAATACGTATAAAAGACAAAATATTGAATCGTTTCAATTTCACGCTATTTTACCTGGCATATGATTAAGGTGAGTTAAAAGGTGGTCCATATATTAATGAACGTCAATCAATATATTGAAAAAAATGTTATAATCGCTTTAAAATACACTTCAATATGGAAATTAACCACAAACTTTACAATAAAGACTGGATTAGAACGACTAGAAAATTAGTGAATAATAATCAAAAAAATATCGATAAAAACCTATAGGTGTAAAAAGACTAAGGCGGGAGCTGTCGCTCAAAGTGGTCAGATTCTGTCTATAAACCTCGATGAAGAAGATAGAGAAGGAGAAGTTCCTGCTAGGAAGCGGCTATGGTACTAAGATGGTATAGCTCTCTTCTCAGTTATGTGACGTATCCTTAAGCGGCTCTCTCCCTTCTTTAGAGCATCGTAGGAGCGTGTAGAACTACCAGGGTTGGATCCCTGGTAATACTAGCTAGGCACTAGTCTATAACATTACCTCTAAAGATACCCCTATCGTTTCTTTCCTCGTTTTTTTTATGTAATCTTATGGTGTAAGACGCCGTAAGTATAAGGAAGATATGCGCGCCTTTTAGAACAATACGGTTTCATATAAAAGGTATTAGGCTAACGTTTTATAAAAGGTGTTTTAGTGCCACTCTTTTTTATAAATAATATCGAAAGTCCCAATTGTAAAAGATAAAACTTTCTCCTTGCCTTAACCTTTAACTTTTCCGTGTAACATTAATACTTATAGTTACTAATATAATATTTGTTTATTTTGCAATCTTAGTATTATTTACAGTTTTACTAGTAACGTTACGATAGATTTCTAGTTCACTGCTAAGATAGACAAATTTCTTGAAAAAGTGGGTTATATACTTTAAAGTTGTTTGGTCCTTGTTAATGAGTACAAAGTTTCCTACCCTAAGGGCTATCGACATATATCCTAACGGGACTCGAAAACAGATATATTTCGAATACGTTTATAAAATAGAGTATAATTCCAAAAAATGTTTTTTCAAAAGATTAAGGGTAAGTGGTTCCAATAGCTACGAAGGAGTTGCTAACGAGTAGCTAAACATTAGGGCCCGGTACCGCTTTTATTTCGTTAGGGTTACGGATCGCAATTCTGGTTATACGTATACGCTATTGGATTTAAACCTTGATATAAATAAGGTTATTAAGAAGTTGTCGGAAGCGTGTCTAACGTTCGATTTTTAGGACCGAGGTAGGTCCACGTATCATAAGCCGCTCCCTGGATGCTAACGAGCAGCTAAAAAGTGTATGAACTTGAGTCATCGCCGCTAAAAAGGTTATAAGAGTCCGTTGCATCAAGTAACATAAAGTTAATACTCGAGGCGAGGGGGGGGGGTTGTTCCCGCCACTCTCATACGGTTTGGGAGCCTATAAGTTGTGTAATTGATAAACGAGAAATGTAGAGTTTAGGTAAATTTCTTATAGCTAGGTAAAAACGTAAAGGTACGCAGTTAACAAGCAGTTAAAAAGCATTGTTAAAAACAATATAGAAGCTTATTAAGGTTTCACAGCATATAAATGTTGAACTAGGTCGTATGGATGTTAAACTAAGCTAGTTTATTAAAATAGGTAAGAAAATGCTAGGTAAGGATTCAGACCAGAATTTCGAGGATATATTTAAGTAAGGACCGGTTATAATCGTTCGTTTTTCGTCTTTATTACTATTAATACGTTTGTTTGGTATCCTTTTGATAACGGTTTATACGTCACTTTGTTTGGTATAGTAAAGTATAAAATTATGCCCGCTTGTGAGCTAGGCGTAAGAGACTATTTTTATATTTAGCTGGTTTATAATACGACTCGAAGATATCGAGTGTTATGGTATTGAAAAAGTTTAAAAGCGGCTTTTATGTTAGGTATATATAGCTTACCTATTTAACCAAAACCTATCATTTCGGTTAATTATAAAGTTGGTTACGTCCGACTTAGGGTTAATTACGGACCTGTACTATGTTTTCGACTTAGTATTTAGATTTCGCTTTATTATCTTCGTTTTTAATAATTGTAATTTACAATTGAAAGTTTCGAGTTTGTTAGTTTGGAAACGGATTCGAAACAACCCCAACAAATTAATTTACATAAAATATAAGATAATTTCCGCCCAGTATATCAACCTTAACAACAGAAAAGTCGATTATACACGTTACCTAATATTTATCATAAAGTTAATTTAACTTTTTAGAGATTTGGTTTAGCTTATGGTTTTTAAGAAAAAGTTAGATGTCGTTACCGATTCGGAAACATTTCGAAGGGAAGAATCGCTTATTAGCGGCTTTCTTTATACGTTATTACGTAGCCATTATTACGGCTTATACGAATTCCGTAACTTCGCGTATCCGTTAAATAAATTCTTTAGCCCTTACGTATAATATCGTTGTCGAAACGAAAAACCGTTATACCAGTTATATAAAATTAACGTAATAACTATAGATTATGAAAAACGAGTTAATAACAATAGTTATCGTATCCTTATTATTTAGTATTAATTAATAGCCGGATAATAAATGACTTTAATCGAGTTATATATAGACAACGAATAAACGTAAATACATAAGGACCTCCTAATTTACATGTTCGGTTACGCCGTCAGTTTCGGGGTAAGAGGCGGTACTTAGGCGTTGATCTACCCTAGCTAGGTCGTAAAGTCGTTTTTGAAACCTATAGGTCTAATTTAACCCACAGTCGTTAATAAACGTACGCGGAAAACTATGAAACCGTTAATAATAACTAAAAACCCGTTTCGTATAAGCCTTAACGTTTATTGTAATTATAGCCTCGAAGGAAACGACTTTGCTTAAACGGTTCGTAATAACTATAAGGTAATATAGGTTACCTTTGAATTTTTAAAGTAAATTAATTAAAAAATCGATAAAAAACTTGTTTCAAATCTGTTCAAGAATTGAAAGGAGTTTAAAGAGCCCCTTTCGACGGTATTTTCAATAGGTTGTACGGTTATAAACGTGGAAATTACGGTAAAAGCAGCGGACCGCACGATGTAAGCCTGGCCAAAAATACGTTTTAAAGAGAACAAAGATTGTAACGTTGCAGCCTGGGTTGCCAGTAAGGAGTGAATTATAAATAGCTTAAATTAATTCGGTATCAAACGGCTCCTATATAGGTATTTAAATGCGATCGCGAAATCTTAAAACTATATTGTCGTTTACCAAATATTCCGAAATTAAAACCTTTAACGTGCGGTCGTTGTTAGTACGAATATCTGCTGTAAAGTATCGGTCGTCTATATATATCGTACTTATTAGACGAGAGTAGGTAATATCGCGTATAATAATGGTATTTTAATAACTTTCAAGGTTAAAGTTAGTAAGAAGTTTACGGATTTTTGGAATTGACTTGCCGGCGACGGTTAACCAAAAGATGTACGTACATGGGAGTAGTCCAGAAGTAAACTATTTTAGACGTAATAACTAGAGTTTTCGGTCTAAATAACGTGGGTCCGAAAAGCCTTTAGAAATATCTTGATTTTGTTATAATAATACGTTGGGTCTCGCGCAATCCGTTGTTTCATTATATACTAACTGAAAACAAAATTACGAAAAGCGTTTAAATTAGCGAACTTGTCGTTATAAAGTATTTTAAGTTTTCATAGTCCGTTAACATAGTAAACGGGCGCGTTGTGCCTCAAAGTTTCGCGTTTTATATTTTCAAACAATTAAAAATCCCGAATGACTCTTTGTCATAAATTTCGTAATTATATTCGACGGGAGATAAACGACGGGAGGAATAAGTTATTAGGTGTAGGTTACCGTGGTCGTCGCATTAAATAAAACAGCCTTCTAAGGCCTAGTTAAAATAATCGGTTTAGAAAAATATATCGCAGTCGACATCTTGTTAAGCTAGTACGAGTTCGGAAAAAATGTTACGCTTAAATCATTCGAAAGAAACTTTTTGAAGCCTTTAACGAAATAAAATACCCTTATAGGTTAATTGAAATAATAATTCGATAATCTTCGAATAGTCGCAGATAAAAAAAAAAAAAAAAACTTACAAACTTGAAAAAGCCCTGTATTTTTATAACCGTCATGAAAACCGCTTATTTCTAGATACCATGTAGCATTTTTTAGGTTTATACAGACGTTAACGTTAGCTTTGATAACGAATCCCAGGTATATGGGTTTTCAAATACCGAGTTCATATTTAAAGATATTTAGATTAAGTTTCACGGTGTTCAATACGTTGGAGATTTATTTAGCTCTAGTTATAAATTTGACGAAAGTGTTGTTAAAATGAACGAGGACGTCAGCAAGGTAAACGAAACAAAAAATATCGAAAAGGGGTGTAGAAATTATTAATATACATTTAAAAGGTAGCAGAGGCGTTAAAAAGACCGAAAATAGTCATAAGCTACTTAAAAAATCCGAAACGTATACAAAATATAATTTTCCATTTATCTCCCTCCTTCATATGGAACTTGTAAAAAGCAGTTTTAATATTCAATTTAGTAAACTAATTAGCTTGCGACATATTTACAAACGTCTTTTTTATGAGAGGAAGTGAGTAACGATCTGCTATCGTAATAGCATTAAGCCGGCGATAATCGATATAAAATCGTAACTCTCCTTCAGGTTTTTTAATGAAAGGAATTAAAGCGTCCGGTAAGAAGCTACTTATTCGAATATAACTTTAATGAAGTAATTCGGTTAATGTTTTACGTAATATGAGGAGCTTTTTACGCAATATACCGTATCAAGAACCCTATAGTATTTTTAAAGGTTAACCCTAGTTATTGGTACGAAAGGCGATTTCATAATCCACTTTAAATCGGTATGTCATAGACTCAAGCCGTTGGCCGTTGAGCCTATAAGTTACGTAACTATACACGTAACGGGATGAGCTTGGGCTCAGCTCGGGCACGGACCAGGTATAGGTTGGACATGGCCCGTATACGGATAGGATACGGTCTGTGTACGGAACGTGTAAGGGTACGTAACGGTCTGGGCATTAGCCTTACCTAAAGGCCTTATACGTTAAGCTAAGGTAACCTTTTTTACTTTTTCTACGTACTTTAATAGTAAATCCTATTTAGTATCTATTGAACTTATTATCATAAGTTGGACTATAATATATTATTAAAGTTTWCTTTCATTTTATCCCAAAAAATATTTTTTATAATAAACGAATCGATAATTAACGTTAATGATTCGGTATTACACTTTAGTCTTATCGGCGAAAATACGCAGTTGGTGAATACCTAATTCTTTACTTTTAGAAATATATTTTCGGCCCTTTTGGAGCCTATTTAAACCGATGTCTTTCTTTACAAAATACTGTAAGTTATATTACATCAGCTATGAAATAGTTATAACAACCGGATTAATTGAATTTAATTATCGACTTTACGTCCGACTTTATTTAAGTCGTCGCGAAGATTTAATGATTTAAAACCGAATCAGGCGTGACTCATGTTAGATCTTTACCGGTTTAAGGCGGACGAAAACGACATGTCAAAAGATCGAATTTATATTAAAGACGAAGAAAATATAAATCGGAAAAGGTCGATATGCGTTTATTTACATATAGGGATGTTTTACGGCGGCGGTGAAATAGGCGGTCACGGCTTATTACGAAGCCGGAAAATACAAAGGTAGGTATAATTTAAGGAAGTTTTTCGATTATATCGAGGAGGTTTTCGGCGACCTTTATCGCGCGGACAAAACATTAGTTGAATTCGAAAGCTTGTTATAAGTAATAAGGACCTATAGATACCATTTACTATTAGGTTCTGGATACTTTTAACTTAAGTAGGTGGCCCAAATTGGCCTTCGACTGTAAAGTGTAATTACTAACACTCCTTCGTATCGTTACGTATCCGCAACAGGTTTGTTACGGTAAGTGTTAATCAGATAAACTATATTGTAACCTTAGAGAAATACCGCGAACTCGCCGACGAGTTAAGTTCCTTAAATTTAAAGCGGCGTTTGAATCGTTAATTAATGAAACCCGTTTAAAGTTAACAGCCAAATAGTAATACAGTTATAACGAAAGTTTGGTCTTCTAAAATCTTTTGTTAAAAAGCTGTAGTAATAGCGGTTGATCATTTTAATACCGCAGTTAATTATTTTAGTAAGCCCATTCGGTATGTATTTAAAACCAAAGACGTAAAATAACGTAAATAATAATGAAAAAACCTTAAGTTAAACTTATTTTGAGTCTCTGTATACGTTATGATTTACTAGATTATTTTTAATATAGTTACGACCTGTACCCGGTATTTCATTTTACGTTAGTATATACGGCTTCAATGAAAAAGGTTAAAAAGATCTACTTATTAACAACGACGGGGAAGCCTAACTCTTGGATATAGTTTCGTTTAGGAGTAATATATCCTTAACGGTGTAATTCTAAATCGAATAAAAAGGATTTTAATTTAATTAAAACACGTATAAACGAAAAATCATTCTTTTTTTTTATAGTTTTTAATAACACCTACGTTTCAATTATTTAAGTCGATTTAAATTACAATTATTATTATATTGTAAACGTAACTTTTATATAATGGTAAAGGTTAAATTAAATTCGACTATTATATCCGCGAAATTTCAAATCGATACTAAGGTTACGACGAAATACACGTATTACTTGAATAACCAAGTTTAATATGAATGTTAATAAATAGTCGAACCCCATATTATTATAAATTATTTCCGGAATAACGCGGGATATAATTTTGAAAATACGTTATATACAATACTAATAGGTAATCTTAAATACGGGCGGTAACCGTTTAATAACTTAAGGTTAGGGAGGTTTAGTTATTGACGTAGTGTTTATATGCTTTAGGATAGGAAATATATTAGGCGTAATAAATTCTGTTTTTCTCGGATTGATGTAACGTTTATAACTAAAGGTATAACGTATAGGGAACCCGTTTCGAATAACTTATATTATAAGCCTTAATGAAATAACGCTGATTTTACAATTAAAGATAACGACTACGATTAAAAAAGGATTAATTGTATTTTTTACCGGAACCGACGGTATTTTACAACTTATTCGATAAAAATAAGGTTACGACTTTACCTATATCTAGAGGTTAACTCGACTACCATATTTATATTACACTGAATAAGGATACCGTTTTACTAAAACATCCTTAAGAGTCGATATATTCGATATTACGAAATAAACTTTCAAAGTTCCAACGATAGGTTACGAAGTTAATGAATAAAGGTTAGGTTTAGATAATCTCTTTCTTGGCGCCGACGCCGGTATTACTAATTCATAAACCGAAAGAGGGATAATGGTTTTATATCAATTATCGGATATTAAATAAAATTACAAAGTAAGACCATTTTCCTTTACCTTTGATTAAGGAAACCCTACGTATGTTGTCGAAGTCGATATAGCTTATAAAATTGAATATTCGAACGGCATTTTACCGAATTCGAATAGCCTCCGGGTAAAAGGAATTAACGGCGTTTCGTACGCGTTTCAAGTTATTTAAATATCTAGTTACTCCCTTTAAGTTGACGGAAGCACCGGCGACGTTATAGTGATATATTGATTATGTAATAGCGGATATCTTAGATAATTTCGTTATTATGTACTTGAGCGATTTCCTAGTTTTTACTTTAGGTATTAAGAAAAATTATATAGAGAAAGTTTACGTGGTTATAAGTCGTTTTCGTAATAAGGAACTGAATCTGGATTTAAAGAAATGTGACTACGTAGTTAAGGAAGTAAAATACTTAAGCTTTATTGTAATGGTAGAAATAGGTATTCGGGTCAACCCCGAGAAAATTAGGGTAATTCGTAAGTAGAAGTTACTATATATGGTTCCGAAGGTACGAAGATTTTTAGGTTTTGATAAATTTTATCACGATTTCATTAGTAATTTTTTAAAGTTAACGGATTATTTTATCCGCCTAACGAAGTAATATATTTATTATGGTTAGATAGAGCGGATGAAATAAGTATTTTAAACTTTAAAGGATGCCTTTATTAAGGCCCCAATTCTAGCATATTGTAATCCAAATCGGCTAATAAGAGTGAAGATTAATTATTCGGAAAAGACATTAAAAGGGTATTTGGTGTAACGGGATAAGGATAGTATTTGAAAGCTAGTAATATATCATTTCGTACGGTTAACAGATACGAAACGTAATTATACCATTTAAGATAAAAATCTCCTCGCGGTAATGTTTTATTTAAAAATCTAGTTTTTTAAGCTATATAGTATCCGTATACTATTTACGATTTTAACGAACTATAAGGGATTAAAGTATTTTTTATCACGATTAATTTCGGAATGTCAAGTTAAATAAGCCGGGGTTCTTTCTCCTTTTTAATACCATTTACGGTATAAGCTCATAACTTAGAGCGCTCGCCCGAATACGTTAATTTGTAGGTTACAAGATAAACCCGAAGTTAATAAACGTTAAACGTGAGTCTTTTAACCGATTTTATTATTATATTAATTATGGTATTAATAAACTCATATATTAAAGGAATATAGATTGCGGCGGGTAAGAAAAAGGAGTTTAATAAGAAGGAGACCTAGCTATTAAATTACGATATATATATTTAAAGGGGGGATCGAAGGCTTTCGAAAGGTCGCTGAGAACGGTATTGCCTCGGGCCCGGCTCGCATCCGGGTCGTTATCGGGTATAACGTTAAGGGATTTCAATAAGGTAAGGCCGGCGATACCGTAACGGGCCCGGCTTATATTAAGCCCGCCGATATTATTCCCGCCGAATAATTTCCTGATTTTTAAATCAGGTACATTAACGAAATTATAAAACTAAGGATTAATAAGCGACCCGTTATATAAAGTTCGCCTTTTAATGGTTTCCGAAGTTATGAAACGTTTTCTACGTAAGGTAAAATAATTAATATAAACCATAAATTATGGGATTACCCCGCAAAGGGTATTACGTTACCATAATGGATTATAATTATCAAACTAGAAACTATTAATAATAAGAATATTATAACAAACCTACGATTCTCTTATTATAAATTATTTGGATAGAAATATTATGTTTCGTGTTTTTTCACGGGATTACTATTGAAAAAGAATAATCGTAAATATTCGATGTTTATATCGAATATACACGTAATTTAATGGGACGAAACCTAATCGTACCTTATGGTAAAGCTTATTTTACCGTTTTTTTTTTTCCAACCGGTATTAAACGTATATTTCGGTCGACTTTATAATAGATTTACTAACTAATCATAACGGATTTCGATATTTGTTAGTTATTGCGAATCGTTTTTCTAAGTTTATCCAGTTGGAGGCTATATAATTTATAATTACGGATACGTACGCAGAACTCTTTCGGGATGTATAGTACAGATTTTATTGTTTTCTAGCTTTTATTATGAATAATAGTAATTTAAATTAGGTAAGCTTATTTTGAACGATACTTTGTTTTTAATAGAAGTCGAATAACTTTCATTTACGGAGTATTACTTATAAATAAACAATGGTATTAAATGGGTAAACCAAAAGGTTTAAAAGCATTTACGTATCGTAGTCGCCTTTTCATAATACGATTATACTTCAGATTTATCCGTTTGTTAATTCACGTTAAATAACAAGGAGTAAACGGTTATCGGATTTAAGATAAACCGTTTAATAAATAAGTACTAAGTATTATTTATTTCGATGGTAAATAGTGATATGAAGTCATTAACCAGTTTGACGGAGCGAATTACTACGTTTTTCATTTATTTACATAAGGGAACAGAATTGAATTAAGCGATAATAATTTCTATTTAATAGCAAGTAAAAATGGCGGTGAATTGTAAATAAGGTTCGGCGAAATAATATAAAATAAGAGATTAGATTTAATTAAGTTTTCGTAATATTAAAACTAATCGTTCGAATAAAAAGCTCAACTAACTTTATAATTAATACTGGATAATTGGTATTTCGAGCCCGTTCAATATGGTATTGAATATCCTTAATGAATATCTGGTATTTAATATAAATTTAGTTAAATATACAGCTTCAAACCCATTTTTTACGGGTTTTATCCGATATTTGCCCGGGATCAGTTTTTGTAACAGACGATATAAGGAAAGGTATATACGAGGAATTTAAAGTATAGAATATTTTCGCGATAAAAACGGAAAGAGGCGGGATTCGTTACGTATAAGTTAAGTAAAAGAGTTATAATAAGCAAAAATGGAAATTATTAAAAAATTATTGGCATATTATAACCCTGGACAAATTCGAAGCGAAATGTAGAGATGTTCGGGTTCATGATAGCCCAGTATCTCGATAACGACTTTAAGTTTATACTAAACAACAAACGCAAAACGAATTGTTTACACACCTAAAATGACAATTTATTTGGAAATAAAAAGGAAATTTATTAATAACCGAAGTTATAATATATTAAGTAAGGCCGAATAGATATTACCCGATTATCTCGAATAACATTTAACTGTAAAACAGCTTTTATTATATTTTAACGAAGGTTTACTTACTCAATGTTTTTGTTTTTATTCGGTTTTAGCGAGTACCAGCGTTACTATCGTTGGGGGCCCTATTACGATTGGCTTCGAGCGTTAAGCAATAATAAAGGAGAAAAACGGTAAAAGGAATAACGAAAACCGGTTGGCTTTAAAAAGGGGGGTTGGTGGAAAGCAGGCCATACGCGAGGTAATGTTAAGGAAAGTGGATAACGAAAGGAGAAGTGGATGTTAGGAAAGGCCGATAGCGGATAATACAAAAACGGACGGACGTTAAGGGAAGCCAACGATAAAGGATAACGTTAAAAGGGATAGATGTTAAACGAAGCTAATGATAGCGGCTAACGAAAAGCAAAGCGAAAAGCGGGGCGGGGGGAATAACCCTTTAAGCGAGTTATTAGAGATTATAATACGTTAGTTTAAGCTCGGGTAACGCGATCATCTCGGTTACGATTTTACGCCAGCTTGTGGTCGGCCTAATTAACTCGTTTCTGTAGAAAGTTAATAAATAAGATACGGACGAAGTCGGGAATCGTATAATTAAGTCATAATCATCGTTTTTAATATTTTGTAAACCGTAACCTATATTAGTTATAAAAGATATAACCTTAGTAGTTATATTATTTTAATCTTTTAGGTTAAAACTACCAAAAGATATTCAGTTATAGTTAAAGGGGGTCGGAAAGAAAACGTTACGCATTAAAATTCGGTTAGCTGAAAGCGTTTTGTCTTGATAAATAAACGATATAGTAAGCGACGGAAACATCTAGGGTAAATACGGATCCGAAAAGAAAGGGCGACGTAAATGTATAGCTAAAGGAGTAACGCCTTATACGGCTGGTATAGCAAAAATTCCCTACGCTTAAACGACATTATCAAGCTTGGTAAACTAATTAATCAGTTCGGAAAAAGCGAGGGTAAAAACGGGTCGATAACCCGAAACATCCCCTTAACGTTTACGCGCGGGAAAAAAAATGTAATTTCTATCCTTTATCGTAGTAACTAACTAGCGTAAAAAAGTATGTGAACCGAGTAAGTCCAGGAATAAACTTATTTTTTAAATATATTACGAAAAAACAGTTAATTAATAGTCGGCCTTTCGCAAGGCTTTTTTGTAAACTTACTTTATTATAAACCTTTCGATATACGCGATACCTTCATACACGATGAACTTAAATGTAAAACAGGGAAGCGTCAATGTTAAAAAACCGGTTAATATACGATATACAAACGTCTTTAACCTATAACAAAAAAAGCTTGTTTTTATTTTCATTATCTCTCAGGATAAAAAGATCTCCTATAACGTAAAGGGGTTATAACAGGTAGTTAGTGGTAAGGTATCAGTATATTATAAGGTAGTATACCTTATAGGAAGGCTCTTCGCCCACTTTGGTGGCGCCGACGATAATTTAACCAAGTTCAAAATCATTAAATACGTCGGTCATAATAGTAAGCTAGGAGAAAAAGTTGAGATGTAAAGGCTTAATTAACTAGTTAACTTACATAAAAAGAGTAGAAAAAGTTACAACAGGGTAATTAGTAAAAAGGGGGGGCAATAATATAAAAAGGAAAAGGAGGAAATTTTAAAAGTTACATAAGGGCGTTCGTATTTATAAGGACTGGCGGACCAGATTAGATAAGGACCACGTATTATACGAGTTGCGTTACTCGATACTAAAAACCAAAACGTAAATTTACACGATACGTTAATAAACGTATTATATGGCGCCGGCGGTAAAAAAGATACCTTAAATGACGCGTCACGATGTGTTAACGAATACGTTATACGGCGCCGGCGGCAAAAAGAATGCCTTACACGACGCGTTAACGGGTGTATTATACGGCGCCGGCAGCAAAAAAAATACTTTACATGACGCGTTACTATATGTCAATGGGTACATTATACGAAGCTGGTGGCAAAAAGGATACCTTATATGGCGCATTAACAGGTGCGTTATACGACGCCGACAGCAAGAGGGAAGCCTTACACGGCGCGTCAACAGATATATTATACGACGCCGATGACATAAGATTAACCGGCAGAGACGTTATACGATATGTTAGGTGTTATATTACCGGTTTTCTTTCGAACCGCGTATTAAGCGGGTATGGCTCACGTCCAATATTTATCTTAAAGGGCGTCGCAACCCTTAAAGCATCCAGGGGAAAAGGGGTATGTTATAAACTTAAGCCATTGGCCATTAAGCCTATAGGTTACGTAATTATATATGTAACGGGATTGGCCTAGGCCTAGCCCGGGCGCAGACCGGGTATAGGCCAGATACAGCCCGTATATGGACAGGGTATGGTCCGTATACGACACGTGTAAGGGAAAGTGACGAGCTGGGTATTGGCTCTGCCCAAGGGCCCTATACGTTGGGCCACGGTAGCCTCTTCTAGTCTTCCTCCGCACCTCAATAGTAAATCCCATTTGGCACCTACTTAGCTTACCATGGTAGGTCGAACCATAACAGGGTAAAAGAGTAGTTTTTCATTAAAGGCTTTATCGAATAAGGGTGCGAATTTTTTAAAATTGATGGAAAGTTTATAGTAAAAGGAAATAAGTAATTTCGGGGCAAATACTTTATTAATATTTTCGAGGGAGACGGTAGTAAATTATGTACTAACAGCTCTATTTTTGTATGGCTATCATAAAATAACGTGGAATATAGCGGCGTTAACCTTTTTCGGCAATTTTTAAACACACGTAAACGTTCGTCTTTGAATGCGGTAATTACTAACTTACATTCAAAATAATATATACTTTATAATGTTGTAAATAATTTAGTAGTATTTTATTAAAGATTTACCTAAAATAACATCGTATTATAAGAAAGGGATAACATAGGTTTATATCCTGTGATATTATTTATTTAAGTCGACATTGAAAAAGGTTATAAAGGGAAAAAATCGTATGGGGAAAACAGGACGTATAAATCATGGCTTCGCCAAGTTGTCGTAAGGGAATAGGAAAACGCGATAACTTTAAGCCGTTGATAAGTTATTTACTTGCGACGTTATAATATTTATAACTTATATTTATTAAAAAGGAGATGAAACGAATGGAATCATCAAGTAAATTCATTATCAATAGTGAGTTTTTTCAAAGCTGGAATAAAGCCGCCAGATTAAATTAAAGTCCTATTAACTTCTATACGCGACTATATATAAAAGTTATACTTTTCCCTCCTCGAGGTCAATAAAATCTTCAGTTGAATTAAAATGGATTTTTATAACGTCTTTGTCGTTAAAGCCGTTTAGACGTTACGTCGGGTCTTATAAGTAGTTACGGATTCGGTAACCGTCCCCGCCATAACGTAAGTATATCACAAGGTTCTTAGGACGGGAAAGTTTCGCGTAATTAACTCAAGCGGCGCGTCGTTTATAAATGACTTGGAAAACGTTTACGTTATTTGTAATAATATCGCCTTAGTTATTTTAAGCGGGCTTATTACCGTCGTTATTCCTGCTACGAGAGGCGTTTTCAGTAGCGATAGTACTAGTATCGCCGTAACGAGTAGGGAAATTATAAAGGCGCCCGTTGATAAGTTAAACGCAGGTGACCCATTTATTGTAATCCGCCGACATATCGACGGGAAATAACGTATTGGTAAATGTATCATTAATAGCTTCCTTTAAAATAGTGTGTTTGACGGAAGATTTCCAGGTTATACCGCCGGTTTTCGCGAGTAAGGCCTTTTAAACGTTAAAAAAACATAAAACCGTTTATAAGCTTATTACTTTATATTTATAAGCCAAACAATATTTTTTTTATCCATATTAAGGGCGTAATGATAGGCGTAAAATATAGTTATAAATGCGTCGGAGTCGTTAATGTCGCCGTCGCCTCTGTTCCGGGTATAGTAACTTTCTATAACGGTTTTCGCGGAGCTTTTTCATTATTAAAAGATAACGTAAATTAATTTTCTTTGATACCGATAATTTTCCGATTTCGACGTAATTTACATGTTATCATTGATTTTTATACTAGAAATCGTAACTTGATATTAGAAAACTTAACCAGCTAATTAAAAGATTTAAGTTTAGGTCGTTAACGCCCGTTAAAAAAAAGTGTTTGTATCGTAGTCGAAGTTAAAAAAGTCGTCGTTATTTGGAAATTTAACGCGGTCCCTAATAGGGAGCGGTATAATAACGACGTTGTTTGTAACGTACGTAAGGGAAACCTTATAGAGATAAATTTAACCCGAGGACGTATGTGCACCGGTAACTTCAAGTTATCGAATTATATTCGTTAAAACGTTTAATATGTTAATATTTCGTTATTTTAAATATAAAACGTGTTTTCGAACGTCTTAATCCCACTCGATAAATTTTGTATATAAAGCGTCGATAAAGCGTTCGTATTATGTCAGAAGGTAATTGTACTAAGCCATTAAAACACTTTAAAGTTAGTACTTAACGCGCGAGTTGAAAAATTTGCTCTAAGGCTAAAGGGTCCAGATTCGATAGGTCGAAGGATAAAGATATAGCCTTAGGCTATAGCTATTAAGGAGCAGTGAAAATACCGTCGGGTAAAGAATCGAGGTATATATATAAATGGATTAAAGTCGGAGCTATCTCTCAAGGTAATCGGATTCTGTCTATAAACCTCGATAAAGAAGGAAGAAAAATAAAAGTCCCTGTTAGGGAGCGGCTATGGAATTAAAATGGTACAGCCCTTTTCCCAATCATGTGACGTGTCCTTAAGCGGCTCTCTCCCTGCTTTAGAGCGTCGCAGGAGTATCTAGAACGACCATGGTTGGATCTCTGGTAATACTAGCCAGGCACTAGCCTGTAACAATAGGAGGTACTTATTACTTTACTAATAAAGTTTCGAAAATGCTAGTCAACCTTTAAAGCGGAATATAAGGGTAATAAATTATTTATTTCAATAATAATACAAATATGCTGTAAAAACTCAAATTTCAACCTCATATTATTTAAACCGGAAAAAGACTTAAACTTCCTTTATATAATTTTTAAAATAGAGTTTACAACCTTTATACGTCGATAGTTGAGCTTTGGATTGATATTTGTAACGGATAAAACAATAGTCTAAGGCTAAATTATCGAAGCAAACCTCTTCGAAACGATTTACCAAGTTGTGGATTGAAGGTTAAAGATATATTCAAAGTAAAGTAAACGTCCTAAATAAAGTTATCAAAATAGAATATATTACAAAGGAAGCCCTATAAATAAAGGGTAAAGTAATTATCATCGAAAACAATTTCGCGGCTAAAGACGAAACGCATTACGATTATAACAATACTTACGAAAAGGTATATGGAACTTTTTGGGTTTACAAAAGCGTTATATCCTATATGGTAAAATCCCTATTAATTTACTAATTACTCAACTTATAAGTAAATTCGGACTAAACGACATTTTTAAGTCAATTGTATATTTCAGGACTGGAAAAAAGCGAATTTTACAAAATACGTAACCAAATGCGGAGGCGTAAATAATGAACTTACCGTTTACCACTAAGAATTTATATTTGAAAAAAAAAGACTTTAAAGGTGATAATGCTTATTAAATGGCCTAAAACGATAAAACTACCTAACGTATTTTCACAGGTTTATAAAACGCCTCCTTTCAACATATTTTGGGTTTTCATTACGTATACGGATTGTTAAACGCTGATATAGCGTCATAATTTACGTTTTTGAACAAATACAGCAACCGGTTTCGAGGTATTATACTTCATACTGGTATAGCCGACATTTCGACGTGCTTAGAATATTAATTCAACGCGTTTATAGCCAAGTTTCCGAAGTTTTAGTTAAATTGAATAAAAGAATACCGAAAGGTTTTATTTGATAAAAATGAAACGTTGTAATTGAATCGGTTGTTATAAATATACGATTTAATTCGATTAAATTTTATAATATAAACTTCAAAATGTTATTTCAACTTTTATTAGTTAATATAAATAAACTCGAAGTTAAGGTTCGGAATACGATTAACTAGCTTGTTTACACTTTAAAATGTGTATTTGTATCGCTTTAACTTAAGTTTGACTACTTATGGTTTTTCTTCAAAATATGTACAATTAAAGTCATTTATTTAACGTAGCCAGAATTATGGATATTATGTCGCCGATTCGAATACCCGGTTATAAAACGTCTTTTACGACTACTTTACGCTATAGGTTATACGAATATAGGAAAGAACACACTCAAAGCCATTTAAAAGTTTTACTATAAGTACTAGTTATATCTACAAGCCTTATAAAGATTTAAATTCCGCCTTTAGGACGACGTAAACTTTACCTACAAAGTAATTATTCATTATATGTATTTAAATAATGAACCGGTACTTTACGTTGTCAACGCAGCAATCTTATTTTAAGCCGCCAAGTTTATATGGAAAGTTTCCGCTATAAATTGCTAAAACGCACTGGTTAACTATTAGTTAAACATTTACTTAAGGCCTCCGAGCGAGATTATATACGACGTTTACACGGCCTTCGATTCCACGAAATAACCTAATGAGACTAAGATAGCCGGTAGCCAATATAAATTTTAGTAAAAGTATTATAAGGTATTGGCAAGTGTAAACGGTATTATGAACCGTTTTAAATGGTATTTATAGTATTATTTAAAAAGCTAAAGGATACTAATTTCAAGGAATCAATTATATAAATAGCGGTTAACACCGTTAATAATACTTTCTACTTCAATAGATTTCACTATACACTTTTTATTTTTAATATTTACCTAAGGATTTATATAAACTTTATATTATAGTTAAATACAGTGTAAAAAGCAAATGCTGTAGCGAAAACTATAATAACGTTACGTTTATTATGGGCTAAAAATAATGTTTTCAAAGCGTTAGCTACAGGGAATAGCCTATGTGAAGCTGTCGTTTTGGAACTATTATTATAATTTAAGGTTCTAGTTTGGAAACCTGAAGACGGATAGATTGACCCTTAGAAAACGAACGGATTTAAAGGCTAAAATATATTTGTTAATTTACCAAGGGGTACGAAATCGGTTCCCTTGATTATAATACAAAATTATAAAAGACAACCGAAAAGAAATAACCCAGAATTACAGTTCAAATAAATATATTAACGGAATATCCCTTAAAACAACGAATTTAAACCTCTCCCAGCTTCAACCCACCCCTAGAATCACATTGCCGGCCCGCTTTTACTAAACGAAAGCGATCTGCTTATACTAACCCTACTATCACCTCTTTGCCAAAGGCGACCTTCTAATTCCAAAACCCAAAAACGCTCCAAGACCTTTACCGCAAGCTCCTATATAATTTGAAAGGAGATAACAAACAGCGAACTTAATTTAAAGCTTCGATACGACGGTATTATCATTACTCTAGGTACTCCATTCGAATAATTTACTCAAATAAAAATCATTACCTTAATTAACTAAAGTGTATTTCGTTTTTAGTAATTCGACCCAACGATTTACGGCGCCTATAATTTTTTTTCCCACTCGTTTAGGTTAATAAGTTAAAAATAAAACCGGAAAACTTTACGAAAAAACCCGCCTAATTGTAAAAGGTTATAACAATGACGGTAAAAATAATTATAGCTCTATCGTTTAACTTATAACGGTTTAACTATCACTCAATTTTTATATTCACAACCTCCTTTAATATATTTCATGGTCTATATGTTAAACTCCATAATATTACTTAGGTATGTACCTATTTTAAAAAGCGATTGAAAAGATGTATTTAGGCCAATATACCTATAAACATTGAAAAATACCCCCTACTTTAAATGATTTTACACATTATAAACCCGCTTTACAGCTAATCTAAAATTAGTATTTACCAGTATAATACCTACTAGTAGCATTGTAAAAAACGACTCGTGATAACCAATTTAACTTTAGAGTCAAGCCTATTAGTGTTAATAACCCGTTTTGAAGGCTTTATATTAACGGGTATATAAACGGATGATACATTGACGTTATGTAATGCTTCATCTTCCATATTTAAAGAAAAGGGACTTTTAAAGACCGGTCAAAAGGCAAAATCTAAGACGTACTTAAACAAAAACCACATAATTAACTTTAACGTCATTAATATTACTTTCCGAAACGGTGTTTTGGATATTTTGTAAAAAGGTTCATTAAATAAAGATAACTTTATCGTTTCAAATGGCATAAAACAAGCCGACGAATACAAATACTAAAGTGCTCGTAACGCTTGACTGACTTTAATAATATAACCTAAAACGGCATTTAACCTTTTCGTAGCTATATAATACCAAGTTACGTTGTTGAAAGATGTATATAAAACGTTTAACAAACGCCTTACATAATAAATATATAATTTAAAACGCGATTTATACTTTATAATGTTCTATATACGTACTTTCAAATTAATTATTTTTGCTAACAACCCCTTCGCCAATAATGACGATTATAATTCGTAAAAAGGTTTCATTGGGATCTTCGATCACAAAACATTATCTTGAAACGGTTTTACGCGTAGTAAATATATTATCTATTAGAATTTCACCAACTGTAAACGGATTAAAAAAATCGTCCTAGCCTTGGAAATCAATAATATAGTTAAGGGTTTCGATTCGGGAATTACTATAATAATAACGGTCCGGATAATTATTTCCAACATTAATTTTTGTCATATCCCTTTCGTTATATACATCAACTGTTTCACTTTATAAATGTCTAGTTTAATTAGTTACCAAGGACGAAAAGCTTTTAATAATCGATATTGTAGCTTTAAGTAAATCATATAAACGCTAAGATATGGATAAAACGCGATAAATCAATAGAAAATCCAATCTAGTGAATGCAATAACTAAGGCTACACCAAACAAAGCGTTAAAAACTTTTATATCGATAAATACGATATTTATTGGTATTATTAAAAAGTTTTTGCGACCACAATAAGATTAATATATAACACCTTACGTTTTGATTTTTTTGGAACGCTTTTACACGATTCCAAATACACTATCCACACTTATCTCCAATTTATACCATGGTATAAAACTTATACTTATACTGACCTTACGAATTTACTTTTATTCAAATCTATTACTGTGTGCCGCTCCTAATATATTATTACATTTTGTTTTAAGCCTTTTCACTATACTATATTCTTTTACTATTTACCTTTTTTGGTTCGAATTTACGACTTCGCACTTCTTCTAATATACTATTTCTTTTTGTTTTATGTATTTCGATTCTATTGTGTACTTCACCATTTACCTTTTTTCATTTCAATTTACGATAACATATCGCTTTTCATATTTTATCCATTTATATTTTATACATTTTTCATTATATTTATTACTCGTATTAAAATTATTTTCAAAAAAGTCATAATATTACTACATAACATATTATACTATAGGCCGGAGTACCAGCGTAGCAGTAAGGGTAGTTGTTCACTGCTAAAAATTAAGAAAAGGCGATGCCGTCGCGTTTCTACCGTCCTCCTCGTAGCCCTTCCCTTTTATATTAGCGCCACCATTATTACTGCTATCGACGCTGCTATTGGTGCTAGCGAAAAATTGGCCTCATACCTTAGGCTATATTCCTTGAGGTAGAAGCGCGGGGGCGTCTTTACCTATTTTATAACGACGCAAGATAACGTTGTCCAACTCGCTTATGTAATATATACGTAAGCCTCATTTTTAGGCGACAATAATGGCTGTTGACTCCTCAGTTCGCTTGTTAACGCCTACTACCAATTAACATTAGCTTATTTTGGTTATTTATAACCGCGGTTATTTTTCGAAGCGCCCCGAATATTACTTTTTCAGGAACAGGTATTTTTAAAAATCGGGTAAAACTTACTATAAAGCTGGCGAGTGCATAATACGGCCTCGGCTTACGGCTCTAAGACTAACGGAACGGGGGCATATCCATTTCCAGTTCGTTCGTAACGGTAATAACGGGCCGAACGACTCCCACTTTCATAATATTCGTTAATAAACTTACCCGCGACCGCGGACGCGATATACGGTACGAAAATCGTATTCATTAGCGGGTCAGGCTTACGGACTCGAGTATACTGCTGCAACGCTTTACGCGTTAAAAAAGCCTCGCGGTGCACCATAGCGATACGAAGCTCGAGACGGCGGAGGAGATCCGCCTCGTACACTTTATCTAAAAGAATATTGAAAGTATATAAACGGGGGAATTAAGTAAATATAAATCGCGGCGAAGCTCCGCCAAGCTACGCTTACGGTGCCGAAATATCCTTACGAGTAAGGGGGTTTTCACTCGCGGGAAGAAAGTAAGGTTTATAACCTTAAAAACCCCCCGCTTCTCTCCCTAAAAACTAGGGGGGAAAGGGAAAGGAAAAAAAGAAAAAGGGGTAATAACGACGGCTGCTAGGAATAACGAGGGTAGGGGGGAGGCGGTGGCGACAGGATATAACAAAACCGTGGTAGAGGTGGTTATAAAAGAAATTATACCCGACGAGGGCAAGCTATTAGTAATTATGATAATATTAGCGGCGGCGACGGAATGTTATGACCCAAGAACATCGGAGGGTCAGAAAACAGGCCAGTATAGGGCTAAGCCACTAAAAACCTGATGTCCAACACATCAGGTGGGGATATCTCTTATGTCAGCAACCTTAGGGCTAGGGCTACGCACTAAGGATCATTGAGATCATGTTTCGATCCAACATGATCCAGCACTGAAGGCGTATAAAGGATTAAGAATATAAGGACACGGTCAGCACCACATAGATAGTATTTCTTTTATAGCTCTTCAGTTGTCAATCTAAGTATTCAGTCTCAGTATATTCTAAATAGCCTCACGGCTTTTGATCATTATTTGCACGGTTGCGATATTGTTCACTCAGCACCTCTGCTACCTTCTTAATAACATAAATCCTCTGACACCTTCTATATACTCATGGGTATTTAGTGTGATCATTATACGGCGGCGGTAACCACAATATGACGGCGCTTCTGCGCTAAACAACGCCTCACAAACCTATTTTTATGTGGTGTTTATTTAAAAACAAGGCTGACATATAAGTTAGTCGAGTAACTTACCCATCGAAATGGTTGAGATTATGTAATTAAAATAAAAGTTTAATGAAATTAAAATAAAAACTTGAATTAACTTTAAGTACACACCTTTAAAAAGAAAAAAAAGCGTTACCTAAACCGATAACAATACATCTTTTTATTCTAACCCAAAACACGTAACGTCGAAATTACCCCTATAACACCTTGGGAATTACACCACTATCGAAAATAAATAAAACAACTATTAATAACCATATCACTACCGATTAACTATACTAACCAGGACCTGATTACAACTACCACCGCGATTAAAAATTACTAATTTAAACCTTTCCAATTGGTACCGTAACAATACTATGATTAAAAAAGCTACTAATTCAAACCTTTGCAATTATTACTTCAACCAAACTATTATTAAAAAAGCTACTAATTCGAACCTTTATAATTGGTACCGTAACCATAATATTATTATAAAGACTATTAATTTAAACATTTACAAATTATACCGCAATTACACTATAACTATATGACAACGTATATGGGTTCGTTATAATGACACTGTCGCTATTAGGCTATAAGTACGAAATATAAATAAGAAAGAAAAGATTAACTATATAGATATTACTATATAACCCTTCAACTAGTATACATAGGCCAAGTGGCAGTGCACTAAACTGCAAGATGAATTCCTGCAAAGTGCACGATAACGTGTCATACTACAGGCTGCATTCTTATAAGGTGCAAAGTGTATCATACATAGCGCATTCTAAAAGGGGTATTCCAAATCGTATAGAAAAAGGGCCACTGCTCGTATGAAAGGTCTATAACTTCCTATCTATGGTATGCACTCTCTGGAATGCATCTTCCTAACCGATCATCTATCTTTACTAGAATATCAATATTACGATTACTTTTTATTTACATTTACGCGAATAGAGACCTTACTGATAGTAAACTTGATTTTACGGCTTTGGCGACGACGATAGAACATCGCCTACAACTATTATATCGACCGAAATTATAGTAAACATAGGTAATAAAATTGATGAAAGACCTTAATTTGAAAGTTTAACTGGTAAAATATATAAGGAGAAGGGTATTCTTTTTCTCTAAGATTTTGAAATGAATTATAAAAATTCCCTTCAAATATCAGAATATGTTAAATTTATAATAAATGAGGGTCTTGGTTAACAAGCCATATTGCTATCAAATTCTATTGAAAGAAAATATTGTATTTCATTTGATATCCATATACCTGTGATTTCAAATATATCAAACGCGTTGTGGAAATTAAACGCACAGAGGTATAATATAAAGAAAACAACATTAAGGTTATCGACTAATACGAATATATTGTCTTTAACTTTAAAGTAACGTAGTGATTAGACGACTAATTTTTTATACCGTTTGATAGGTATAAATGAATATGGTTGTTATAATTATAAATAATTTGTCTTATAAATTTGTTTACCATTCGAAATTGTTACACGAAGCAAGTTTTTTAAGGTATTGTGTTAAACACTGTGGTAACGTAATACTTCACTAAAGATTATTTGTAGTATTTATTATTGCGAAGAGATACTAATAATATTGTGGATCTTGAATATACGAATGTTTTTAAAGCTAAAGTTGAATTGATATTTGGAAAAAAACCTTTTTAATTAAAATCGATGATGACTATACTTGTTGTTAAACTTATCATATTCTTTATTTCGGAATCCTGTACCCCCTTTGTTTTTTACCTTAAAGATGTGAAGACTCTCAATATGAATGTCCATATTTCCATTAACGAATTGATTAAAAGTAACGACCGAAGGTTTTCATTAAGTTTAAAATAGAGATCTTTTCGGCTTAACTTTGAAAGGCGAAATTTAATAGTATTTTACCTGATGGAGTTAAAACTTAGTTAATTTCATTGAAGGCTTCATTATCCACCGACTGATAGGTTATATAAAATTTTTAAGGTGGCTAGCTATGAAGATTTAAACTTGTTAGCCTTAAATATAATAAAATAGTTTAACTATTGTTGTTAAATATATTTTCAAATATTTCTTTCAATTTCAGTTTACTATTTGTAGGACTTTATCATTGCAATATAGTTGATTCATATTCATTGAAGTAACTGTTTCTGAATTGAATATGATTGATGTATTGTTCTAGGTTTGGCAGATCGATAGCTGGTTTGCACAGTAAATATTAAGGATAATTGCTTGGCTCATTCCCTAATTTGAAGTGTGTGCATACTGTACTTAACTTGCATTCAATACAGTAGATCTAAAGAACAATATACTTAACTTGCTGTTAGTATAGTTAACTTTACTATAAGTAAAGTTAACATACTACATTATAATGACTACTATTACAACACTGACAGCTTTTTATTTTGTGCTTGCACGCTAATTTGATTGATCCATTATGCCCAGTTACTATGAAATTATACCCTCATCAATTGGATATACCCCTGTCAATTCCAGTTGAATTCCACACCCAAATTGACTCCACTTAAATTTATTTACTCTGTGGCTTCAAATATCAACTTTATCAACTCCCGTACAAAGGTTCTTCGCTACAAAATTGTACGTACTAGTATATTACTTCCATTATCCGTCTTAATTTACGTGGGTTGAGCTACCTACTGTTTCAATTAAGATACGTAAGTTGACTTTCTCACTATTTCCCCTATTGTTACTAATACTACTAGCCATTTGAAATAACGTAAGTTGAACCACGTGTTCATTTTACTAAACTTATACAGGTGAATAAACATATCATTACCTTTAATTTCACCATGCTATTTAAGAAATTTGTTATCGCCAACTTTATTCTCTTAATGGTTTTCTAGTTTTCCAGTATATACTTATTCGCTAATACGTGATTTAACTTTGTTACGTAACCTTTTAACGTAACCATTAATATATATAATCAGTCCATTGCTATTTATGAACCTTTAAAGTCTTATTCAACGATGTTTTCGTCATGGAATTGATGGGATTATCCTTATTATTGATTCATCAAGCCTTTTCAATCTCCTAACCTTCATAGACCTTACAGAGTATTATCACATCGATTATCAGGTGTTTTTTGGTGGTGTTTCCAAGATTCAAAAGCTATTTGAATAGGCTCTTCGAGTTTGTATAAATTATTATCGGGATAGAAGAAATCTTTAGTTAGTTGGCAACAAAAGTTAAATATTTTTGATAATGTTATACATGTATCGAAACCAATCATTATACTGTAAACCTTTAAAGTTAATACGTTTCGTACAATCCTTTAACATTTTATACATGTTGAATATATTAAGTTTCTGGTAATATTAAGTTCATCTTTTCATTTAGCTTTATTATTAAATGTAATTAGAGAGTTTATTCATTGAAATATATTTATAGTATTCATGAAGAAGACGCTTATGAAAATTATTAAATTTACCCTTGATAAATTTATTGGAACCATATAAATTTCTATATTAAGGTTATACATTTACCATTTCAACCGTTTATTTAGCCCGTCAAATTTTTTATCTATGAGGTTTTATCTTTGTACTATAATAATTAACAAATCATAAAAGATTTTTGGTTAATATAAGGTGGCGATATAGCTATCACAGATGTGTTATTTTACGTACCTTTAAACCTTAGTTTCGTTGATCTTGCTAATTATGGTCAAATTAATACCCTGTCCCTTCTGTCGAAAGCTGAGACTAATGTTTATACCAAGTATCTGGTTTAATGATTCGTCTAAATTAAATTGATTACTCTTTGTTAAAGTGGTAATTAGCTAGAAATTTCAGAATTTAAAATCATTAATCATTTGTTATTTCGATCGTATAAAACCAACAATTTGAACGAAAAAGATAATGTTTTTTCATATATTTACTAAGCCAAAGTTTTTCTTTCACGTTATTAGCAAGTATAGGTCGTATATTTAAATTTATATTTTTAGCTGTAACTTAAAGTTGAATTGATAATTCTGGAACCAATAATCGCTTGCTTTCACCAAACCGTATAATAGCTTTATATATAGTATTACCATCTCTAAAGCGTATTTTATAAGTAGTTTCTATTATAATTCCAATAGTACGATCCGTTTTAGATCGGTCGCTCATTATGTATACGTTCATTTTATATTACGGAAATTAATGGCAAATTACCTTTTAGTTTAGTTAGCAAAGTCGCTGCAAAAACGACTATTCAGTATTAACTAGTCTTCGTAATTATTAGGGACTATGTAAAAATATAATCCTTAACTATTGGTAGGCCTTAAACGTTGCAACGTTGTCGATTCGATTGGTCGAAGTAACAGTAGTATTGCGTGGTTAGATGGTGGATGTATTGTTCTAGGTTTAGCAGACCGCTTGCCGATCTGCACACTTATTTTTATAGCCAATTGCTTGGCCCGTACCTTAGAGTTAAGTGCAGCGTACTGCACTCGACTTACACTCAATGCGATAAGTTCGCACAAAGCAATACACTTACAGTACGGTCAATTTTACTGTAAGTAAACTTGACTCATTGTACTGCATTTAATACTATTCCAACATCACCTTTATTATCGTATTCTTGCACAATTAAACGTGGCTTTTTATATAGCCGCCCTATAATATTACCATCAACCTCGTATATAATAATCGAACTCGATATCGTGATATTTAGGTCGTAAAGGTTAAAGTAAGCTTTAGGCACAAATTATAAAATTCCTCGAATGAGGAATCCATTAATCTTGACCCTATCGCTTTTCTTGGAAGTTTTGCCGAAAATCTTGATAATAACTTATATTTGGAGCGTTATAGCCTAGTTTTGATCGGCATTTTCTTTTCTAATTATCTAAGTAATATTGTAAATACGGTTTGGAATATGTTCCTCATCTTTAACGTTACCTCTTTTTAATAGTCGTCCGTACTAACAGCGTTTCAATAGCTTATTGACAATAGGAGAGAGATTTTCTTATTAGCTTATTCGCTTAGATTAAAGGTCTTCATCGCTATCATTAGTCGTCCTCATGTAGGGTTTAACTTGAATAATACAAAACATCACGGAACCGTTTAAATTTTTAACCATTATTTCAAAACCAACGATAAATATAATATTATAAGGATTTTTTCATTTGTTTAGCTCCTTCAACACTAAGACTTCACTTTGAAACGGTAAAATATATACAGCGATTGTCGTAGAGTAGTTTTTATTATTGAGGTTATCAATAACTTAAAGTTTTCCCAATTCCTTTCGCAATTCTTTTAGTTTTTTACCGTAGGTTACAATTCTTTTTTAGGTATTTGCTAATAGAGGATATTTACTAGTTAGGCATAAATACGCTTCAAAGACCACTAGCATTATTGTTCGGCAGTTAATACCTAAAATATTATTTAGACCTTTCAATGTTATTTAAATGAGTGCCTCCTGGTTCATAAAGCTCTTAATATCCAGCACAAAGATATTGTACGCTTTACGAAGTAACGCGTGCACCTTTTCGACCTTCGTAATACTTCATTGTGCTTTAATATGTATCTGTTTGTATTATATCCCCATTATTTCAACGTTTGCTTAAACCTTCGTCTCTATTAAATTCGTACCGGTATCGTGAACAATAACGTTAAATTAATCCAAATACGTGTTAATCCACAATATTATTAACGTTTTCCACGTATTTTTCGCCGATGGTGACTTTAAAAACTTGGTTTTATAAAAATAGCTTATGAAGTTAATATCGTAAAAATAGGCATATAATCTAAGTAAAATAAGTTAATGAAGATTTTGTAATTAAACTCCTTGTCGCTTTTTAGTATATATTTGAATCTTCGGAAAGTTTGGGTATACATTTTGTAATAGTAACAATTTTTTTTTTTAAATATTTTTAGAGTAAATTATTCGACGTTTTCATACCTTGCGAACTAAAGGATTTTGTACAGCATATTGAGGGTAAGGTCATAAAAATACCAGTATAGTTAATATATTTCTGAATTTATCTCATTCAACACCATTATCTTTGTTCTTTAAAAATGGAATTATAATTGCTCCTATTTAGAGGCTAAGGGAAACCATTGGCTGTTTTAAACCAAATTATTAGCTTTAACGTTGACGTTGATGCCAAAAGTATTTGTATCCTTCAACTAAAGGAGGAAAGTTATAGAGAACTTGAGGATATGGAACGTAATCGGTTTAATAACATTTTGAATAACTGTTATCCTTAGTGATGATAGTTATTTACCTAGATCAAAGCTAAATTTAGCCTTATTAATATATTAACCATTAATATCTGTAACAGAAGTGCTTTCCCTTCATGATTTCTTATACTATAAATAAAATTTTAATAATTATCTTATTGTGCTTATATATAATATAATGCTTTGAAACGTATAGTTCACATAACTATTTTAAATGTTAAAGGAATATAAGGGGTTAGAGGTTTGGTCAAAATGATGTAAAGAGTTTCACAACTTGAACAATATAAAAAGACATAGTTAGCCAGTTATTAGATCGCGTTAGGAGTAACGTCTTGATACCACGTGATTTATTTGGAAGTATCGTCGTCGTTAATAAGTTCTCTACCCTCAAAGTCAGAAATATAGTTTAAGTAGTCTTTCCTGGAAGTTATAGGGCATTAAATATGGTATATTCCCTATTTATAATTACATTTAGCTGTAGGATGACGAATTAACCAATAATCGTATTTGCTATAAATTCAATTTTTTTTCTATTATTACGAAGATAAGTTTTTCGAGTAATAAATACACTTACATTTTACCCTTGTTATTAGCACCGGTGTGGTTACAGCTTTCAGCTCGAAGGTATTAAATCAAATTTTAAGAATAGGAGCCATTCATATTTATGATCGATGTAGTATATTATTGTGCTATCTTCTTTATTTATATCGTGGAAATTATTTGTTTAGTGGTATATATTCAACGAGTTCGGTGTACGTGTTATTACGGTTGCGGGAAAAAAAACGTCATTGGCTGAAAAACTTTAACATGTGATATTTGTGCGTTATATAACGTATTTAAACTCGTTGACGCCTGTAATAACTTCTCGTACCTGTTTGCGGTGCGTGGATCCACTTACTTAAGCCTTTCCCGTCGCTTATTGGCACAATATCAGCTTGTTAAGCATTTGATTCAAAACATCCATCGGTGTTTCCTCCTTTTTTTTCTTTGTCATTATCGTGGTTCACTTTGTAGTGATTTAATACATATAATATTACGCGAGGCAAACATCATATTAGAAATGACTTTTTATACTGTTATAAATATTTGGGAAAGTTTTTGTACACGTTAAAAAGGTTAAGTAGTATTTTTTGGCGTAGCCTGTAAAGATTTTGGGGAATAGTAAGTGGAAGTTTATGGAGTAAGTTTTCATTTATTTGTAAATGTTTAAAAAGGGTACCATTTTCGTGTTAAAAATTATGAAGCTTTCGATCATACTTTTCTACGTCGTTCTAGATCTTGGCGAATTCCGGGAAAAGTTTGTAATTATTGTTAATTATATTTATAGGTTTAAAAAGAAGATTACTATAATCGTTCCAGTTATCAATAGTATTTCCTACCATCAACTTAAGCTTTAAGGTCTCCAAATATTGATAATAGGGGTAATTGCCAACTACCTAGTCAAAGGATTAAATTACAATAGTAAAACTTGTGATAGGCTCGCGCGTGTAGGCGTACTTACTATAGGAATCTTCGTTTTAAGGGATTTGACGATTTTGAGGGAATGATTAAGGGGTAAGCAGAACTTGGCCTCAGGAAAGTTTTAAGGATTTCGCGATGTTGTTTAATCGAAAGCGTCGATGTCAATTCTTTTGCCTTGTTGGTCGCCGTTGCTTCACGTGTTTTTCCGCCGCTGAAAGCGTACTCTACGCTGTTACATGGAGGTGTTAGACTGCGAGAAAATCAACAGGTTTTTAATCTTTAGCACGTAAAGAGGCCTAATTTAATATTAAATTGAATTGAGGTTTTCTAAAACGTGCGTAAAGTCGTTAAAGTTCCTTAACTCTCTTTTCTTGAAGGCGTGAGTTTTAAGGGTATTTTTCAAGTTAAGCTAGGTCAAAAAGAGTTTGTGTTAATTTGGTTGAGTTTTTTTTCTGATATGTAAATTCCTTGTCGTTCAAGTTCTGATTTAAACTTGGATTTAACTGTTTTTTGGATCGCTGTTTATATGTTAATTTACCAGTCGTTAAAAAACCTACAATACTTATGAAAAGCGTGGTTGCTGTGGTCAAGTTTTTCGCCGCCGTTTTACTGGAGGATATAACTGTTAACGAAATTGTTTAAGTGCTTTTCGGTCAATTCTTCGTCAATATCTTGCCCCTAATGGTCAACTTTATAATTTTGGACGGAGATTCTTCCAAGTGACTTGATTGCCTTTTTATGGGGTTGGTGAAAGCTCTAAAGTAAGTGTTTGCGGTAGTTATTTTGGTGTTTTAGTTTACGTAAGAAATAAGACTTGCTAGTTTGGCATAATGTCACGTAAGGACATGGCGTGGGGTCTTGTAATGTGGTTTTCTTAATATAAATTGGCGAGTTTTGGTATTTTCGTTTAGGGTAGTGATGTTGGGGTGCTGGAAGTATAGAACAGTAATGTAAAGAGAAAAACATGGTATTAAGAGCAAATTTTAGTATAAAGAGTAAGGTTAAAGGTCATTTATTGTTTGTAAATATCGAAAGTTGAAAGTTAAAAGCTGTAGAACTTAGGTTTTTTTTCTTTTTTGCAGTAGTAGCACTCGTAATAATATTGATTTAGCTGTTTGCAAATTTGACGAATTTTGAGACTTTCAATATTTAATTGCAACGTCTTTGAAAAGAATTTAGAAATATTTCTTGGTGTTTTCGATAATGATATCATCGCTACCTTGAAGTTTCCGCAAAAACTAACGTAACCTAAAATTTTTCTCTACTAACTTCTGTAAAAATAGACGTAATAGTAGGGGCTCTTCGAAAAATTCTTTCTTTTACCGTAGCCGCCGTTTAACGTAAAGCGTAACCAGAAAGTAGCTTCTTTTTTTACTTATCTTATTTATGCTAAACTTAATAAGTATTGATTATTGTTGGTAGGACTTTATGGTTGTAACTTAGTTGATTAGTATTGGTCAAAGTAACTGGTACTGCATTGAAATTAGTCAATGTATTGTTCTAGGTTTGGCAGACCGCTAGCCGGTCTGCACTATAATTTGTATGGTCAATTGCTTTGCCCGTACCCTAGTGTCAAGTGTGTGCATACTGTACTTGGCTTGCAGTTAATACAGTAGACCCACAAAATAATAAACTCAACTTTCAGTCAATGTAGTCAACTTTACTTTAAGTAAAGTTGACCAACTACACTAAAATTACTACGATTCCAACATTTGAATTGAACAAGAATTAAAATTTTAATTTGAAAGTTTTCTCCAACGCATTTCATTTGATTAACAAACATATACTTTACAATATCGACTTCGTAACAAAGTTTCATGGTGTTAAGTATTTTAAGATGATTATACTGAGGAATAAATAAAAGAAATTACGCATATTTTATATTAACATATACATGGAACCCCCTAATTCACTAATATAAGATACTAGTACTAATTTTATCGCTTCATAATTTCAAGTTCATGATTAATTGATAATGATTTTATATAAATAAGATTTTATTTAAACCAATTCGAGTATTAATAAGATCGAGAAGTAATACGCACTTTTACAAAAAATTCACTATACCTCTACGTTGAAGATAACTAATTTTATAAACTTTAATGCAATATTGAACATGGTAATCAAAATCTTTGATAGTATATTGATTATGACGATATTATACTAACTTTACTGGTATTTAAAACGTATCCGCATATAATGACGAAATTACTAATATTGTTAAAAACCCAAAGGAGGTTTGTGACATACAACAAAGCCCTAAATAAACTAAGTAAGTAATTAGCACGTCTTTATATTAATAACTCCCTTTATATTAATAACGAATTTTCGATAATAACCACGTTATTTCTTTTTTTTTTCGAAAAATATTTCTTACATAGAGAGAGCCAGGTAAATATGATAACCCTTATTAAGTATTATGTATTGCTCACATAAATATATTTATTGAAACTGTTGATGATTTCGTTCCTTTTCAAATTATGTGGGTCTAATTGTATCAAAAACCCTTTAAGCCTGACTAATATTTTGAATATGAACAAATTAATTGATATGAACCCCTAGTACCGATTATTCATAAGCTAATAAAACGTTGACAACGTAGAAAACTGCTTAGGAGAGGGATATTCACCAAAAATGAGGCTGTAAATAAGATTCAAAAATATGGAAAGGTGTATATAATAGCATAAGTATTACAAAACCGAAAGTTTAACGCCATGCAAATTTTAATTTTCAAGACAAAACCATTATCAATACATCAGATAAGCTATTTAAAGAAAACTACCTAATTCAAATCGACGATTTTTTCATATACAAAGTTATTAAATTTATAATATTAATATTATTGAAAAGGTAAATCATAACGATTTTGAAGTTGACATTGGTTTACAAGGTCAAAAGTAAAATCACAGACCTGCAATATAAATAATGGGAGCCAATCGTTGAGAAATACGGTATTAAAGGTAAGAATTGAATTTTATTCAATCGTTCACAATTTAAAATTTGAAATATCATTTAATAGTTGTGATTTTTGTGAATTCCACTGCTAATTTAAGCGGTGAATTCACTCTTAATGACTGTAACATTACGTAAAAATATAATCAATTCGCTATAAATTTTTGATGGATTGTATAATTGGAGTTTCTGAAAAAAACAACCCAAGAACAAGTTTCTTGTCGTAACGGTAATATGATACATTAAATATTTTTACGAATAAGCTAAAAAAGATATCTGTTGTATTTTTTCAATTTGAATGTATTTTAAAAATTGGTTAGATATAAGGAAATTAAAGCTCAACCCAAGTTTTCAGACAACGTAAGGTAAAAATTGCGATATCATTAATATAATGACTACCGATATACTTTTACTTAGATACGTTGGGATTATAATAAATTGATCTTATATTATCAATAAATTACGCATTTTCAAGTGCAAGTCAATAGAAGCATTAGTTGAGGGTATACAACTTAACTTTAACCGATTATAAATACATATCTATAGTATTAACGATACATATAAAATATATTTCAATTTGTGATAGAATGAGAAAGTTACGAACCTAACAAAAATGGACAAAACTAACGTGGGAAAATTACAACAACATGTTAAACAAAGGGTTCAAACGATTTATATCGCCATATTATATCAATCGAAAAGATTTTATAATCTATAAATTGCGACATAAGTTTAAGATTTATATGAAAAAACTTTAGAAATTCAATTTATCTGTGTAATAGAAAATACATAATTTGAATAACTATATTGATACAGTACCAGTAAAGTTAATGAAGGCGAAGTTTATAATTTTTACGGATTTTTTTTAGGAAAAACTCGTTATTTTACATAGCAAATAGAATTTTCCATAAAAATTATGAACAAGTATAAGTTTAGTATGTATTTCATCATTACCAGTAATCTATTATATTAGTCATCCGTTAGGTATAAACTTATAAAACGAAGTATGTTAATATCGAATGGAAATAATATAATGATAGGATGTTATATTGGTATAGTAACCGACAACACGTTATAAATTATCACGAAATGATTTGGATTGCTTTCAAAACTTGTAATAGTATATATTAACTGTTGGAACCTGTACAAATGATATTTGAAGTTGGGTAAAACTAATGAATTTTTTTTATTAATCGACGTAATAGCTTCGGGAAAAGTATACAAAGCCCAGAAGATTGATTAATACATGTGAATCAACGGCAAAAACAATTCGTAAACTCATAGCCAAGGTTATTCCAAAAACGCCCTATAAAACTGTATAAATAACAATAATATGATTGCATGGATCGATAACTATGTAAACCGCCCGATATATAACGTAAAAATATAGGAATATTCAGTTAAACTGTAAGATTGTTAGGGTAACAGTTACAGTAACAATGTTTAAGAAAAAACATGTTTGAATCTACTGTCAAAAGGTACGCAATTAATGGCGTATAAGTTTCTATTATGCATAGGTTTATAGAAACCTAATTATGTAAAAATATCAAAAAACGGAACCTGTAAAGGAACTTGACCAAAGCTGTCGCTTAAGGCGGTCGGATACTGTTTATAATCCTTGATTGAAAAGAAAGCGAGGCATTTGCTAAGGAGTTGTTATGGAGCTAGCAATAAGGAGTGGCTCGGTTATGTGATTGATTACGTGGTATAGATATATTAAAAAACAGCTCGAGAGCGACATAGGATCATGGTAATCTCTAGGGCTAAATCCCTAGCGACGACTATCTCAGGAAACAGCTTGTAACATCATCTACGGTTTGTAAGGGGGGAAGAGGGGTCTTTTACAGTTGTAAAAGGTACCTATAAACCGTAGAGCGTCTTAACACCTTGAAAAAGGTGCTAAAATACGACAGTTTAATTATAGTTGCGGGTCACCCATTTAATAACGGCGTAAAACGTTCTGATATTGTGTAAAAGATTTCATCCTGCTGTGGAGAGTTTGTGCATATCGTGAAAGGTTCCCTTTTATTGTAAGACGCAATACCAGTTTAAAAGCGGCGTAAAACGTTGTAATAATATATAAAAGGTGTCCTTTTATGATAAAGCGTTTGATTATATAGTAAAAGATACTCTGATACGTCATGAAAGGTATTAGAATTTGTCTCCTTCCTCTATATAAGTAATTACTTTCGTAATGCAAAAAAATGTAAACTTTTTTCCTCCAATAACAACTTTCAGTTATGTTTTAGTAATACATCCTTACCCTATAAACTTTATCATATCTAGTTCTCATACCGAACCTAATTTTTCTTTTATTTAAAAAATGAAACACCAATTTGATTACGTAAATCGATAAATTTATTCATAATATAAAAACCGTTATTAAGAAACTATTTGTTTTTCATTAACAAGTAAATAAACATAGTTTGATATATTTACTGCATAATATATAATTATCGGTAGTTTTATGAAGAAATTAAGGATTAATATAAAACGTAAGAAAAAGGTTAGCAATAAATTCAAGAATAATTAAACATCGTTGGACGATATGAACTTTATGCTTTGACATCACGGCATGTAAAGTAGGTTATGTATATATTTATCAACATAAATCTAAATGTAAGCGAGATTATGAAATAATTGTTGAAGGTTTACCTCGCGTTGGATACCCAAGATCAGAATCAGTGGTTGAGATATCAAGTTATTCCTTTGTTAAAAAGCAGTTAAATAATGTGTAGATTTAAGTAGTTGTTTCGAAAAAAATATCATAAAAGTTCGGCGCGTTATATAGTGCAAGGTTAATATATGTAGTAATAATGGTTTCTATCTGTTAACACTTAGTCATTTACACAGTTTTCGTACTATATAGCCTTTTAGCGTGGAGTGTAAACCCCAGACAAATGTGGTATTTTAATATCTAACGTAGATATCACGGTTAACAAACGGTTACAAAGTGTACTTGAATATAAATAATGAGTATATTAAGGTAATTCAAGCTATCGATAGTAAGTTAATCGAATTAGTTAGTGCAAAAGAAGGGTTATATATTAAGAAAAGTTCAAATTTAAATTCGGACAATAATACTAACAAGTACAAGGATATAATAGAATAGCTCCATAGTAATAATAATCGTAAAAAGAATATATGATCGTATGTTATATTCAGTATCAACAATATAACAGATTCAAAAAAGCTGAATAACTAGTAGTAATTTGAGTTGATCTCCTTTACGGGTGAAGCAAAATAATTCATTATTATTGTTCGATGGATCGTAACAAAATTCCAAAATATAAAAGGTTATTGTTGAAACAATATTGACTGATTTTTTTGGCAGGAAAATTTCAGTGCAGTAAGTCAATTTTACTTTAAGCAAAGTTGACTGTACTAACTCCAAGTTAGTTGATTATGGAGGGCTAGATTCAGACTAGGGCACGGGCCAAGCAATTGACCCTATAAATTACTTCGTAAACTAGCTAGTGGTCTGCCAAATCCAGAAGAATCCATCCATTACTGGACCACGCAATACTACTTTTACTTCGACTAGGGATTCGAATCGACAATCTTGCAACGTCTAAAGGCCTATCAAGCAAGGCCTACCAACAATTATGGTATTAAAAAGGTTGGAAAACGACTTTAAAGATAAGTAGACTTAACTGATCCATTTAACTAATATCTGTTGCTCCAGGAAGTTTCCAATGAAAGGTTAACTTATTTAAGATTTAATTTGGGTTTTGAAAATAATTTTAATGTCACATTTTAATTAGGTTTTGCTATTACTATTAATAATATCAATGGTGTGTAGTAAATAATGATGGATTAAGTAATATGTGAATATGTTAGTAAAGTTTCGAATAAGTTAATGAACCTAAAAACAGGGGTGCTTTTTTATCATGAAAATTAAATTTAACTTTGAAAGAATCGATAATATATGTAATATGGTATTTATTCCAAAACTAGTTAAATTTTTAAAAAAAATTAGTTCGATTTAGAGTTTTGAAACAAATTAAATATTATTATCAACTCTAGAAAATTCGAATAAAAAACGTTACTTATTAACAAACCCCTTCATATATTATTACGTAGTCGTCATTACAGTTTGTGCAATTTTATCAATGTCACACATATCTTACACAATGTTTTTAACCTTATATGAGGCTTTATAACCGGTATATTAAATATATAATGACTTATATAAAGTCGATTGAATAGTTATACGTTATAGAAATATGTTAATACCGATAATAGTAATATTATTGCCTTATAATATTAATTGATACCTAGGTAATAGGCGATTTAAGTCGGGTAAGGTATAAGTAACGAAAAAACATAGGTATATTAAAACTTTATGATTAGTATGTCTGTGATATTTTCCGCCTTGTAATAAAATGTAATGTTCAGGGGTTACTTAACCCCTGTAAAACCGTAAAGGCGTTTTTAAAACCTACTTATCTAGTTTAAACTCTGGTTGCTAACGATAATGCGAGAAAACCTCTAAAGTAGTTAATAATGTTTGAAAACCTTATTCGTGTAAAATTTATAGTTTATAATTTATATTACTTTCAAAGTAACAACTTCGCTTAACCAATCCGTAATAATTATAAAATAACTTGAGTTACTAGATAGTTTACAAAGGATGTCAAGTATTAAATCAAAAGATAACTCTCTCGAAAACTAATCAGAAACCAGTAAAAGTTCCAAACTCCCTTTGGAAAATATCGCTAATAATTTGTTCGCCCACAACCATTATAATTACGATAGAAACATTAAATTATACAATATAAAGTAGGTTAAAAATACAACTTAAATCATATAAAAAGGGTATCATCGCATTGTATGTAGTTATTCATAAGCTAATTGTATATAGTTTTGATTGACATAATAGTAGACGACTTGAAAGTAGGAACTTTAATATGGTTATAATACCATAAAATACTATTATCATCCACTGTATATTTCTAAATAGAAACCTTAAATGTTTGGTTTTTTTTTTGCATGGATATTAATAGGAAACCTGTAGTTACCTATACGTATTGCGCAAATTAGGTAGTGGTAAATACCATCCCAGGTGATAACGGAGTCCCAGTTCTTTTAAAGGTTGGCGTTGTTAAAAACTTGGTAACCTTCAGAAATGATCTTAACGGTAATAATAAACCTAAAAACGCGCGCTTTTAGAAGATTTATGAAAGCGACCTATTTGAAGCGAAAGAGTCGTAATTTTCGGCTCATGAGGCGAGAGTTATGGAGACCTTTAGTGATATCTTTATTTCATCGTAATAGTACATCTAATTACATTTAAATCTTTTTTTATAATAGATTAGTTAAAAACGAAATTGGGAAAAATATTTCAACTAATGGATTTCACGTTCAGAAAGTTATTAATTGGGTATAAAATATTGAAGGTTTTTATAATTTGTAAGAATGTTAAATAGATAGGGCGTATCTAGCAGTTCAGCATTCTATGTTTTCAATTATTTATGATTTTTAGAATTTTGTTTTCGTAAATTTGGTATTTACATTTAGTGGATAATAAATAAATAAATTAATATGCTGTTAGGTAACATATATTTCAGTCGTTTCGTTAAGGTAATTAACTCTTCGAGGTTCATTTGGAATATTCGGATCTTAGGTTTTCGTTCAGACTCTTATGAAGCGAAAAAAGGTTGTATGAAGAACGAAAACTTAAGTTATTTAAATGTAACTTTTCCCTTGGATCCTTAACGAAAGATAACTCTTTTCCTAGTTAACCAAATTGAAGGGCCAGTTATTGCAAAATAATTCCAAATAAATTAATGGTAAAAGTTGATAAATTTTAAAAAACTTTCGTACTTGTAGGTAAGACTTTAGATGCGGCAATGTTGTCGATTTGAGCTGGTCAAAGTAACAGTAATATTTAATAATCAAGTGGTGCATAGATTGTTATAGGTTTGAAAGATCGTAGGCCGGTCTACAAAATAATTTCTATGGTTAATCACTTGTCATATGCCCTAGTTTAAAGTAGTTGTATACTGTACTTTAACTTACACTTAACCCACAAAATCATACACTCAACTTACAATAAGTATAGTCAACTTTACTTATAATAAAGTTAACATATTATACTGTAATTATTAGTACTCTAACACTAGCGTCTCTTTGTTTTATATGCGTATGGCAGTGTAATCGAGTAATTGTTTCTGGATACTATTAAATTACCTCTTTATTAACAAACCAAAACCCTACTCATTCTATAGGAAAATTAACTCCAATTACCCCACAGTTCCTAGTTTTAACTTTTTTAATTCAAACAAACAAGTCTATCACCACAAACTAATATAAACCTCCAACTCAATCGTATCAATCAATCAAATCGCCGGTGTTGGTAGGGTTTTAGATGTTGCAACGTTGTCGATTCGATTGGTAGAATTAACAGAGGTATTATGTGGTTAAGTGGTAGATTTATTATTCTAGGTTTTACAGACCGCTAGCCAGTTTTCGCAGTAATTTTTATGGCAAATTGGTTGGTCTAAGCCTTGATATAAAGTGGGTGCATACTGTACTTGACTTGCAACCAATATAATAAGCCCACACAAAATAATACACTCAACTTGCATTTAGTATAGTTAACTTTACGGTAAGTAAAGTTGACTTACTGTACTGCAATTACTATTATTTTTACACTGGCGGGTCTTTAGTTTGTATGCGTACACCAGTGTAGTTAATTCATTCTTTTTTTTGGTAATCTATAAACTACGACTTCATTAATTGGCTAGACCCCTGTTGATTCCAGTTAAATTCCACATTAAATTGCATCAACTTGCACTTAAATTAACCCTAGTTTCTATCGATTGCCCTACAGTTCCGAGGTTCGACTTTATTGATTCCTATAAGAAATTCATTATTTACAGGCTTGTGTAAACTTTTTCAATCGTGTCAATTATGTAAGTCGCTATCGTTAATTCCCTGGTAGTCTTCCAGTTTTCTAGCATATCTCTGACTGCCGTCACGTGATTTGGTCTTGCTAGGAGGCCTATTATCGTAGCCTTCGATACGTATAGTCAGATTATTGCTATCTATAAACCCTTTAAGGGCTTTATTCGGCGATAACTTTGTTATAGTAGTAGGAGAATTATTCTTCTCGTTAATTCACCGGAATTCCTCGATTAACCTGCCTTTATAGGCTTCGCGGAGTGTTAATAAGTTAATTATTAGGTTTTTTTCTCTGGGGGTTCCGAGCTTTAAAATGCATTTGAATAGGATTTTCGAGTCGGTATAAATTACCACCGGGATAGGAGGAATTCTCAGCTTCCTGGTGATAATATTAAGGGTTTACTGTAGTATTATAGCTATATTAAAACCTTTTATTCTTCCTTATACCTTTAAAGTTAGTATACATCATATAATCCTTTTGTATTTGGCAGAGGTTTAGTTGATTAGGCTACCTATAATATTATATTTGATTTTTCCGTTTATTTACGTTAACAAGGTTTATTATAGAGACAATTTATAAAATCAATTGAGAGTTATTTGTAAAGTTTACGTTCATAAAGATTATTAATCTGGCACTGAACAAATAGATCGAAAATATATTAATCTCCTGGTTTCAATTTCATATCTACCACTTCAACCTTTAATTTAGCCGGTTAAAGTCTTTATTTGTTCAATCCTATGCTTATACCATAATGGATAGGTTATTAAAAGCCTTCGGTTAATATAGGATAACAATATAGTTATTATGGGTACGTTATTCCATATATCGTTAAGCATTGGGTATATTAGTTTTGTTGATTGTAATTAAGTCAGCACCTTGGTCTATTTGGCCAATGTTGAGGTTGGTATTAATATTAAGTTTGCGGATGGATGATCTGTTAAGATTAATTTAGTTGCTTTTCACTGAAGTCGTAACTAGCTTATAGTTTCAAAACTTTCAATCTTTTATTACTTGTTATTTCGACATTATAAAGTTATTTATTTTGATCAAAAGGTACTGTTAGTTTAAATACCTATTAGTTCAAATTCATCTTTTACGTTATAATTGGATACTAGTCGTATGTTAAAGACTTTATACTTAATTGTAACTTAAAATGCGATTGATAGGTTAGGAATTCATGGATTCCTATTTCAGCTAATCTGTATAGTGGTTTAGCATATTTTATTGCCGTCACCGGGAGGTAAATAATACGTAGTTTCTGTAATGAATTTAGTAAGATGATACTCTATATGTCGTTCATTAATTAATTATATTCCTACGTTATATCTCAGCTATTAAAATTCATTTTTTTTTTTTAGTTTTGGCTAGTAAGCTTATTTTCAAAACGACTATTAAGCGTTGGCTAATTTTTAAAATTGTTATCGACTACATAAGGATCCAGTTTTTGCATTCATTACCGTATCTTTAAACTATTAAACGTCACTTTTTGTACGAACGCCTCGTGATTTTGTTTTTAACTTCGTATATAATTCTTGACTTAATAAAGTAATATTTTGGTTTTGGAGGTTAAAGTCATCTTTTGATATAAGTTGTATAACTCCTAGAGTTAGTGGGTCGTTCATTTCGACTTTATTGCCTTACTTAAAAGTTTTGCCAGAAGTCTTAAGAATACTTTATACCTGAAGCTTTAGTGTTAAGTCTTTATTATTCTTTTTTTAGTTTACCCAAATATTATCATAAATACGGCCTGATGAGTATTTTCTTTTAACATTTCTTTTTTTCGGGGGTCGTCCGTATTGGCGGCGTTTTATCGGCTTATCGATCACTGGTTCAAAAGACTTGTATTGGTTCGATTGTTAAACATAAAGGTCTTTATCATTAGTTATCTTAATATAAGGTTTGACTGAAGTAGTACTTAAAGTTACGGAACCATTAATAATACTAAAGGTTTCATATTGATTATCCTATTTACCCAGCTTCCGTTAAATAGGGACTTTAATTTATGGTAATAAAGTAAGTACGTCGATAATAGTGGGACTATTCCTAGTATTGAGAGCGTCATGAACTTAACAGCGTATAGACTCCTTTCGCAATTCTTTTAATATTTTACTATAGGTTACAACTTGTTTTTAGGTCTTTGTTAATAGCAGAGATTCATTCGTCTGATGTAGGTATGTTTTAAAGACCAGTAGCATTAATATTAGGAAGTTAAGGTTTATAATATCGTTAATACCTTTTACCGCTATTTAAAAGTGTGCCTTCAAATATGTAAAACTTTTACTTTTCAACGTAAGGATATTATACGTTCGGCTAAGTAATGCGTATGCTCCTTTAATCTTTCCAATGCTCTAGTAGTTCTTTATAGGCACCTGTTGGTATTAGATTTTTATTATCTTGGTATTTTTTAGAACTTCACTGCCGTGAATTTAGTATTGGTATCGTGAACGACGACCTTAGATGTGCCTCAATACGTGTTAATTTACAGTATCCTTAGCGTTTTTCATGTATCTTTTACTAATAGAGACTTTGAGAAATTAGCTTTATAATCAAAGTTGTGGAGTTAATAATACAGAAAATAAGCTTGTTATTTAAGTATAAGACATTAATAAAGATCTCGTAATTAAAGTCTTCATCATTTTTGAGTGTAAATTTAAATTTCCAAGGGGGTTCAGTATGGATTTGGTAGTGGTGGCGGAGCTTTTTAACAGACTTTATATTAAAGTGTTTTACATTTTTATTCCTTACGGATTTTAGTATTTTATATAGCCTGTTAATAGCTAGGTGATTTAAATACAGGTGTAGTTAACGTATATTTAGTTTTATTAGGTTGAATATTATTGTTTTTTGGGTTTTAAAGATAAAACCATAGGTACCTTTACTTAAAGACAAGAGTAAAACTTTGGCCGTTTTTAACTTACTCATCGGCTTTGACGTTGATATTTACGCTGAGGGTTTTTATATCCTTTAATTAAATAAAGAAAAGGATAAAGTATTTAAGGATATGGAATATAAATTTTTTTACAATAATTTAAATTATATTCATCTGTTATAACGATAAATATTTGCCTCGTCCGAAGCCAACTTTAGCTTCACTAATATAACAACGATTATTTTTAGTAGTTGTAGTGTTTTCTCTCCATTATATTACATATTAAAAATATCCTCCTATTAAGTACCTTGTTGCCCTTATATTTGGTATAATATATTAGAACGTATAGTCTACGTAACGATTATGAATATTAAAGGTATGGAATGGGTTAGGAGTTTAATTAAGGTAAAGTTAAGGGGTTTTGCCGTTTAAACGGTATAGGAAAACGTAGTCGGTTAGTTATTAAGCTGTATTAAGAGTTGTATTTTTAAATTACTTAATTTGTTTAGGGGTATCGTTGCACTTGATTAAGTTATCGCCTGTAAAGTTTACGATATGATATAAGTAATCTGATTCGAAAGTAATAGGATATTGGATATTATATAACGTCTTTTTATTATTATATTCCGCAGGAGAGTAACAAGTTAATTAATAATTATACTTGTTTTAAATCCAATTTTTTTGCTATCATTGTGACGATAGACTTTACAGTTAATAAGTCTATTTAAGTCTTAACTTTATTAGAGTTAACGTGGTTATTACCTTTAGTCCAAGGCCGTCAAACCAGATTTTAGGCGTTCAAGGCGTTCATATCCGTATTTGCGGTCGAAGTAATTAATTATTGTAAGGTTTTTTTCATTTATATTATGAGAGATGTCTGTTTAGTGGTATATACCAAGTAAATTTGGTATACACGTTATTATAGTTGTAATTAAGGAAAGAAATTGGTTAAAAAGGTCTTTATAAGTGGAATTTAGGAGTTGTAAGGCGTATTTAAATTTCTTAACGCTCGTAACTGCTACCCGTACCTATTCGCGAAGTGTAGATTCACTGATAAGAGCTTTACATATTGTTTACTATCATACTATTGACTTGTTAAGTATTTAATTTAATATATTTATCAGTAGTTTTCCCTTCTTCTTCTTCTTCTCTATTATCGTGGTTTACCGAATAGTGACCTAGTTCGAATAGTATTAGGTAAGATAAACGTTGTACGTAAAGTAGTTTCTCATATTATCGTAAACTTAGTGAAAATTAGTTGTTCGGGTTAGGAAGGTCAAGTAATAATCCTTAGCATGCCCTGTAATAATTATGGGGAATAGTGAGTAAAAACTAGAAGGGGAAACTTCTATTTATTTTTAAATGTTTAAAAGGGTATTTTTTTCGTGTCAAAAAAGTTGTAGGGTTTTCTGTAATATTTTTTGTTTGTTTTAGATTTTTGTGAAGTCCGTGAAAAGCTTGTAGTTGATATTAATTATTTCAATAGGTTTTATGGTAAGGTCGCGATAATCATCCTAGTCTTTATTGGTATCTCTCTATAGTTTAAGTTTTAGGGCCTCCAACCTATAATATTTAGTGTAATTGCTAATCTTTTAACTCGTAGGGTAAAATCCTACAGTGAAAACTATAATGGGTTCGCGCGTGTAAGTAAACTGTTGTGTAAAGGCTTTTAAGTGACTTGGTGATGCTAATTGAAGTGTTAAAGAGTAATAAGGGCTTGGAGGTTTTATGGAATTTAATGATTTTTTTAATTGACTGGTGAAGGATATTGATTTTAATACCATTTATCATGTTAGTAGCTGTTGTTTTGCGCGCTTTACCGCCGCTTAACGGGTACTCCGAGTTATTATGTAAAGGTGTTAAATTGCTTAGTAGATTAATAGGTTTCTTATTATTAACGTGTAAAAATATTTAACTTAATTAGATTTAATTTCTTTTAAAATACGTGAAAAAGCGTTAAAAGGTCGTGATCCCTTGAGCTTTCACTCGTTGGTTTTAAGGACTAGTATTTTAAAATTGGGTTTTAAGTTAAATTGATTTAAAATAGGTTTCGGCTAATCTCAGTAAAGTCTTTTTTAAGATGTAAATACTACGGCAAATAACTTCCTTTTTTAGCTTGGCTTCAACCATACGTTGGATTATTTTTCATATATTAAGTGTTTAATGATTGAAAAACTTACATAAATCTTGAAAAGTACCAGCGTTATGGCCGTAGTCGTTACCATAGCCCTCGTCGAGAATGTACTGGCTAACGTAATTGGTTCGATAAGCCTTAGTCGAATTTTCGTTAATATCCGTAATTTAGAAATATTTATCGTTGTAGTTAATGAAAGATAGTTACAGGGGCCTTAATTTCCTTTATGTATTTTTAATTCAGTTCCATCATAAAGTTCTCGCTTGTTTAGGATCTATAGGGCAAGGAACTTGGTGATTTTTAGGCGGAAAAACTTGATGTTTTGGCGTTGAGTTGCGCGACGTAGCTTTTTTAGCGCGACTTGGTAATTCCTAGTGGTTTAGCTTAAGCAGCTATCTGAACAATTAAATTAACGTGGGATAAATGACAAATAGTAGACTAGGGCTAAAGGTTTGGGGTAAAAAGTAAGGTCGAAGCTCGTTGTTATAGGTAGACGTTGAAGGTTGTTTGTTGTTTTAGCTGTGAGGCTTAGTTATTTTTGTAGTAATAGAACCTGTAGTGGTACTGACCTAGCTTTTTGCCTACTTGATAAATTTTGAAACTTTGGACAGTTAATCTAATCGTTTTTGAAAAGGATTTTTAGTAAAGATTTCTTGGTATTTTCGATAGCGATACCGTAGTTACCTTTAAGCTACCGTGAAAACCAATGTATCCTGAAAGTTTTTTCTACTTATTGTCGTGAAAACCGACGTAGTTCGTAAGGGCCTTTCGTAAGAATCTTTCCTTTAGCTTAGCCGTCGCTTAATGTATAACGTAACCAGAAAATAAATTCTTCTTTTATTTAGATTTTCAATACTTAACCTAATAAGTAGTGATCAGTATTGATGGAGTTTTAGACGTTGTAAAGTTGTCGATTCGATTGGTTGAAGTAATAGTAGTATTGCATAGTCAATTGATGGGTGTATTGTTTTAGGTTGGGTAGACCGCTAGCTGGTTTGCGCAGTAATTTGTATGGCCAATTGCTTGGTACATGCCCCAATGTAAAGTGCGCGCATACTGTATTTGACTTGAAGCTAATACAGTAGGCCCACACAAAACAATACACTCAACTTGCAGTCAGTATGGTCAATATTACTGTAATTAAAGCTGACTTACTGTACTGATATTAATATTATTCCAACAGCCGGCGTCAATTCTCTAGCAGTCTTACAATTTGCTAAGGTACTATTATTCATTGGTACATGACTTAATCTTATCAGGTTACTTGTTAATATAATTTCGATTCCTAAAATCAACCTATTACTATTTAAAAACTTTTTAAAACCCTATTTTTCGTTAAATTCATTATAATATCAGTCTTGTTATCTTTATCATCAATCTATCCGAATTCTGCAACCTCATTGCCTTTGTAAGCTTTACAAAATACCATTTTATTGATTATCAAGCGTTTTTCGCCGGTAATTCCAAGTTTCTAAAGATATTCGAATAGGTTTCTCGAGTCGGTAAAAGTGACAACCAGAATAGAACAAATCTTGAACTGCTTAATGACTATATTGAGGGTTTCACATATTGCTATACCTATATAGAAGCCGGATATCATGCTATAGACTTGTAAAACTAGTACAATTCAAATGATCCTCTTTTACTTGACGGAGGTTCAATAGAGCAGGGTTCCAGTGATGTTGAACTGGTATTTTTGTGACCTATATTTGTTGACAATTGTTATGAGGAATCCGATCTATAACAAAAAGTCCATGTTGTTTGCAAAGGGGCTTGTAGTTGATATTGACTATCTTGGCAGGTTTGTGAGGAAGATTGAGATAGTCTTTCCAGTTTTCGATGGTGTTTCCTGGTGTTTCCGAGTTATGGTAGTGAGAGTAGTTGTTGGTCGCCTGCCTCAAGGGGTGAAGTTCTATAATAGGATTTGTGGTGAGCTCGCGTATATAAATATACCTACCATAAGAAGTTTTTATTTGGGAGACTTGACGATTTTAAGGAAACCTTAAGGGAATTTGGATGTTTCAAATATTTAAAAAGAAGTTTGAAGGGGGAAAACAAATTTCACAGTCATAGGAAATTTTGAAAGGAACTTATCGGTTTTACTTAATTAACTGATGGATAACGATTATATTAATTCCTCCTTCTATATTTACGGCTGTTGTTTTGAGTATTCTCTCGTTACTAAAATTGCATTCTGCGTTATTACGTGAATATACTGGGCTGCCAAGAAAATTAATTAATTTTTATTATTGGCGTGGAAAAAAAATGATTTTAACGGGGAGGTTAACAGTTTCATTCAATTTCAGAATAGGGAGTAGTCCTCTCAAACGGATGTAATGTCGTGAGAGGTTTTTAACATCTTTATCCTTTCCTTATAAATTTTAAAGATAGGGATTTTAAGAATAATTTTCAAGTTATGCCAGTTGGAAAAGGGTGTTTAACAAGCTTCTTTTCTTATCTGAAATTGAATTTCATGGTTTCGAAGTTTTTTTTTAAACTTACCTTTAATCATTCTTGAGGTTTTATTCTATATTTAAATAATTCAATCCGTGAATTATTCATAAAAGTTCAAAATAGTCCAAGTTTTTCGATTCACTGTATTGACATATAAATCGAATATAAATTAACCGATGTAATTAGTTCAAAACTTTCTTATCAAGTCAATATTAATATTTTTAAACCCAAGATTTTTATCATAAATCTTAGCGAAAGTTAATCCAAGTAACTCGACAACCTTTAAACTTGAGATTTCTTAAACTATCGCGATATTTACCTATAAAATTAAAGTTAATTCAGGTGGTATAAGAAGATTTGAGTAGGGAAACTTAGATATTAAGTAACTTAATAACTCGACGATTTAGCTTAAAGTTATACGACATGACTTTTTTGACGCGACTTGGAAATTTTTAGTATTTTCTCTCAAAGTAGCGATCTTGATGTATTTAATTGAAGGTTATAATTTAGGGGAAGTGGAAAGAGTAATATAAAGAGAAAACTTAGTGTAAAGGGTAACGTATGATATCAAAAGTAACGTTAAAGGTTACTTATTATAATTGAAGTTGTAGGCCGTATAACTTGGTTGTTTCTATAATATTAATACCTATGAAAGTAATAATTTAGCCGTTCATGAACTTGAGAATATTTACAACTTTTAACAGTTAATCTTACCGCTTTTCTTCAAAAAATAATATAGTAAAGTATTTTTGGTATTTTCGATAATAGAGATACCATCGTTACTTCCAAATGCCCACAAACTGTAAAAGTATTTAGAAGGCTTCGGTTTTACTACATTTAAGCCATAAATGTAGTAATAGAGCTCTTTACAAGAATTTTCCATTACCCTAACATTAAAATAAAATGTAACTGGAAAGCAACGTTTTCTTTGTCTTGCTAATCAGTGCTTAACATAATAAGCACTAATCAATATATATAGGAATTTAGACGTTATAAATTTGTCGATTCGAATCAGTCGAAGTAACAGTAGTATTGCATAGTCAAGTGGTGGATGTATTGTTCTAGGTTAAGCAGACCGCTAACCGATCTGCACCCTAATTTGTGTGGCCAATTGTTTGGCTCGTAGCCTAGTGTGAAACGGGTGCATACTGTACTTAAACTAACAGTGGACACAAAAAATAATAAACGCAATTTTCAGTAAGTATAGCCAATTTCACTTATATTAAAATGGATCTACTGCAATGCAATTACTTCTATTCTAAAAATACCTCGAATACGGACATAAATGCCGTCTATTTTTGAATGGCGCGTGAATTTTCCGCATTTTATCGTACCTCCATCATAGTTTCAATAATATATCCTAGATACTTGGTTCTATAATCATGAAACTCGCTTTTAAATATTTTAAAGTTCAATTTATCTGTGTTCAAGGCGCTTAACGCCAGTTGAACTTGAATATTATGGTTATTAATGGTACTATCCAAATATAAAAAATATCATCGAGGTAGGTGAAATGGAAAATATTGAAAAATAAGCCTAATAAGTTGATAATATACCATTGAAAGGTGACCAGTACGTCGGAAAAACCGAAAGAAGTAACTTATTATTTGAAAAGTCCGAAACGAGTGAGGAATACACTTTTTTACTCGTTATATTCCTTAATACGTAAATTACAGAAAGTGATTTTTGTATCTAATTTGGTAAATTACTTAGTTCGTGAAATTTCAGCTAGCGTTTTTTCAATAAAAGGAAAGTGTTATCGGTCGGCTTTCGTAATAGTATTAAGTTGCTAGTAATCGATATAAAAGCGTAGGTTGCCTTTAAGTTTCCTGATGAAAAGTAAGGGTTACACATTAAGGCGCTATTCGCGTTAATATAACTCTAATTTAATAATTTAATCAGTATTTTACGTAATATTAGGGACTTTTCTTATAGTATGTCATATAAATAATGTTGAGGAGTTTCCAAACGCTAAACTTGGTAATTATTTTTTAAAAAAAACAATTTTATAATAGTTTTTTAAACGGTGGGAAATCAGTTTCTTGAAGATTTCATAGAATGAAGGTATGAGATTTTTGAAAGCGTCTAATAATTTATTATTGACGGCAACAGGGTATCTTCTGGCTATTGATTCATTCATACTTTTAAAATAGATAAACATAAGTCGCGTAATAGAGATTTAATACTTACGGGTTCGACAGAGTAAGATGTAAAAGATGGTGTTGTCAATATCTTTAAATGGTTTTATATCAGTACGATTTCTCGTTCCAATATACAGTGTTTAATAGCTCATCTCAAAATAATTACATTTTTGGAAACAACGTAAGTCACCAATTCGAATTTCTTTCAAAATTTACCAAAAATGATATTGTATTTTAAATAGGGAAATAATAAATACAAAAATATGGTATTGATATTTATCGAGGTAAATATTTAAACAGGTAATGAAAATCTAAGTTGTAAGGCGGAAATAGTAATATATTAAGTGATTTCGTTAAGTCTTCAACATGAAATGAAAATATACAGCATCTATAATCCATACGTAAATTATTTACTAATATAACTACGACACTTATCACTTATATTTATTTAAGCATTCACAAATCAAATAAAATCATAAAATTAATTGACTATGGACGGAAAATTTTTCAAAAATTATAGGTGAGTTACCAATTCTTATTTAAATATTTTTGTTAGTAGGGCTTTGGACATTGCAATGTTGTTGATTCGATTAGTTTAAGTAACACTAATATTTTATGGTCAAGTGGTGTATGTATTTTTTTAGGGTTTTTAGACCGTTAGCTCATCGCCGCAGTAATTTGTATAGCCAATTTCTTAGCCCGTGCTCTAGTGTAAAGTAGGCTTATACTGTACTTGACTTACAGCTAATACAGTGGGATCATATAAAATAATACACTTAACTTATAGTTAATATAGTTAACTTTACTATAAGTAAAGTAAACTTATTACATTATAATTACTATTATTTCAATACTAGCAGCTTTTTAGTTTATACGTGCACGCTAGTGTAATTAACCAATATTTTCTAGTAGCCGCTAAATTACGACTTCGTTATTCAGCCTGACTCCTTTGAATTCCAATTGACTTTTATATTAAATTACACACATTTGTATTTAAATTAACCCCAATTTCTTTTAATTGTTTCAAGGCTCCGAGATTCGACTTTATTAACTCCCACAAAAAGTTATTTCTCTATATAATTATATAAACCTTAAATTTAGCCGTGCTAATCAAACAAATCTTTATCTTTAATACCTTAGCAATTTTTTAATCTGTTATAATATTACTAACTGCCGCCACATAACTTGACTTTTCCAGGCAACCTATTGATGTAACCCTCAATACATATAGTTAGCCTATTTCTATTTACAAACCTCTTAAGGGTCTTATTTGGCGATGCTTTTGTTTTAGCGTTAACAGGATTGAGTTTCCCGTTAATCCACCAGAACTCCTTGATTTACCTGCTATCGTTGGATTTGCGAAGTGTTATTACGTCGATTATCAGGAGTTTCTCGCTGGTGATTCCGAGCTTCGAAGGGTATTCGAACAGGCTCTTAGAGTTAATATGAATTACCACCGGGATAGGAGGAATATTTAGTTGCCTAGTAATAACGTTTAGGGTTTCTTATAGTGTTATACCTAATTGAAAGCCGACTATTATATTGTAAACATTTAAAGTTGATATACTTTATGCAATCCTTTTATATTAAACAAAAGTTTAATCAATCAATCTATCGATAATACCAAATTAATCGTTCCACTTATTTTCGTTAATAAAAGTTATTGAAAAGCTGATCTGTAAAAACAAGTTGTTGTTATTTATAAAGGACTCGTCTATAAAGATTATTAACTTAGCTTTTGATAAATCGATTGTAATTATATCAATCCTCCAGTTCAAATTCCTTATCTGTCAATTGAACCCGTCATTTATCCGTTTAGAGTTTTTATTTATTGGATCCTTTTTATTTTCCGTAATGAATAGATTGTAAAAGGCTTTCGGTTAACATAGGTTAGCAATATAACTATTATGAGCACGTTATGTTAGGTACCGTTAAGATTTAGCTATATTAACTCTGTTGATTGTGGTTAAATTAACACATTAGCCTTTTTAACCAAAAAATTAACCATTATTAATACAAAGTATGCGGATTAATGATCTATTAAATTTAAATTAGTTACATTTCGCCAATTTCGTAACCAGCTGGTAGTTTTAAAACATAAAGTTCTTAATCGTCTATTGTTTCAATGTTACAAAGTCAGCTATTTTAGCGAAAAGGGTATCATTAATTTATATAACTGTTAAACAGGAGTCCCTTTTTTATATCATTGGAAAATACGTGTTATATATTAAAGACTTTATGCCTAGCCGTAACTTTAAGTGAGATTATCAAGTTAAAACCTAATAGACACCTACTTCGACTAATACAAATAGTAACTTAATACATTATAATCCCGTTCCCAAAGGGTAGATAATACGTAATTCCTGTAATAATTATACGAAGACGATCTGCGATCAATTGGTTACTAATTACGTGTATATCTATATAATAATTCGACTATTAAGTATAAACTTACCTTTAATCTTGATTAGTAAACTTAATACCAAATTAATCACTAATCGCTTATTAATGTTCCAAACCGTTAAATATTATGTAAAGATTTAGTCTTTGCCTTTATTACCGTATCCTTAAGCAATTAGGTATGACTTGTCATACGATCGCCCCATAGTCTTACCTTCAATATCGTAAATAATCTTCGATTTCAAGATCGTTACATTTGGATTTTAAAGGTTAAAATCGGCCTTCGGTACGAATTATATAACTCCTTAAGTTAATAAGCCGTTAATCTCGATCTTTTCACTTTCCTTAAAGGGGGTTCCGAAAGGTTTGATAATGCCTTATATGTGAAGCTTTGGCGCTAAGTTTTCGTTGTTTTTCTCTTTTTTTACTTGCTTAAGCATTATTATAGATACGGCTAAATCTATGTTTCTTTTTTTAATATTTTTCCTTTTTTGAGGTTATTCCCATCGATAGCGTTTTATCGGTTTGTGGATAACAGATAGAGGAGGCTTATATTAGCTTAGTCGCTTGGCTTAAGAGTGTTCATCATTAATTACCTTAATAAAGGGTTTAACCTGAGTAATACGAAAGGTTATGGGGCCGTTAGTAATTTTAACAATCACCTTAAAGTTAATGATACTTAAGTTTTTGTATAAGACCTCCTATTTTTCTGGCTCCTGTTACCCAAGAACTTTACTCTATAATAGTAAAATAAGTACGTCGAAAATCATAGAGTCATTCCTGGTATTAGAGGCATCTTTAACTTAACGACGTACTGATTCCTTTCGAATCTCTTCTAATACTTTGCCGTAGGCTACAACTCGATTTTAGGAACTTATTGACAGCGGAAATTTACTCGTTAGGCGTAGGTACGTTTCAAAAACTAGTAGCATTAATATTAAGCTATTAGGGTCTACAATGTAGTTTTTCCCCTTCACCGCTATCTAAAGAGGAATATCTAAATATGTAAAGCTTTTAATCTTTAATATAAATATATTATACGTTCGGCGAAGTAATACGTGTTTTCTCTTAACTTTTCTAGTACTCTAGTAAGCCTCCACAAGTACCTGTTTACACTGGATTCCCATTATTTTAACGTCTTTTTCAAATTTCGCCGCCGAAAAATTAGTACTAGTATTGTGGACGGCAACGTTGGGTGAGCTCAAGTACTTATCAATTTATAATATTCTTAGTGTTTTCTACGCATCTATTGCTAATATGGACTTTAAAAACTTAACTTCATAAAAATAAGTTACAGAGTCAATAATATAAAGAATAGGCTTATTATTTAGTTAAAACCCATGAATTAAGACCTTATAATTAAAGTCTTTGTCGTTTTTGAATGTAAACTTAAATCTTCGGGGGGCTTATATATATATTTAATAGTAGTAATCAAACTTTTCGATAACTTTGAAAGTAGAGTATTTTATACTTTTTTATCCTATAGACCTTAGGACTTTATATGGCCTATTAACGGCTAAGTAATTAAAGTTCCGATGTAATTAACGAGTTTCTAACTTTATTAGATTTAGTAACATTGCTTTTGGGGTTTGAAAATAAAACTATAGGTGCCCTTACTTAAAAGCGAACGGAAACCTTTAACCATTTTTAACCAGCTCGTCGGCGTTGATGTTAATATCAATATCGAGAGTCTTTATATACTTTAAGTAAAGAAGGAAAGGAGTAGGGGACTTAAGGATATAGAACGTAATTAATCCCATAATAATTTAAACTACTATTATCATTAGTAATGATAGTTAGTCGTCTAATCCAAAGTTAACTTTAACCTTATTAATATCGTAACGATTGATCTAGATAACTATAGTGTTTTCCCTCCGTAATATTACGCATTACGAATAAACTCCTGTTAAATACTTTATTACCCTATATCTGATATAATACCTTGAAACATATAGCCCATATAATGATTTTGAAAGTTAAAGGTGTATAAAGGGTTAAGGGCTTAATAATGGTAAATTTAAGGGTTTTTACCGCCTAAAAGTTATAGGAAAACGTAGTCGGCTAGTTATTAAACCGTATTAAAAGCTGTATCTTTATGCTACTTGATTTGCTTCAAAGTATTGTTGCCATTAATTACTTCGTCGCCCTTAAAATTTACGATGTAATTTAAGTAATCTTATTCGAAAGTAATAGGATATTAGATATAATACATAGATTTTTTGTTCTTACGTTTGGCGAAGAGGTAATAAGTTAATTAATAATCAAGTTTACTATAAATCCAACCTTTTTTTACTACTATTACAACGATAGTGTTTACTGTTAATAAATCTATTTAAATTTTGGCTTCATTAACACTAACATGGTTATTGCCTCCAATCTAAGGCTATTATTCCAGATATTAGGCGTTGGAGGCGTTTATAACCGTATTTACAATTGACATAATTAACTATTGTAAAGTCTTTTTTATTTATGCCAAGGAAATTACTGGCTTAGGGGTATATATCAATCGAGTTTATTATACACGTTATTATAGTTATAAATGAGGATAGCAATTGGCTAAAATAAACCTTTACAGGTGGCATATAGCTGTTATAAAGCGCATTAAAACTTGATAACACCCGTAACAACTGCTCATACCTTCTCGCAAAATGTAGCTTCGCTAACGTAGCCCTTTCCTATTACATGCTAGTATAATATGAGTTTATTAAATATTTTATTCAATATTTCCATTGGTATTACCGCTTCTTTCTTCTTCGCTATGATTGTAGATTATTTATAATAACCCAGTCCGTATAATATTGAGTAAGGCGAACGTTGTATTCGAAGTAATTCTTTATACTATTATTAACTTAGCGGAAAGTAATTACCTGGATTAGGAAGTTTAGGCAGCAATCTAAAACGTGCCTTGTAAGGCTTCCGGAAAATAACAAGTAAAAATAAAAAAGATGAACCTTTATCTATTTATAAATGTTTTTTAAAAAGCATTATTTTCGTCTCGAAAAGGTTGTAAAGCTTCCCTTTATATTCTTTTACATTGTTTTAAATTTTGGTGAAGTCCGTAGAAACCTTATAATTAATATTAACCATTTTAACAGTTTTTCTGGAGGAAAGTTACGATAATTGTTCCAGTTTTTATTAGTATTTCTTAGCAATTTTAGCCCTCGAGCCTCTAAGTTATGGTATTAAAAGTAATTTCCAATCGTCTAACTCGAGGGGTAAAGGTTTATAGTAAGACTTATAATGGATTTACATGTATAGATAAACCTGTTGTAAAGGGGTTTTAAGGGGCTTGACGATTTTGATAAAAGGGTTGGAAGGCTATAGGGATTTGAAAGTTCTAAAGAAATCGTCGATTTTGTTTAATTAATCGGTAAAGGGTGTTAAAGTCAATACTTTTTATTAAGTTGACAACCGTTGTTTTACGCGTTTTACCGCCACTAAAAGCGTACTTCATATTGTCACGTAGAGATGTTAAACTGACAAGCAAATTAACAAGTTCCTCATAGTTAACGTATAAAAAGGCTTAACTTAATTATGAATAAAGGGGAGGTTCCCCGAAATGTATATAGGGGAGTTGAAGGTTTTTAATGCCCTTGCATCTTTCTTGTTAGTCTTGGAGATTAAGATTTTAAGGGAAATTTTTCTGTTAAATCAGTTGAAAAAAGGTTTCAGCTAGTTCCAACAGAGTCTTTTTTAAAACTTAAATGTTAAGGAGAGTAACTTTCTTTTTTAATTTTGCCTTAACCGTAAACATAATTATCTATCATATGTTAGGAGTTTAATAATTAAGGAATTTATGAAAATCTTGAAAAACGCGGACGCCACGGCTGTAGTCGTTACCGAGGTCCGCGTCAAGGATATGCTAGCCAACGTAGTTAGTTAGATAAGCCTTAGTCAAGTTTTTTTAACATCCGTAATCCAAAGCAATTTGTTAAAGTAGTCAACAAAGACTATTTCGAGGCTTTTTATTGTTTTTTTCCAAATGGAGTCGGTAATAGCCTAAAAGTAAATACTTGCGGTAGTTATCTTAACGTTTTGATTTATGTAGGGTGCTTAGGGTAAGAGACTTGTTGATCTTTAGGCGTAGTGGCTTAGTGTTTCGGCATAAAGTCGTGTGGAAACTTGATGACTTGGCGTTAAATCGTGAGGCTTGAGTGCGACTTGGTAATTTTTTATTTTTTATTTTATAGTAACAATTTCAACTATTAAATTAACGTAAGGCAAGTGAAAACAATGAATAAAGGTAAAAGTTTAGTGTAAAAATTAAGGTCGAAAGTCGTTTATTATTATTGGTAAAGATCGAAGGTTAAAAGTTATAGGCCGTAAGTCTTAATAGTTTTTGTAGTAGTCACATCCATAGTAATACTGATTTAGTTGTTTGCTAACTTGACGAACTTGGAAACTTCTAATATTTAATCTTCATGTTTTTAAATATGATCTTTCGTAAAGATTTCTTAATGTTTTCGATAGAGATACCATTGTTACCTTTAAGCTACCCTATAAACTGATGCAGCCTATAAGTCTTCTTTACTTACTGCCGTGAAAACAAACGTAGCAGTAAAGACCCTTTATAGAAATCTTTCCTTTATCCTAAACGTCGTTTAACATAAATCGTAACCAGAAAGTAACTTCTTATTTTACTTAGCTTATATATATTTAACTTAATAAGCACTAATTAGTATTGGTAAAACTTTAAACATTACAAAATTGTAGATTAGATTAGTCAAAGTAGTAATAGTATTACATGATTAAGTGGTATATATATTGTTTTAGGTTTGGCAGACTGCTAGCTAGTTTGCGTAGTAATTTTTACGACCTATTTTTTGGCTCGTACCTTAGTATAAAGTAGGCGTATACTGTACTTGACTTACAGCCAATACAGTCGGCCCACAAAAAACAATATATTCAACTTACAATTAATATAGTCAACTTTAATATAAGTAAAGTTGACTTATTGCGTTGTAATTAATACTATTCTAACAATTCTGAATTTTTTGCACGATTATATATAAAACATAAACCTTTTATTTTTAAAAGCTAGTAAAATCGTGGGCTGTAGTAAGAGGGATACCTGTATTAACGTTAATATTAAAGTCGCTTAAGCGTTGGATAAAATCTAGCGAATCAGTTAAAATCTAATGATTATTTGCGCCGTATTTTAAATACGAGTTATAGTTTTCACGATCTTAAATTCCGGCTTAATTAACCCAAATAACGCTCTATTTATTACCAGCTCACAGAACTTTTACACTAATTATAATTATATTTTCTTAGCTATTGCACGCTGCTGTATTACCATTATTAACCCCATCATAAACGGTACCTCTATTGCCGATATTGTCAGTATAATTGATATTAATGCTACTATATTAAGTACAAAGGTTATAAAGTTATTTATTAAGAAGTTGAACCCGAGTAACCTACTTATATTTTTCAAGCATATTGAAAGGGAATAACGAGTTAGCTAGGGTATTATTGATAAATTTTTAGAAAAATGGCGAACTCAACGCTAGATTTCCAATATATATCACTAGCCTTGATTGAGAAAGCCTTTGAATCGTTAAAAAAAGTAAAATCGCTCACGAGTTACTTATTTCAAATTCGTAAGCTGAGTAATAGCGATTTTCGCCGCGTTTGGGTCGTAATAACGAGCGCGAAATATTTATATAAAGGCGTCGGTGTTGTTATTACCGCCATCACCGCTGTGGGCATGGAAATTTTCCATACCGGTTTTGACTATACTTTTCAATTATAGAAAAAAATGTAAAAGTAATTTTCATACAAATAAACTTTCAATTCCTAGGTATTTTACGTAATATTGTAACCTTCAATACCTAAAAACGTAATTTAACATCGTAAAATTTAACCGGTTAGTCGCAAGGTTTACGTTTAATACGTTAACAGCCAATGTTATCAAGTTAACCATCGATTTCGTAACCAGAATCGGAGGAATTCGAGACGTTATTATCGTTGTTAGGTAACTCGATGCGGCTTCTAACAAGAAACGGTGGGAAAGTTACGTTAATATCGTTCGTTGGTGGCGTAAAAAAGATTCTCTTTTAGATAAAGAGTTGCTTTAGAAATGTGGGCGTGCTGATAGTAGCTTTGAACTGCTAGATTATATTTATCAATGTAACTAGTGTATTGGCTTTTTACTACTCTATATTCAAAACGTACTAGTAATCAACTCAGTTTCGCTCAATGAATTCCGCTCGTAAAGCCTCGATAAATTGTTTATATTTAACAGTTAATTTATCGTATTGCGTTGTTAGAGCGCTTTAAGTCCGGTCTCATATACGTGTATTTAGGAATTAAATAAAAACCTTTGTGTTCCAGTTTAACTGATCGGATGATATAATCCTAAGCAATAGCTATTGAAAAATAATTAAGTTACTATCGAGAATAAAATATAAAGAATTATATATGAAAGAACTACACTCAAGCTAACGTTTAAGGCGCTTGGATACTATTTATAATCTTTGATAAAAATAGGCTTTTACTCAGGAGTTACTATAAAGCTAGCGATAAGAAGTGTCTCAGTTGCGTGGTCGATCACATAGCATAAGCATACTTAGGAGTAGCTCGGGAGCAAGGTAGGAGAATAGTAATTGCTAGGGCTAGATCTTTGGAGACCGCTAGCTTAGGCACCATCCTATAGCAGAAACCTAAAATTACAAGGTAAAAAGGTTGTAATTAAAGTTTATTTCAGTGTAAAAAAACTAGAATTGATAGGGGTTTGGCTTACGGAGTTGAAAGGGACTTTAAGAATTATCAGCAATAAGTGGTTAACTATATCAGCATACACGAATATAATAAAAAGTCGCCAGTATTGAAACACTATTTAATTACAGTAAATCCAAGTAAATTTTACTAATAGTAAATTGATGGTATTAACCATATGTTGACTGTATTGTTTATGAGTTAACTGTTAGTTAAATGTAGTAGGTTCCCACTTTAGATTTGAGTATAGGGTAAGTAATTGGTCATACAAATTAGTTTTCAGACTGGCTAACAGTCTGACAAAAACTTAGAAGTAACAAATCACCCCTTTTTATGCAATATACTATTGACTTCGATCAGATATTCGAATCGATTACGTTGCAACAATAAAAGACTGATAACATTTTTTTTATAAATATTAAGAAAAACACAACGATTGAGTTAGAGATTATTTAGATAAAAATTTAATAAATAATCCTGTGAATGGTTTCCAATCAAGGGAATTCACCTGATATAAAAAGAATTATACGTATATAACTATGATTATCAACATCAAGTAATTCGATATCTTCAATAAGTCAGCGGGGTTGGAGGGAAGCAAGTAAGCTATTATATGATTGCTCGTTCTGGTTCGGAATACTCGTACATATAATAACCGTAATCTTTAATCTAAAAAAATAACTGGAATTTTAACATTGAAACTTAACACCTTTAATGAGTTGGTGGAGTTGGATACAACAAAAGCTAGCTAAGCTGTTATATATTGGTTTTGGAGTTCACTCGGAACAGGCGTACTTATAACAAACGCCTTACAAAATTTGATCAACTTTATGATTTATAAGTAATCCATTCAAATTTGTTTTGCTACTAAAAAAATACCAAACGTAGAAAAATATACAGTTGTAATAACGGTTTTCAATAAATATGTTTCTATTGATGTGTTTTTAATATATTATGCCGTTTATACGTATATGTATTCCTTTTGATAATTTACGACAGCAGCGGATAGAGTAGAATACAAGGGGTAATATTATAGGCTCGTACCTAGTTGTTTAACTTCGAGACTAGTTTAAAGTATATATATAATAGCAACAGTCCAACTATATAGCTGCTCGTTCTGTACTTTTACTTTTACTCTTCATCAATTCGAAGACAGTATTCTGGCCTACAACCGTCTATACACTTAGTTGTGTCAGTTTTTGATACTGGATAATACTAGATTAGACATACATTATAAAGCGTATCGCCAATGCAGTTCAGGTTGTATACTACTATAATGGGTTTTCGCAAACTAAAAACAAATCCCTTCTATATTTACTCCACTTGTTCTTTTATCTGTAATTATTTTTATCCTTATTTATTACACCACAAACTGGTATTTAGGGCTTGGTAAAAATGACGATTTTTGAAAGATCAAGTGAATGATCCAATTATTGCGGTGGTAAAAATTATCGCCTCTTTATATAAAACATTTTCTAATTTCGTAACTTGAAACAATGTAAATATACCATTGCATAAGACAACTTTAATATAGCAAAAATTACGCTTTATTTATACTTTTAAGGTAATAAAAGCGATACACTGTTTTGTTAAACGCGTCAATACCATTAAGACTATAGTTTCATCCACTCTTTTCCAAAGTTTTAGACTTAATAACCTTTTACTGATAGCGTTAAATAGGGAAATATAGCTCCCACAAAGATTGAAACGACTTTACGCTATGATTATTAACTTTTTAACCCTCCCACTCCTCTTGAATTATAAAATTCCGACTTTAAAAATATCTTGAAATCCATCTGTTATAAAAAGAGCCCCTCAAAATTCGACTACTTACAACGAACGATAAATTCTGGCCTTTTAACGGCTATTATTTGTCATCTTTCAATTTACCCAAAAAATCGATAAAACCCCCATTAATAACCTATTCAATACAAGAGCTACATAAATTCATAATGAATCGTTTTCCAATTTGAACGAATACTATATGGTATGGTTATTTTTATACATATGTTAAAGTATATTAAAACGGTTATATGTTAATTAATTACAACTGTATGGTTTCTAAAATGATAAAATTGTTATTACAAGTTATAACAGATTATTCTATACTATAAATATTTTAACTCTAAAGGCATTATAGCCTCCCACGTTTTTAGAACCGCTATTATCAACTGCTACAAAGGGATCTTGATTTGCATTGATAAAACCTCGATAATGTAAGGCTTATGGGGTAACGCCATAACTTCTTCCCAATAAACGTACACTCGCTTCTATAAACCGTCCAACTTCTCTTTTTCCTCC
>JASMMZ010000001.1:11697901-11708246 GCA_038502455.1 Anisogramma anomala
TCTTCTACCTGTACCGCGTCACCGGCGACGCGGCGCTGCGCGAAGTCGCGTGGGCCATGTTCCAGAGCGTCGTTGGCGCCACCGAGACGCCGCTGGCGTACTCGGCGATTGCGGACGTCAGGGTGGTCGGCGGCGGCGGCGGCGGCGTCGACGACAACAAGAAGGACTCGATGGAGGTTGGTGTGCCCATCCTCCCTCTCTCTCCCCTCAGCTCAGCTCCCCCCCCCCGCCCCCCTAGTGCGTGCGCGTGCTCAACCGCGCTCGGGCGTGACATGATGCTGAAGTGGTGGTGTATGCAGAGCTTCTGGACCGCCGAGACCCTCAAGTATTTCTACCTGATTTTCTCGCCGCCAGACCTGATCAGTCTTGACGAGTGGGTGCTGAACACCGAGGCGCATCCATTCCGCCGTCCAAAATGAGCAGCCAATGGAGGATCGGGATGCAACAGTGTCAACCGTCTTCAGCCATAAGTATGTTGCTGCAGTGTTACTTGGATAATACAATGATAATCGCCTGGAGGACGCACCGGTACCGACAGCGTCCAAAGTGTTAAGCCCAGTCAGCCACACGAAGCAGGCCAACACAAGAAGGAAGCAGGAAAGAGCGTGCCTCGTGGCACTGATACAAAGACCAAGGCATGTTAGTTCGAAGCACTCGCTATAGTGTCCTTACAAGCATGCCAGAAAAGATGCCGTCAGGTTCTGTAAATTAAATATAGGCTTGCCTGCGCCAGAAGAAATGGTCATGATGCATGAATTACCGCGAGCATTGCTTCATCTCGCGCTAGCTATCTCCATTCCTTTCCTCGGCTCAGTGACCATTCCCTCCTCCAGTTAATGTACCACTATCATATTCGGATCCGCACATACATGCAGGCCCAACTCGCAATCATCATGTCTTCTTTGGACCCGAAGCGAAGACCACCATGATATGAACAGGGAATACCGCAAACGGCCCGATGCTGAATAGCAAAACTGAGCTTCTGAGTTGGTCATTTTTGCTCAGACACAACGAGACAAAGCAAAATGCAATGGCTGAGCAAGACTCGTCCACCGCCATAAGTGGGTGGTGACCAAAAGAGAAACTGCACGAACACTGCAGTTCTTGGTACACCGCCCTCGGTGCTTTGGTTACGCTTCTTTTCAGCATTGAGTCTCGGTGAAAATCAAATGCCTCGCTCGCTTCCGTGTAGTAATTCATGTACGGATTTATGAACAATGGGCGAGAGGATTTAAAAAAAAAAAAAAAAAAAAAAAAAAAAAAAAAAAAAAAAAACCCTCGACCACCACGCAATTGGGTACTAAGGCTCTTCCTCGATGAGCCGTTGAACCTCTGGTGCGTTAAGCAGAATGCGTTTTCCCAGCTCCTCTGGGGGTTTGCCGTCGCGGACGGCACCGAAGTCCAAGATCTGCCATGAGAAGTCAGCACATGAGGCACATCATCAAGACAGAACTAGCGATACTCACCTCAACATACGTAAGATTGTCTCTCTGGACTGCAGCAACACATCTCCGCTCGTCGAACTTGACCTGCCAGACGCCACCCAGTTCCGTAAGAAGGTCTTGAATGCAGTCACCGGAAGCGATGTCCCACATTTTGACAGTCTTCTCGCTGCCGCTGATCACCTTACGGCCGTCGTGTTGAAAACAGGTTATGGCGCCGGTGTGGGCCATCAGAGTGTTTTTGCATTTTCCCGTCTCGGGGTCCCAGATTCGCAGAGTGCTATCGGCCGCCGCTGACACCAAGCGCTCATCGCGTAGGTCAAGCAGGCCGACAAGCAGTGTGTGGCCCTCGAGGGTGTATAGGCAGGCGCCCGTGTCCAGGTCCCATATCTTGACAAAGGAGTCCATGGATCCCGAGATGCAGCGGTTCCGCTTGTGATCGAGCACGACGCTGTAGACCTTTTGACTGTGGCCGTGGAGAACGTGTAGGGCCTCTCCGGTGCTAATGCGCCACACGCGGACTGTTGCGTCGTAGCTGCCAGACACCAGGGTGTCACTGTGGGCTGCGATGGAGCGGACGGAGTGGGTGTGGCCGCTCAAGATCCGGACAAAGTACGGACACTCAGCGTCATTGGCGGGAGGCCCTGTCTGAATATACCGCCGTGATCCGGCCTCGGGCAGCCTCCACACGCGCAATTGACTGTCTCGAGAGCCAGTGATGATGAGAGGGTTCGGCGGCATCATGACTGGCTTGCCGTGGAACGCCTTACCAGTCTCGGTGGGCATGAGGATCTGAAGACAACGCACAGTGGATGTATGTCCATAGAAGACCTGCGAACACAGTCCTTTTTCGATGTCCCAGACGCGCACGGACCTGTCGGTACTACCGGACACGAGTGTGTTCCCTTCATACTGCAGAGCCCAGACACCGCCCTCATGACCCTCGAGCTTCTTCCGCAGCTTGCCCGTTTGGGTGTCGTAGACGTGAATGAGGGTATCATCACTGCCGGTGATAATTTTGTCGTCGTCAAACTGGAGACACGTGATGACGTGGCGAGGATGAGCCGCGAAAGCAACGTGGCCAGGTTTGACCTTGCCGCTTGTCCAGCTTAGGCGTATCATGTAGTGGCGACGGTACAGAGACTTGAACAGATGAAGCCTGCGGAGGCTCGCGAGGCCGATCTGGGGGTCGGGTACGGCAGCAGCCGCCTCGCTGGCGGCGGAGATGGGACCATCGGCTTTGAAGAGCTGGGCCATAGTCAAGAGCTGCTCAGCTTTCGGGAACTCCTGGGCGCTTGCACGTCGCTTGCTTCGCTCCTGGTTGCCGTGACCGTCGATCCTCCGCTTCCGCTTCGAAGAGCGAAGCTTCGGAAAAGTGATTTCGCTCCTTTGAGAACGCAGTTCAGCTTCTGTTGAAGTCAAGCGGTTCTTGAGGCTGACGTCTAGCTCGGCGCCCTCGGGGCCTGCGGGGTCTTGCCAACCCCAACCTTGACAAATTGCTTTCTTCAGCTCACCTGGCGCAAGCTTAAACCCATCCCTGTCGAGCAATTCCTTCCAACCAGTCTCGTTGGTGTCGATAAGATTACGCCAGTGCTTGGAGACCTGCGCCGAGCGACAAAGATCACGGTGGTCGAGGAAGGACAAAACATGGAGTCCTAGCTCCACAGGCAACTGCTTGAGAAAGTCGCACTTAAGTGCAGGGTTGACTACGTCGGCTACCATGTGCAAAGTCTTCCTGGGACATCTGCGAAGGAACTGGTACATCATGAACGTCTTCATGTCGTTGGGCATGGAATCAAACGACTCGAGCATGGATCGAGTGTCGTTCATGCTGAGTGGTCGCTCAAACGAGTTCCGGTCGCGGTTCAACGGGAAAAAATCTTCGACTGTGGCTAGGTCCATGTCAGTGCCTAGTGTCGACTGAGTGTCATGGTTGTCATCTATCCACGAGCGACCGGAGGCCCTAGCCAGACTCGTCGACAGGCTGCTTTGTTCTTCTTCCTCTTCATTGTCGTCCTGCTGCTCCGTCGTGTGCAACTGAGCCGCAGCTAACGTGGGGGACAACCGGGGACTGGGCAGGCTTGCGTCTCCTGCAGCCACAGTGATGGAGGGCCTCGGTGGCTGTGACGTGCGAGAGGACACGGGATGGATGTCGTCGAGAATATCAACGAGCGGCTCCACGTCGGCATCAGTGATCGGGGGCGTGGCCACATTACTGAAGGCGGTGTGCGGCTCGCTACCAGCGGGACTCGTGGCCTCATACGCGAGACTCGCAGCCTCGTAAGGCGCGGTGGTTTGGCCCGAGCTGGAAGCAGCGGCCTCGGCAAGCCTATCAGCGTTCCAGGGCCTCAACCTCTCGGGCCACTCAGTAGCACCCCCCCTCAGTTCGGACCGATCTGGAGTGGCCAAGTATTGCGAGGAAGACTGCCGGGTGGTCCGGTCCCTTGACCCGTGTGAGACAGCCCTGCGGAGGCTCTCGGAAACATTGGAGGTCGCTGCATGGCTGCGAGACGACTTTTGCACGGGCTTGCTGCTGAGAGCTTGGAAGACCGGATTGGAGGTGGTTCGACAGGACCTACGCGCCTGTGACTCGGTGGAGGGTTTGGGAAGTTGTTTCGCGGGCTCGGGAACTGGGGTGCCGCATTCCGAGATAGTAGTGACGCTCTCATCGAACTCGAGGGACTGTGTCTGGAAATGGAAGTCAATACACAGTATAGTGGCGCCAACATGTGCAACCTGCAGCAACCAGGACGTACCTGATATCCTGCACGAGACGAAGGCGACCCCTGGCTGGGAAATGACCAGGCAATCTCGTCATCGGTCTCGTTCAGGTCTAGGGAGAACTTGCGCAAGTCTGGAGGCGTGGGGCCATTGGCCAAGGGGTACTCCTTTGTGTCCAAAGTTTCCAGGGCGCGTGGCTGTCGGATGAACAAAGGGGGGAAAGACCGCTTGGTTGTCGTAGTGGTTGTGATGGTCTTGGTTTCAACGCACTCGGCAACTTCATATTGCAGTCTGGAGACGTGTGCTGCCGGATCCGACTCATCGTCGTCGAAGCTGACAGTGAGACCGCGATTTGTGCGAGGACGGCGAACCTCAGTTATCTTCTGAGCCGGGGGTGAGCCATTGGGAGGGGGCACAACAGACATGGCAGCAGCAAGACCACCCTAGGGCGGAAGAGTGGTCAGATGGTCGTGATGATTGTGGTAGCCGTCGATGGTGGCAAGGGGAGAGTGGACTTGGGAACTGGCCAAGACAAGGGCTTGTCTGATCCGAAGTGGCCAAGGAATCGAGTCGGGGATGGCCGGTGAGGTCCTGTACGATAAAGCAGGCTTTGTGACGGACGCGTTGTGGGATGAAGTCAGTACAATTGAAGGAGGCTGCCGAGGGAGCCGACGGCAATGCGACGTTGGATGCCGTGCAGGGTAGGCACGACAGGGCGGGGGGCGAGGCGAGTCGGAAGTGATGGAAGTGGATTTGGTCGTTTGTCAGGCCGTGGTTTGTCGAGGTCGGAGAGTTGATGCAAAAGGTCAGTGGCAGTCGAGGTCTGTGGACGGAGTATTTGTCGATCTCAAACGCCGTAAACCATAGCGTAGCACCTGGGCTCCAGGCTTGGGAGTGGGATCGAAAGCTTGAAGTGAAGTCCTCGGTGTTGCCCCTGACCAGAAGTTGGCCTCGTTTCGTAAAGCGGCGTCGAGGGGAAGGACAAAACAGGCCAGAGAGATGGCGGCAGAAGATGCCGGTGAAGAAGTGAGGTGGTCACGGGTCAGAAAAAGGTAGGCGCGGTGGGTCGGGTTGAGGAGGTGAGGCTGATGCCTGTATCCTGTATCTGTGGGTGAAACCGGGCAGGCAAGATGACGGGCAACGGGTCCTGGGCTCCAACTGGAACGGTCAGACGGGAAGGTCAGCGTGAGCAACACGCAAGATACAGTAAGCACCCAACAAAACAACAAAATAGGTTCTCGTGGAAAATAGATTGCAAAATGTGAAGTTGTCTCGCAGTGGAATCTACCCGGCGCAAGAGCACTTCTTGGTAGAGTGGACCAAGTACAGTACAGGTCCCGGTGCACGGACGGTTTGGGCGTGTGCATTGGGGGCATTGGGGGCATTGGGACCTTGCCCCCCCCCCGTCCACTGCATTTAGCGCCCACCCCGTCAGCCACAGCGGTTGTTTTCCTGTGGCGCACAACCTCCTTTTTTCCTAGCTTGCGATCTGCTGTCTTCCTCATGATTCAGGGCATGAACCTCGGCATCCTCACTGACTCTTCTGAATTGTCAGCATAATCGGGTTTGCAAGGGAGAGGCTTGAATGTGGGGTAGGTACACTGCATACTATGTATCACCGTTTTGACCAAATGCCACGCGGACAGTGAGGCATCACATACTCCGTAAGCATGGTCCAAGGTGATATACTCTGTATAGTGTACCCTCCTGGTACTGGAAAGACTGGAAAGAGCAGGTAACATCTGGCTGGAAACCACTCACAGGATGGAATCTCCCAATCTCCCCCACAAGCTCTGGAGTGGTCTTCTCAGCAAGGAAGCTCAGGCTTGGTAAGAACAGAGATATCACTCCAGTATGGACCATTGGGTATTTTACAGGCAAACCAATGTTTCTAGCCAAGATTGGTGTGTGGTGATCAAAGACATCAGCATCTCTGGCTCAGCCTGCCCCACAACTCTGCACCCCCTCAATTCCTCTTATGTCAGTCAGGTATGAATTCGAGGTAAGTCTCCAGCTGGCTATGCCTTTACCAAGGTCAATCATTCTATCATTCTTGCTGGACATACAAGTGATTTCAACAAGAATGTCAGACATCTGGCCTGGGACTGAGTTGTCAGGCTTGGCAAGACACAAAGAGGCCATCTTTCTGTGCCTCTGTAACAAGAGTTAATACAGATTATTCTGCCAATTGTTTCCTCTTTTTCTGTGTATCCTCTTTGCATATGAGGCTCCCCTAGGCCCTCGGCATTTCCTGTTCCACCTTCTATTCTCGACAGCCTCCCATTCTTATATTCTATTCAAAGCTGACACAATCCTATTGCCACAATAGGCATGTTCAAAGAAAAAGAAAGGGTTCCATGTGAATTGGCTGTTGAAAAATCATCCATTCGAAATGTTTGTATGCTTCATGAAGCAACAGCACTTTCCAAGGCTGCCATGCCCATGGACCTTCCAACTGCTAGGTGCCCATGGGCCATGACCCATTTAGGCACCTACCTACACTCTCAACCCCCGCTCTAATTTGTCTTTACCTCCATCAATACCCACTTTCCTCTGACATAAATTTTCCAGATCAATCATCCAGACCAATAATACCCTTTATATCTGCCTAGGCACAGACCCAAAGAACAGGGTACGTGTCCCATCCACCATTGCCAAAATGGATGGGAGGAGGGACAATGGCCCCAGCCTGCAACCCAATCCATCAGCCACCTGGAATCCTCTCCCAGCCCAGAAGTCTGTCATGAGTGTGGTAAGTCTACCTAGATGGAACCCAGGCTTACTTTCAGCACCTTTCATACTTTATTCTCTGGGCTAATTGTTCCTGGCTGATTTGCAGTTGGCCTCCATCCTGTTTGCCAGGTAGCCACATTTGCCCCCTCCAGTCTCCAGGGTCGTCTCCATAGGCAAGTCATGCCTCATTCTGACCTTCTCGCAGGATGGCTTTTCCTGCGGACTGTTTCCGAACCGTGTCGGATCGTGAGATCGATGATCTCACCATCACGCACGGGTTTCTCCTCAACAGCGGCACAGCTCTATCCTCGTCCCATTCCGAAAGGGACTTCGTACTGTCACAGACGGCTCCGAGGCTGTATTTTCGCCGGTGTCCCGGCAACTTCCGCTTGGAGAGATTCCTGAATGAGCTGGTACGTTGGCCCAACGCACCCCAGTGGTTCAGCTACCCAATGCTGACCCCGATAGGATGAAGACGGTGGAACAGTACCCTCGATCCGGCAGCAGCGCCTTGCAAAAATTCAGATCTGCTTCTCTGCCTCCAAGACTTGGGACAATTCGGGGGACTTAGAGGCTCTCATCGAGTTCTTCAGCCTCAAATTTCGCTACACCGCAGGTGGCAGCATCTACATCTACATCAACTGGGGAGGAGCAGCCACTACCATAATTCCAGACCTGGCAGACTATGGCAGCCCCCTCAACGAGTTCCTCAGAACCCAGGCTCCTATTGTCGGTACCAATTACACTCACTACTATATCTACGGCACGGATCGCAAGCCCTTGAAGCGGGACATGGAGCCCGGACTGGGCAAGACCATCAGACAGGCCATGGCAGTCTTGGACAGCAGGCCGGCTTCGGGCGGAGGTCGCATAGACACACTGGCGTCAGTAATTCCTACACTCTTCCTTGATTTCTACAGTCAACTAACCCTGAAACCCTGCAGGTGGCACTCCCGCTTCGATTCTGATGCCCAGCATCATTTCCAGCAGCGATACGAGACCAGGCCCAAGGCGGTTAAGAACGCTCGCCCATTCCGCGGTGGTTTCCCATCGCAGCGCCATGAGTTCTACATGCCAGGGTTGCCAAAGAGCGACGGATTTGTCCCTGCAATCCGGGCGCCTGCGGCCTTTGAACCGACAGAGTGGGCTGAAGACCCCAACTCGTTGCCAACTTTTACAAACCAGCCACGTCAAGCAGAAGGAGGAAGACCGAGGCCCTATTTCGAGTGCAGCCTCGTAAGTCCAACATGGGAAAGCAGCTAGACCCCATAGTAGCTGACACCCGCTCAGACTGTCATTGAGGAGGCCTCGGACGAACTACCAGCTACACAAGCCTTTTCCACGCAAGGCACAAGTCAGCGTTACATCTCTTTCGGGGACGATGGCGATGATGATGATGAACAGCCACAGCAACTTCCCAAGCGACCCAGATATCCTTCCTTGGGCTCTCGTGACTCTAGCGACCGGCCGCGCTCCGAGGAGACAATTTTCAAGCGCCACTTGACTGGCGCTACTAGGTCGTTCCCAACGAATGCCACACCACGGCTTGATGCAAGTCAGCTTGGTCCACCTTCGTCGTCACTGTCACTATCTGATCACACGTCTGAACCGACCCAAGCCTCAGCAAGTTCCTGCAAGCGGCCCTCGTCTACGTTGTCATCAGCCACCGCGCATCGCCGCAGCAGTCGACAGTGTGCTGGCGTAGTTCAGGGCTATTATCGCCAGTACTTCTGAGGAACTCTTTACCGCAATGTATTGCCGTTTTCTTCCTCGGGGTTTGCCGTGGTTTTTTTTTTCAAAGTTGGACTGACCATAAGCTCATGTGTTTGTAACTTGCTACCAGATATAGTGTAATGCTGACCCAAGCCGTGTCCCCCCCTCCTGAAATTCTATTACCCTTCCCGAAGAAGCACTGAAATGAAATGCTTTGAATGATTATGCAATGCTGACCGAAAAGGTGTGAAATGCCAGATTATGTTCAACACAACACAGAACACATATCCCGCCTCCATACTACGTTCCCCCTAAGCCTTATGCAACAGTAACCGTTGCAATCACAGTCTCGATCGTAGTCGACCAGATAGTAAAGAAAGCTACCTCGGATAAGTCCGAGCACACGGTGAGCGCAGCAGAAGTCAGGAGGCCGGAGCCCGTGGCTGTGGGAAACAAGCGGCTGGTGAAATTGTCCTGGGGCAGCGTGAAAGTGAACGTCTGGGAGGTGACCCCGGGCCCGCCGCTAGTTGTGGAGTTGGCATAGGGGACGCTGGCCACAGTGCTGGTGCTGTTGACTAACACGGGCGCGGAGGACGTGGTGAAGACGGCTAGCTTGCTGGTGGTGGCGATGGCCGTGGTGGTATTCACATATTCCTGAGAGGCTGAGGCCGAGATCGAGGCGCTCGCGCTGTTGAGAGCCTTGGCTGAGCTTGGGCTGGCGGTGCTGTTACTGAACCCAGTGGGCGTTGGTGGAGAGCTGATTGTGCTAGTGTCCATTCCCGGCCGGGCTGTGACCGTAACAGTGATGTAGGAGATGACTGGTGGTTGGGTCACCGGAGGAATGGTCACTGTGAAAGTGTATGTGCCTGGAGGGAGAGCGGCCGGGACAGTGGGCAAGGCGGTCGCCAGAGCGGCGAACGAGCTGAGGGTAGAGAGAGCCATGGTCTTGATTTTGGTGGAGGTGATGATGGAGGTGGAGAGCTGGGTGCTAATGGAGGTCGCCGGGCAAGGATGATATAGTTGACATGAGGGGAGCCGTCAGCTTGTCGGCGGAGGAGGGGGCCAGGAGGCTGAGGAACAGGAATGTTGGTAGGGTCATGGTGGGCTGGTAGCAAAGGGAGCTTGGATTGTAGTGGTGTTCTCCACGCCTCCATCCCTTGAGAGCTAGCACGTCTTGTGTAGGGCAAGCTGAAAATTCTTTTGTGTGGGCTCAATGTCTTGAACGAGTTCCGTTGCAAGGGAAGAATGTGTGAAATAGTAGTAGGAATCGCCAGGGAGGGGGTGAGGGATGGACGGGGGTGGATATAATCGGCGCGCTAATACAAGTACTAACGAGCTGTACCCACATTTTAGTAAGCACAAATCTCCCTACGGAAAAGCAACTCCATTGCAATTTCATCATCACATGCTAGTGGTGCCTTCAACAACATGCGACATGATCTGAAGGGATAGAGCCTTGTTGCACAACTCCTGCATCGTCCATCTACCATGGGTGCCTGCACGTCATGCCTAGGAGGACGGCAGCGAGACTTGGAAGAAGAGGTGACTTTTCCAGTTGATCAGCCTTTCCTTGGCAGCGTGGCAATGGCAGCGGCTAATGGGTTCTCCGCCAGGATGATGAAACGCGCCTCCTTTTCGACGATCCGAACAGCATGCAATATGGCAGCTTCGGCGAGCAGCAGATGACGGGCCACCACGCCCCGATGGAGGCCCAACGAGAAATTGAGGCTCTGCAG